>JNDP01001345.1:0-357127 GCA_000696975.1 Apophysomyces trapeziformis B9324
AAAGTATGGATAGAAGATCTCGGAAAGTTAACAGATTGGTGCGCGAGTAAGGTGGTTTGATGGTGGATTGCCTCATGTATAAAGTACTGCAAGTTTTAATAAATAAATGATGTTATCATTCTCTTCTGCAAAACTGAAGAGTCACCAATGGAATCATCAAAATTGCGATATCGGCTTAAATGAACCTCACCCCAGCCAAGGAAGGATTGTATTGAAGACAAAGATGTTTGTATCTATAGATCATCATCTAGCTTTATCTGGGAACTTGACTGATTACTTCATTATACCCACACATACAACGAATGTGTGATCATGGCATCGTGCTATTGAGCGTTTCTCATCACTTGTGATCGTTGCTGAGTCATAATCGAATGCCTTGGCCCTCTAAACCGGATATGTAAATGACTTGGGAGATTTATCCATTATAAGATTGATACCATGTGTATGTGATATCCAAAAAATTTTCAATTAGCTCTATTAGACTCTTCATTTATGGAAAGCTTTATTAGATTGCATACAACATCTACGAGGTACATAGAACGTTACTTCATCATTTCTAATGAATGCAAAAAGGCATACAAGGTATTATAGTGTAAAGGCGAAAGCGCGATACTGGTCCTTTATTGGTTCAAACTCAATGCTTGCAGCTAAAGATTTTATGTCAGCAAAAGATGCTATAATGTAGTTTATTTTCGCAAGTATGAACTGTATACGCAGGGCAAAGGCAACGATATGATGTCAATCGCACTTCTTTGCATGAATATGTCAATCTTCGTTGTTTAACAATACTTGATTGGTCAATTTACGCTTACTGTTACCTGATTGGATAGCGGCGTATGTACGTGGGATGCAATTTTTTCCCTTCTCTTTGGGCTGTTGTTTTGCTTTTGACTTGCAAGCTGATAATTTAAGATGGACAATTTCCGTAACAATAATCGATTCGCACCCTACGATCCAAGGGGATCGCCTTCCCGACAACCATATTCTTCACAACAAATGCAACCAATGCCAAGCGAAGGCATGTTCTTGAATCAGCGGAGCGATGGGAATCTGGGAAGATCTTCGAGAAGAGGAAGAGGCGGCGGGGGAGGGCCTATGATGAGACCAAGAGGGCCTTATCGTCAGGGTGGTCCTCTTGGTGGAATGGGTGCGGGCTACGAAGAGGACCTTCGAACTTCACAAAAACCTAGCTACTTGCAAACGAGTCCAGCTCGTCGAGAACCCAATAGGATGCGTGATGATTATGGTAAGAATGGCAGCCAGTATTCAATTTTTCTTTTTTGTGGGAACACTGAGCAAGAAGAAGCGCGGTTTTCAACTGAGTAAACCTATTACACCCTTTTCTTTGCTGAGCGTGTGGAAAGTACCATGAGGATGCCGCTACTATCTAAAAATCAATGAGAGAAAAAAAAGAGAGAGAAAAGGAAAAGGAAACACCAGATGCTGATGTAAGAAAGAATGGAAAGAGAAGAGAGAAAGAAAGACAGAAATGTACATCGCGAGAAGACGAAACGAATCACACATGAGCTTCTGGAAACTCTTTTTTGATTGATTGGATATGATAATGACCATCTTCTTTATTCTATGTTCTATATCAGGATCTGAATCACGTCCTCATCAGTCCCAGAGTGCTTCCTTTCCATCGCATATTGAGTCCAGAGTAGCTCGTGAGCGCCCTTGCAGAACTTTGTTCGTTAGAAACGTCCAGGTAAACATCGCGTCCAGATCGCATTTCGGTTCGTTCCCTCGGTGTGTGGCTTACTTTCATACTCCTTTAGTACAATATCAAGCCTGAAGAAATTAGAGAAATATTTGAAAAATATGGTGAAATCAGAGAGGTGTTTAATCTGATCGAAAGCCGAGGCATGGTCTTTATCACCTATGTAAGTTGAATGTGAAACCCTTATGGAGAAGAAGCTTATTCATGGATGAAGTACGATGTGAGAGCTTCTGAAACCGCAAAAGATGAGATGCAAGGCGCTGTATTGAACAATCGTAAAATTGACGTGCACTATTCATTGCCAAAGGAGGAAGAAGAAAATACAAGATGCGACAGGAACAAAAACCAGGTATTGCCTTGAGATGGGCCATATCAAGTGCTTAAGCTCATTTCTCAAAAGGGCACTCTATTGCTTACTCTCCAAAACAGCGACAGTACGTTGCAGGACGATGAGCTGTATGAATATTTTAAGCCTTATGGTGAAATCAAGGTTATAAGAACTCCCCACTTCAGGCATCACAGCGAGAACGCTGAACGCCGGTACGTAATTTGGTAAGACCTAATTGCTCTCCAGAATGACACGGATTTTAGGCAGCGTTTTATCGAGTTCTACGATTCTCGAGCATGTGTTGACGCCTATGATGGTACACATGGGAAAGAATATAAAGGCGGTAGATGGGATGTCACATTCTTTTGGGATCATTCTCCTAGGTACTTGGCAGTGGTCAATCGACGGATTTATTGACAACATTGTAGGGAACGGAATGAAGCCATCGCCGCTAAGAAGGACAGACCATTTGATGGTCCAGTTAGACGAGGTGAACCACGCAATGTGGGTCGTAGCGATACACTCAAAAGAGGCCCTCAACGAAACGATGTTGCTAGCCGTCGCGTAGGTGATTTTGAGGAGAGTTATTCTAGCACAGGTATGGTACATGAAGTTTGCTTATCAAGACACCGATGCAGTTACTTTAGGTCGGCGTCCATTGCCAAATCGATATGGTAATTATCCTACTGAAGGCCAAATGCCGCTGCAAGGATCAAATCAGTACGACCCAGAAATCTCCACTTTGAACTCCATGACATATGCAGCAGATGTAAGCATGCTTTCTCGTTAATTCGGACTTGACAGATCATCGTAGGAAGAAACACAACAGCGCTTGGAGCAGGCTCAGAAAGCGCAACAGGTACATGTGCTAGCAGAAGATAGGGCCATAAATGCTTACAATTACAAGGTTTTATCGATGTTGGCACAGACACAGGCGTTGCAGGGTGTTAAACCACAAGAAGAAGGAACTGCCCCTGCATCGTCAATGTTTTACCCACCTTCTGTAGACGTACCACAGACGACCAGTGTACCGGTTGCGCCAGTTGTACCGACTGTACCATTTGCCGCTGCCCCAGCAGGTGCTTCATCCTCAGCTTCTTCTGTTTCTGCTGTAAATCAGACGGCACAAGTGCAACAGTTATTGGGGTTACTGGTAGGTATTATAGTCATGCATGATTTCTTCTTAATCGTTGTCCGGCGTAGACTCAAGTTGCACATCAGCAGCAGCAACTACAGCAACCACAACAACAACCACAATTGCCAGCACAGTTACTCCAACCTCAGCTATCTTCTACGCCTTCATTTCAAGCTCAAGGCGCACCTGTTGCAGCAGGGACGGCAGCCGCACTTAATCAACTCGCTCAGCTTCTCCAGGGCCAACAACAGCAGATGCAAACGACTCGACCTCAGGAGCAACAGCAAACTTCATCCTCTCCAGCGACCAATGGAAACCCATATTATATGTAATGCCTTAAAGGAGGCTGGTGCCTCTGTTACCCATACATACAAAGGAAGAAATCATTGTGGTTTCGTTTTCTTATTTTAGTATACTATAACTTTGAAAGCACTTCGTTTGTCTTTGAACGTTTCGAACAAAGAAAAATAAGACAGGTCGTTGGGAACTTTTAGCTAGATTTTACCAGTAAATATGAAATTGTTGCCATAAGCAAACGGAGGTTAGGCCAATTTACGGCAGTGGTAGTTCCATGACCTTTGTGAAGTAAGTAAAAGCTGCACCACCATTAGCGTTAGTTGATTCCATCTAAATTTGCCAGTGAAAGAAAGAATGAGAATAAAGTATTGAATAAGATTCCTTAGTGTATTAGCCTAAGTTCTCTTCTAACAAAGGTATGGCAAAGATATTCCTAGACATGAAGCATTTTTTACTCCAGGTAGTTCAGACCGCCGTCGAGCACCCATATCATATGGATACTATTGTCACAGACCTGTAAAAAGCCGGTTTTGTCGTCGTCGTCCTCTAGTGTCAGTTGGATACTATGGCTGGTCAGGTATGAATAGACTGCCTGTCCGAACTTTACAATTGCAAAGCCAGTTTCCAGTATTAGGGCGACACGCACTCCAAGCTTTAAAGCGTAGAGCTCATTACATCCTAGTAACCAGGAGTGACAGATATTGTCAAAGCCTATTCTGGACAGATCATCATCAAACACATCGCAGAATATCCAACTCAGGAACAGACTCGCTGGAATCATTGTCTGAAACGCATTCTCTATTACTTGCCAAACGCCAGTGGGATGGGTATCGTCAGAAGGAAAGTAGTCAATCATTAACAGCTCGCAGAAGATTGATGCTTGTGCCGCTACTAGTGTTACGATCAATCGACGATCGTGGATCATATTCGTGATCACTTCGACAGTATCAATATGTTCATCCTGAATAAGCGAAAAAATTGGCTTCGTATTGATGGTGTACAAGATAAACGAGAAGACCACAATTGCCACGGTAATGGTAACGACTGTAGCCCGGAGGCATAGAATGATTATCGGTACGGAAATGGACATAGAATAAGACCGCAGGGAAGTAAGAAAGAAAATAACGCAAAGCAGCAATTTAGACCATGTTTATTTAATCTTTGCGCTTGGAAGTAGTAAAGCATAACTTTCCTTTATTAATCCCTCTGGAAAAGACCGTTTTCACTCATATTTTTCAACCAAAAAGGTACGTAAATATAATAAATAAAGGAGTTGTCTGATTAAAAAACGGGTACATTCTTCTCCCTTTGCATACGTCTTGGAAAGAAAGAGGCTTCTAATCAATGTGTGCTGTCTCAATGTATCAATCTTGACACGAATCAGGTCGATAGTTACACACTCTGAACAGATTCTTGAAAGGGAGCAACAGCTGACATGTCCGCTTATGATGGGAAGATCGGCAAAGCCTTTTAAAGCAAGTGGTTTGTTCTGAGAAGAGCACCAGCTTGATTCTTCTTTCTCGTTTTGCCTTAAGCATTCACCTAAGGTGCCTCGCAGCTATGTCGCTTCTACTTCATATCCTGCTTCGGTCCGATAGTAGGGGGATTAACCCCGTCCACTCCGTCTCGCTTTCCCTATGTTTCCCTTCACTCTTACGGTCACGCTTCACTACTGTAAAAGTCGGGTATGATTATTGCACTTCATTGATGTTCTGTTGTAAGCGAGGAAGCGGACCACGCCCGCTTACTTTAGCCGTTGACAAGTTTTGCGATTTTGCACCACGATCAATGCAATTTGAGTTTCGGGACAGAAAAAACGGATTTTAACAGAAACAAAGCATGGAAGCATGAACGCCTATTACAATACAATAGACTAGAGAATGGAACAACGTTCTCCTTCTTCCCATATAAGACGCGTTATGGTAGCCCGATAGCTAGCGGCAACTATTTAACCAGGTTTGCGCAATTCTGCGGCTTTGCCTTCAAGGGAGCTTTATTAGCATGCTGGGTGTTATCCCATTAACCGTTTTAAGGTCCGAGCAGTGCGTCTTTACCTTCCCAAAACAATGTACTGTGAACCGGCAATAGTTGAAAGATGATGTTAATTTAAGCTCAAAATTCGTACTCCATGAACAAGACGTATTTGGCAGGAGCAGACGTAATTACCCTTCAGCTAACCGGGCTTGGACGGTTAAACTTAACGCACGTAATCCGTTGCCCATAAAAGGAAACATCAAACAAACGCAATGCCGATCCAAAATGGAAGCGAATTACGCGTCAAACAACGGAAGAAAACTGATATATAAACAAAGAAGGACAAGACCAAATGCTCCATTCAACACACACAATAGCAACAAACTACTAAACAATTCAAAAATGGTTATGATCAAGCAACTCGGTAGAAATGGACCAAGCATCAATGCAGTTGGCTTGGGATGCATGGGGTAAGCTAACTATGAATATGGCGATCAGAAATCGGCTGACAGTAGCATTCAGAATGAGTGAATTCTACGGTAAAGCCAATGATGAAGAAAGCGTCAAAACCTTGGAACGAGCTGTAGAGCTTGGGTATGTATTCCCGATCTTGTTATTTAATAGAAACTAATACCTACCAGATGCACTTTTTGGGACACGGCTGATATGTATGGTTGTGGACACAATGAACGACTTCTGGGTCGTGTACTTAAGAATCACCGCGACAAGATCTTCCTCTGTACCAAATTTGGCAATGTCCGAGATGAAGACGGCAACTTCCTTGGAGTCTCTGGCAAACCAGAATACATCCGTCAACAGTTTGAGAAAAGTCTGAAGAATCTTGGAGTGTCCTATGTGGATTTATACTATCAACACCGAGTGGATAAGGATACGTAAGTACATTCATCTATATACACATTGCATATCTCATTCGAGCGTCTATTAGCCCGATTGAAGAAACAGTGAAAGCCATGGCTGAGCTAGTCAAAGAAGGACGTGTGCGATATCTTGGTCTTTCAGAATGCTCCGCAGAAACACTTCGTCGCGCCTACAAAGTACATCCCATCGCTGCGGTCGAGATGGAATACTCTCCATGGTCTTTAGATATTGAAAAGAACGGATTATTGGAAGCAGCACGTGAACTTGGCGTTACAGTTGTCTGCTAGTAAGTATAACAAAGTGATCTTTTTACTTGGTCTATCTATTTCTGTTTACTCACGGGTGGTTTGTGCTAGTTCACCTTTGGGTCGTGGAATGCTTACGGGTGCAATCAAATCCATCGATGACTTTGAGGAAAACGACTTCCGCCGCCATGCTCCACGATACTCAGCCGAAAACTTTCCTAAGAACTTGGAGGTTGTAGGCAAGATTGAACAGTTAGCAGCCAAGAAAGGTGTTGCAGCTAGTCAGTTTGTGTTAGCATGGGTACTTGCGCAAGGACCAGAGTTTGTTGTGATCCCGGGAACAAAGAAGATCAAGTACCTTGAGCAAAACTTCGCTGCTAGAGACATTGAGCTGACTCCTGAAGAAATTGCGGAAATGAGAAAAGTGGTTGATGAAGCGAACATTCAAGGCGATCGCTATCATGCGGCTCACATGGTGTCTCTGGACGTATAGTGTTCTGTTTAATATTATTCAAAGCGAAAAGGCAAATAAATATGTACATTGACTCATATATGCTTGATTTGACCTTTTGGCGAACTATTTACGAATTTTTGCACGCATATAATAATTACCATCTTAAATTACTTCTTAAGAGTATGAGTAATCTGGTGTACAGCTTCGATCATTAAAGACAGCAGCTATAGCAGCTTTGTGGGAGGGTAAGGACAATGTGATAGCCTCCAAGGACAGAGTTACGTTCCGGCAGGTTTTTTTTTAGTGGATGTAGGCAAGTGCCACGTATAAATAAGACATGATCAACAACTTTTAACCATGCTAACATGTTTGAGAGAGAATACAGGTATACACCGATGTTCTAAAATCGGCACCTAACCAACACCGTTAAATCATTCATATACAGTCCCTTATCCCTGAATAACAAAAATAGTTAGTCATCCCGTTTACCTTGGAAGGGGAAACCATATTAAAATATTATTGAAGTAAAGAATTTTATTACATAACAAGTTATGATACTAGAAGGGTATCGATAATAATGGTCAACAAAGCAAAATAATAACTTTGTATATTAAGCGTGGGATTGGTGAGAACAAACGGACAATGGGTGTTTAGGTTGAGTCTGAGAATCACAGTGATAATGATGATGATGGTAGTGGTGGTAGTAGTGATGATGTTGCTGTTGCTGCTGAACTAGGAGTTTGTGTTTGACCAATCGTACTTTGGCTTCCTGCGTTGAATCTTTGGTAACAGACTCCGCTACGCTCATGCAAGAAGTGGATTTTGGAATACAAGCATACAAAGTTGGATGTTGCCTTTGTTGCTGGTGATGGTGGTGATGATGGTGAGAGGAAGGACATATACGAGTATTGCACCGATGGTGGCAATGTCGGGGCGCAGCGTACTGGCACGAATGATGCTTATGCCCAACGCACCTGTCATCCTTTTCTTGGCAACAAAAGGTCTGGATTCGGCAACTGTGTGTGGAAATGGCATCGGAGTCCACTTCTTTTGTTTGCTTCTGATCTTCAGCACCTGTTGTTGCGACTGGAGGTGGCGTAGGAGGCGGTGAAGGCTCCTTCTTAGGCAGTGGTTCTTCCAGTACTGGTTGACTTTCTTCCACCAACATCCGTAAATTAGGTACGGAGTATTGCGATTTTCGCAGGCGCATAGTATTTAATTCGGTTCTTAGTTTTAGTGGAAGGTGTGTTATCTCATCTCTTTCACCATCTGGTTTTTGTAACTGTGAAAGCTGTGATTTTGGTTCAGGTGGTGGCGTTGGCGGCGTAAGTTGTGGTTGGTATTGTTGACGAGGTTGTTTGACTGGCTCTATCTTTTCCGCGCTGCGATCGACAGAAGTAGCCCTTGGTGGCAACGGTATTTGCGGAGTAGGTGGGATCGGTAGGCCAGGAGTGAATGATTGCGGGCGTGAAGAAATACCATAATGAGCGGATATTGAACGGGGTAGCTTCGATTCTGGGATCGGATGCACAATTGGAACGACAGGTACTTGTCGCACAACATTCTCCGGTTTAGGAGCTATATGGTTATAACGGTACAAATCTGTCACTGCAGATGTAGAACGAACAAGATGGTTGGGAACTAGCGAGTGCGAAGAGTAGGAAGGCTGTATAACTGCTCGTGGTAAAGACTCTACCGAATGCATGTTGTGTATAGATGGTGTTGGACGATATGGGCTTGGCGGTAAACATGCAGATGTTGGTTTTGTTGTTGTACACTGCAAAGATCGCCGGCACTCCTGACGATGTCGCTCTTTCATTCGTGCCATAAGTAGATCTGGGGATGGCGCAGTTGCTTTATGTTGGACTTTAGGTGGTTCAGGCGTTACGACAGATGATATTTCTGAGTCCGAGACATCAGAATCAGATACAGAGCCTAAATGATACTTGGATGGTGTTTTGTTGGCCAAGGCTTTTGGATTAACGACGTTGCTAGATGGAGGGACAGGGGCAGGGATAGGCGACCTGACCGTGTTAAGCGTCGTGATTCCCAAATCCACCGACTCCGAAGGAAGTTTTGATGCAGGGTGCTCGCGCTTCTTTAGGATAGAGCTGTGGCGTACTACTGGTGACAAAGCTGGTACACTTGTATCATCATAGTTATCGCCACGGGATATATTCTTTGATGATACTGTAATTGAGCTAGCGGAGGGTAGGTCCTTCAGGATGTCGTCAAGTAAGCTACTATTTTTGTACTCGATATTAGATAAATTGCTATAGTTCATGAAAGAATCTGCGATTGGGGATTTAGTGGGTGATTCACAAACGGGTGCAGGCGATTGGTCATTAATACGAGACTGTCGTGATGGTTCGTACGATGGCTTTGTTGCTGATACTTTTCGTTCTTTCTTTTTCCTTAAAAATCGTAAAAAACCCATGTTGTTGCAAGGGAAACAAGAAGATAAAGAAAATCGGGGTCCAAAAGGAAAAGGTTTAAAAAGAAAGAGTTATCAGGGAAGTACTATTATATACAATTTAGGAGCCTCCTATACTTGTATCACTCGGTCACTTTTGTAAGCTAATACTGATGTCCTCGCTGATTTACAAGTTTTGCATCTACATGCAGGACAAAAAAAATAAAGGGGTGAAAAGCATGATCGACGAATCCTGTTTAGAGGATCCATGCTTGACGCGACTTTACGACTTCCACGAAACAGCCTCCTTGTTGTTAGCTTTTCTCGTCATTTCTATTTCCTCCTTTAACCTTTTCTGTCCTGTCTTCTTCGGTTTTGGCTTCATATTATTTTTCACCTTTATTCCAGTATTCCACGTTTTTGCATTTTCCTGTTTATGTCAATTGGTCCCTAATTTTATACTTAGACACACAGTTCACATCGTTAGATCTTACGGGATAGTACCAATTACATCAAATAGTTGTGCTTGAAATGCAGTACGTAATAACAACAAAAGCAAAAAAGGACCACTAATGCCCTCTGTCCCCCTTCTGCCCTTTACTCGAAAAGTACGGTTGTCCTGTTGTGGCAAAACGGAGGCCACTCTGCAAAAAAGAAAGAAAAGCAGGCTTATATCCAAAATTGATTCTTGTTGACAAAAGGGTTTTATTCAAGGGGTTGCTTGTTATCTTTCTTTGCTACGTGTCGCCCTTTTTAGGCATCAATATAGCATTTATCACCTTCGGAAACAATAAACCTATCGGTCGTTTATAGTTCTGTCTGGAGGAATAGGATGCAGGTGGTGAATAATATTCTTATGAATTGTTAGTTTTCTTTGTTATTTGGCTTGGGTGTTTGGTACAAAGGAATCTGCCAAATAATTGCGTTAGGATCAATATCAATTCACCCTGCAGCATGACTTGTTTGCTTTGTCCGTATCCCTCTTGAAGAATGGACGATGTCTGTTTATTTACGCACGTTCCCGCCATTTTATTTCTGTGCTAATGTAACCTATTTTTAGGATATTATGCCAATTGTGCCCTGTTGCAGCCTCCGATATATTATGAAGTGCCTGGTATTCTGTGTATCTTTTTGCACGTATTCACAATGATTATTTTGCGGCCGTCCTTATTGCATTTAAGCTATCGTAAATTATCTTGGTTTCGATTTTATTATTTTAAAAAGTATACTGCTCTGTAAAAAATCGCTAATCGCAATTACTCTTTTTCTTTCTTGTTCCGAGTGAAGAGATGCACCGTTCTCAATTAATTCCAATAACAACCCCCGAATGTCACTTCCCCTCTGGTATGTTTATTGTCTGCGGTATATGCTGTGTTACGCTCTTTTCATTTTTTCTTGCCTTTTTTTGGATGAGATATTTATTCACTAGTGTTATCCGGTTTATAGCTTGATCCCCTGCACCATTACTCCGCTCTGCGCCGTATGCACTGACATTTTAAACTATGTATAGGCTTATCCAATAGCCGACACTGCTAGGGCAATACTGTTTTGTATCAGTTAAGTTATAATTGGTCAGTTTGGACTTCAAGCTCGTTCCATCTTATTAGATTTCTTGCAGCGTTGCAGCAATAAGGTTATAAAGATACCTACAGGAAGCCCCCTGGATGACTTCACAAGAACCTAAACTTTGGTACATATGCTATTTTGGCTATGAAGAAGGGACAACCCATACGATACCAGTCTAGAGATTTGGAGTCTAGCCGATTAGACGATACGAACTGCAGTTACATATACAAAGAAAATTGATGTTGGCTATATCGGTCTCTCCATATTGCAGGGCGATGATACGCAACCATGAGGATATGTATAACTTTGTTTCTCATATCCAAATGTTGAAGATATGATTTTTTGACTCTGCCGCAAAGTTTAACTTTCGAAGATTACTTTAGCAGAAACAACCGTGAACGTAACATAATACTAAAAGTCATTTTCCTTATATTGTCGAATCTGCGGTTGTTTTCCGTATTACCTTGATCCTAAGAATGCATATTTTCCATCACAGACATAAAAATAATCTTGCAGCAGGCTATCAACATCCCTGATGCATATGCTTCTATTTTATGGTTACGGTAACAGCATTAGAACCTAGGGAGAAAGCAGCAACCGGTAGAAATTAATTCTGAGAAGCAATGAAATCTTTCAAATCTCAAAAGGATCCTTCAAGTTTCCAAGGCACTATTTTGCCGACTCTTCTTACTGTATCGCTAAGGCCAGTCTAGACAATGTCTAGATGAAAATATAGAGACAAAGAAAGTTTGCTGGCGAACACTTTAGGCTTGAAAACGTAGAAATTGATGTCATTCACTCCTATTCGGCATTAGTACATTTAAATGTGATACAGTTACCATTTTAGTATTACCGGTGCCAATGAACGTTCTAGTGCATAAACCTATTGACGTGGAGTTGTTACGTATATGTAATAAAAAATGGCGCAATTTAAAGCCACGGTTTGACGTTGATTCCAAGGTCTTTTACCTTGCGTTATAGGAGTCTGGTTCTAAGACAGTTTTTGAGTATCACTGAAGATACACTTTGTTAAGACGCCATAGGGACTATCATTGTATATTATCTCTTTCTTTGCAACAGGATTCTGTGAATCTTCTCATCTTATCACAGGTTTGCTGATGGTATAACCCTATCGTTATGACAAGAACTGCCAGACGCATAGCAGAACAGTAATCCGCAAATGGATTAAGTATTGCTCGCTATATTATATAACAAAATTGCGGCAAAGTTCCGGTATCTTTGTAGTAATAGAGGGGAGAATAGTCATATCTCACTATTGGTTGCTTGAGGTCAAGATCCTCTCATAAACCTACATTGTCAAGCCTGGGCTATGCTACCCACACGTGAAGAAAGGGCATCTGTTTTTTCCGCCAATGGTATACCGCTGTTTGGTCGGCGTTGTTGGGCGAAGGTCAAATCCATTTCCTAGGTTTCCGCCGTTCTTGCTTACCTCCCAGTTACCTATACATGTCACTCCTCAACACGTTCAGAGACACAATCTATGCCTTGACATCATGTTGCTTCCCAAACCCAACGATACGGATTAACAAGAGGACGTTTAAAGTGATCCGGTTACTTGGAGAGGGGTAATAATGAAATGACGACATAATGGATCTGAAAGTTATGCGTAGAGGTTTCTCTTTCGTTTATCTGGTTCAGGATATACTCACGGGGCGCTTGGTTGCTCTGAAAAAAATTCGTTGTCCGTTGGGAAGTGAAGCCGTTGCCGACGCTATGCGGGAAGTCGATATGTACAGAATGTTTCAGCACGAAAACATCATACGAATCTTGGTAAAAGTCGTTAGCATCTCATAACTCGCTTATAATGCGGTAGGGTAGGATACCTCTGTTATGACAGATCAGGACGGTACGAAGATTGTGTACATATTTTTACCGTTTTACAAGGTCAGTACCCGCGAACATCACCTTACAAACATTATTGACCATCAGAACGCAATGAACTATAGCGTGGCAACCTTCAGGATAGCATCAACGCAAACAATCTAAGCAAAACACGATTTCAAGAGAGACATCTTTTGCATTTGTTCCGCAACGTTTGCTATGCTGTGCGCGTTCTACATACATATAGCCTTCCCACCGTGCCGATGACAACCGCTGAAGAGGACATACCATCAAATGAGGATTTCTTGACGTCATCTCCTATATCAGAAGTTCCTCTTCAGTTAACAGAGCCACCATTAGATCCTAACGCCGCACAGAACCGATTCTTGGAGAATTCTAACAAAACGCTTGACCAGATTGTGCCTTATGGTAATGAGGATGCCGAGATGGGAATTGTTGTTAGATAGGAACTAATAATGTCATCGATGTAGCTCATAGGGATTTGAAACCAGGCAATATTTTGATTTCAGATGACGGGCGGTCAGCAGTGTTAATGGATTTCGGGTCGATCACTAAAGCCAGGATATCTATCAACACACGCCAAGATGCACTGCTGCAGCAGGTAGATTTTAAGGGCATCTATGAAAAGCGTAGCTTATAGGTTTGGTCAGGATATTGCAGCTGAACGTTCGACTATGTCTTACAGAGCTCCAGAGTTATACGATGTACAAACAGGCACTACATTAGACGAAAAAGTTGATATTTGGGTGTGGAACTTTTAGTGAGAGCTAGACAATGAGAATTAATTTATTTATGTTAGAGTCTTGGCTGTACACTGTACGCAGCTGCATATGGACAAAGCCCATTTGAAGCCAACATTAACGAAGTTGGTGGTTCATTAGCACTGGCGATTCTGAATGGGCAATACAAGTTTCCGGCTGAGGATCCATATACCGAAGGTTTTCGAGAATGCATCAAGTCGATGCTGACTGTTAATCCTCGACAGCGACCGGATATCCATGCCGTAAGTAGTATTTATAAAGAGAAACTTTGTATAACTCCTGGTCATGGATTGAATAGGTTATTGCCTCTCTTGATGCACTTCTGACACAATAGACTTTTGGGATCTTTGTTTTACTTGTCTTTTCTTGCTGATATGCGTCTCTTTCCATGGAGTATCTTATAATGACTGAATAAAGGAATTTCCACCTAAAATAACTGCGGGCTACGAACTTTGTCTGTAGCCAATAACATTGTCCTTTGGCAAGGCTGGCTTACCCGATGTGATCAAAACGGATAGACGCAGTGTTTCCAAAAAAGAAACGATAGTGCCAATGAAAGTGGAGTTTGATACCTGGCAGCTTACTCTTAAGGTTACAGTGACGAAGATAATCAGCTGGAATGGCGCTGATCCGTCAGCCACCTTCTTAAGCCCGCTGTTTCCTTTTTCAGTGTTCCATACCCTGGAAGAAGAAGAACATCAACAAGCCAAGTGGCTATTTTGACTGAGCCATCACCTGCCGACCAGCTGGCAAGGGCGCGCTCATAGTTATAGAAGGAAGTGCTTTAGCGTTACCAAAGCGACATTGATTATTCAGCAACAATAACTGATAACATGCCAATCGGGTAGTTATCTGGCTAAGACTGTCCTGAATTACCGGGAACTGGAGGGACGTCGCTAACCCCGTTTGTTTCCACATAAAACAGGTATCTGCAGAATAGCGAATGATAAAAATGATCTAACCTCACCCAGTCCAACGTAGCTATAGGGGGTGACTCATAAATATGGGCAGAAAAAGTGTCTGCTAAAACAGCAGCTGTGAAAATGCTCGATTTATTGTGTAAAAATTCCTTTGCATTTACGCTTGTCGATAACAAGACGGGTTGTTCCACAAATCACAAAAATAATGCGTGCATTATGCTGTACATTTAGCACCACTATGCTGAGCGTCCATATATCATCTAATAACAATCAAAGACTATGCTATATACGTTGTTTTGCGTCTTGCAGAGCTAGTCTCAGCAACAGCTGATACAGTAAAAACTCCTCTCAATTTGAGTTTGAACGATTGGGCCATTTCTCAATCCGTATACGTTATAAAGATCTTTATCTTTTTCTAAACATGTCTCTTTGCACAGCGCCAGTTGAACAGTCTGTTTTTTATGGCTATGTCCACTATAGTGCATACGAAAGCTCATTGCTTTAGCAGAGAAATAGTTTCTAATCTTTGCAACGATCTAAAAACGACCAGAATCTAGCACTCCATATGCACGTCCATATTATTTCATCATTCATCCTTAGGCGTACCAACTTGTATGCATGTTCTCGTAATAGCCAAGAGAAAGAACGAGCAACAGAGACATGTATATGATGGATTGTTAACTCTGTATTAGGAAAGCAGGACCTTTTTTTTTTGACAAGAGCGTTTGTGGGGTAGATTATTGCACACAACTAAATAGAAGAGGATAGAATCGGGGACATATCGGTTCAAGAACTAATCGCAATTAGTTTTTGCTCGCCAAACTCCTTTAATTCTACAGATAAATCTCCTTGGAGCTTTTTTACTTTCTATGACACGGGAACCTGAATAGACATAGCCAGAGAATAGCCAGTTACAAGGCCTACGTATAAGATTGAACAAGTTGTAACAAAGTGACACAATGGCAATAGCGGAAATTTATACGCCCTTCGGAATCAAAGAACAGCTGATCTATCATCTGTCATCGTAATGGTTCGTCTTTTTTCTCTTAGAATGTTTCAGAGCAGTTTGATCGAAGGAAGCCAAGTTCATAGTTTTCGATGAACTTTTTGACAAAATACTTAACGAATTGGGCTTTATTTCAACTATGATGATCGTGTGCTTAAACTATTTAAGCGAGTTTGCTTATTTTCTGTTATTCAGAGCGCAAGGAACCGTGCGAGTCGTGTAACCTCGTCCAAGAGCAAATTTATCGTTATTATGCAAAAATTTTCCCAGCAGTATCTAGTGAGAAACTTCCAAAACGCAGCTTGCGATGCGTAACGAATAGTAAGCAAGTGTATAGCAAATGTAAGGTACAAAGGTAAGATGACAGACACAGGGAAATGTAAGGTTTTGCCAAACAAGGAAAGACGTAAATTTGCGCAGGAAAAAGAACGCCAAAAAGTTAATGACTGCATATAAACATTGAAGATCTCTTTCTTTATCCGCTTTTCTTTCTCTCGCTTTTGGTCGATAATGGGGACTCAGCATAGTAGGCTCAAACGGAAACAGAAAAAGATACCGCCCCATCCACCCCCCCCAGTACGATGTCCTCCTCAGCCAAAGGCATCACCATGTATACCATCACTAGCGCAAAAGAGACCCATACTGCGCGACAGGTCACCAACAGAAGAAAATGAGAACAGAAACACACGTATTGAGGATTATTCCAAAGACATATCTAATAATGTTCTTTCGAACTGTACACAATCTATCTCGGATATCCTACCTGCTTATTTTCCCGTAACTTTCCAGCCTGGAATCGGTTGCAGTCGCTTTTCTTCTTGTTCTTCCTCTGTCACTGATCCAACTTCGTCTTCCGTCTCATTAACATCAGCCTTATTTTCCATTGATTCAAGTACAGCACCCTCCTCGTTGTCTTCGTTGTCCTCTGTGTCCTTTCAATCTAAATATAGCCTGCCCTTTGTTCACAATTCACCGTCAAACACACATACGCTTTTAGACGAAACAAAACAGAAGATATATACAACCCTTGTAAATGATGCTGATAGTACAAACGATCTTCGGTTACGCCTAAAGATAGCACAATGCAAGATACAAGGATTTGGTACACCTGTGGATCTTGACGAAGCATTCCACGAGTTGATCCATCTGGCTCGTCAGCTGACGGGGGCGGATCTTGTTCAAATTTCTTACTTTCTTGGATTTTGTTATTATTCGGGAAAAACCCCTTCCGGCAAGATGGATTCACAAAATGCATACACGTGGTTCGAGCGGGCAGCAACACAACATGAACCTGTAGACCTGGTTTCTAACGCACAATATCTTGCCGCTAGCTTAATTGCTCATAACAAGGTTGCTCTCGACTTTAGCAAGGCGCTCAGTCTCTTTGAAAAGGCAGCCAATCATGGTCATGTCATCGCACAACATGTTATGGGTTGGCAGGCTGAAAGACAAGATGATCACCAGGCGCGTGAATGGTATCATCACGCTGCCCAACAAAATTACGCTCCTGCCCAGGCTGATCTGGGTGACTGGTTACTACGACATCATGCAGATTTGAAAGAACATGTTCAGGAAGCCATTTTCTGGCTTCAAAGAGCTGCAGAGCAGGTAAAATATTAATCAAAACAACTACCATTACATATCATATGAAACTAACCTCTCTAAATACGTAGAATAATGCCAAGGCACATTTGCTGCTAGCGTCGCTGTATGGAGAAGGAAAACTTGTTGACAAAGACTGCAAACAAGCTCAGGCACATTATCATTGCATCACGATTGATCCTAGCAATCCAAACCATCCTGCTATTCACTATGCTGCTGCTATTGTCTTCCGCAATGGTAGCCATGGCTTATCACAAGACTTCGAACGCGCAGTGCAGCATTTGATAGTGGCTGCGAAAGCAAATTTCCCGCCTGCCCAACGCACTTTAGGTAGCATGTACTATCAGGGTCAAGGGGTTGCGAAAGACGTGACTATTGCACATGAGTTATTTCGACAGGCTGCGTCGCAAAATGATCCCCGCGCCCTCGGCTTCTTAGGTGAACTGCATCAATATGGAATCGGCTGCACACTAGATATCGAAACCGCTTTAGAATACTACGAAAAGGCCTTTCGTTGTGGCGATGTTGTCAGTGCTCTTTCGAAAGGATTGTTACTTCATCATAGTAGTCAGCACCATGAAGCACTGCAGTGTTTTATACAGGTGGTGCAATGCGATACTCGATCACTGGAGTTTGACTTCATGCGGGCTCATCAAAAAGCACGATTAATGATTGCTCTTTACCGATCCTGGGGCTGGGGAGGCCTTCTTCGCGATCCTCTTCAAGCATTCTCTGATCTAAAAGCTTTGGCTAAAGAAGGATTTCCCGAAGCCTTTTACTGGGTTGGATCAGGCTATACGGAAGGTATTGTACATCAAGGCCGCGTGGTTGTGTTGCCCAATCCTTCCCTAGGGTTTGAATACTTTGAAAAGGCGGCTAGTCAAGGTATCTCTTTTGCGCAGTATAAAGTGGCCAGTATACTTGCAACAGGGACGATCTCTGGTAACAAGGACCCAAAAAATGCGTTTATACATTACAAAAATGCAGCTGATCAAGGGCACCCCAACGCACAGTACAGCGTCGGCTTGTATTATTTTAAAGGAATTTCTCCCGTCGAGGTCGACCTTAAGGAAGCTCAGAAATGGTTCAGAGCTTCAATCCAAGATAACGATGACATGGCTGTTGTATCTGATGCCTTGCTGAACCTTGCTCAGCTAGTAATGGACAATGAGCCACAGGAGGCATTCAATTACCTTACTAAGGCCGTGGAATTGGGAAACGTTGCTGGATTAAGAGGATTAGCGATCATGTACGAAAAACAATGTGCAACTGAGTCATACGCGACGGCATTTCGACTTTTGTCAGAAGCGATCCGACAAAAGGATGCAAGGTCATGGGTAGCAATGGCAAAGTACTACGAAAACGGGTGGTCTGTTCCTCAAAGCGTTGAGCAAGCACGGGCCTGTCTTACTGAGGCGGAGAAACTTGGTTATGCAAGGTAAACGGTAAAAACATGTGTAGACTGAAAGTGTACTTATGCGACTACGTTCTTATTGAACACTTAGAGCAAGCATAGCTATTGCCGAACTATATGAGAGGCAAAAAGAATGGGATGATGCTCTTCAGAAGTACAACAAGGTTGCGTTAAAGGAGCCACTCGTGTCCAAGATCGGATGGTTGGCTCGTTTAGGAAAATGCCGAGTGGTTATTTATCGCAACAAGGGCACAGAACAGGACAAAGTACAAGTTTACCAATGGCTACAGGAAATGGCAGCAAAGAATGCACAAGAAAAGTGTATTGAACCGCTAACTATGTTAGGTACCTATCTATGCTAACATTTTCTTTTGATGTTTCTCAACGCAGTTTTTAGGAATATACTACGAAACAACGGTAAATGGTGCATCTGAAGAAGCCATGCGTTGCTACAACAAAGCTGTCAACTGCACAACGACCTCAACACATTGGCCTCAAGAAAATGCTCGATTTAGATTAGCAAGGCTATGCGTAGAAAAAGGAAAACACAAAGAAGCCCTAGGATATCTTACACAACTACATCCGCTTCTTGAATTGATGAATCATCACTCCTGCGAAACTATGCTTCAAGCCCGGCAGGCTCGATATTACACAGGTACCGCATATATAGATAGACATTAACATTAGATGAGCCGCTAATAGAGTATTAGGATATCTTCTTCTTCACGGAAAGGGAGTTCTTCACGATGTCGAAGAAGCCAAAAGGTTTCTCCTTCATGCAGCCGAAGAAGGTGAAGGCGACGCAGCTTATGAGCTTGGTGTGCTTCTGGAAAACGAAGACGAGGAGGAAGCGATACGAATGTTGCAACAGGGTCGCTCAGTAAATCATGCTGGCTGCATACGTGAGCTTGCCTTAATCCTACAGCGACGGAGACTAGACGAGGAAGAATGGACAGGCGAAAATGTCTACGAGTTATTGGAAGAAGCTAGTGAACTTGGTGACATCGAAGCTCTATTCCATCTTGGTATGAGTAATCAATATGGACTTGGGACTTTCGTTCAAGGAGGTAACCTGAGATCGGCCATCGGATACTATACCGATGCAGCGCTTCGTGGGCATTCACAGGCGGCGCTTTACTGTGGGCAGGTACACCACTTGCTGGGCCAGTTTCATGAGGCTGCGAAATGGTTTCTGAAAGTACCCGATAGCCGAATGGCTTTGATGCGATTGGCGGCTTATCGTCTGAACGGATCTGGCGGGTTAGAACAAGACGAAAAGGCCGCGTTTCTAGAGTTAGAAAGACTTTATGGACAAGAAAAGGACAACAAACTTCTGGCCGAGCTCCTTATCTTGACTGGACAATGTTTGGAACGAGGCCAAGGTACCCCACAGAACAAAGCAGCCGCAAAAGATCGCTATTTGTGTGCAGCTGGGTTGACTAATACAGATGCCATGTTCCGCCTTGGCAACCTGTGTGAGGAGGAAAAAGATATGGCCGGTGCTTTTCATTGGTATTCGCTAGCGGCAACTACCGATCATCATGTGGAATCTCAGTACCGCATGGGACTTTGTCATTGGCAAGCCTTGGTTGACCAGGAGAGAAATCCTATTGCAGCAAAGCGATATTTTGGCAAAGCGGCTGAGCAGGGCCATGCTCGAGCCAAATTTGAGCTGGGTAATGTCCTATGGTATCTGGAAGAGTACGAGCAAGCGCTGGCGTCCTACCATGATGCCGCGAAACTCAACGTTCCTGAAGCCCTTTGTGGTCTTGGCAAGTTATATTACAGTGGGTTCCACAGCAATGAGTTTATCATCCATAAGGATCTTCTGAAGGCATTCGAATATCTCCTTAAGGCTACACAAATCCCTGGACATGATGGCATTGCTGATTTCATGGTGGGCACTTATTATACAGAAGGTTACTGTGAGCACACCAAGGCCAATGCTCGCGAAGCGTTGGCGTGGTATCTCCGTGCGCATGAACTCGGTGTTTCTTTTGCTCAAGTGGCTATTGGAAAACTTAAGCATATGATGGCCGACGATACAGATGACTCACGGCAAGCAGAAGATCTACGGGCAGAAGCTTACGGCTGGTTCGCGAGCGCCCAGGACAACGACATTCACGCTCAAATGATGGTAGCCTTGTATCATCTGAATGGCTGGGGCCGTGTGCCGAGAGACGAGAAACTTGGGTTCCGGCGTTTGTTGTCCATTGCCAAAGAGGGTCACACTGAAGCATATACGGAAATTGCTGTATGCTTAGAAAAAGGTATTGGTGTGGATCAAAACTACCAAGATGCGTTGGCATATTGGATGCTGGCATCCCAGGTGGACGAGGATGCTGAAGTACTCGATCGCGTCGGATACTACCATGAACATGGACTAGGAGGTCTCAAGGCTGATAAAGACGAAGCCAAGAAATACTACGAAAGCGCTAACCTCATCCGTAAGTCTCATTGGAAGAAACATATAGTTTGATTCTGACCGTTTGTGCGTTTATTAGGTAACCGCAATGTATCCAAAGATCATAGTTTTGTTTCAACTTCTTCATCCGCATCTTCTTACTAATTTATAGAATACGCTTTACCTTAATAACTGTAGTATAAGTTCTTCTGTATTCATATAAACGTTAATTAAGGAAAAAAAATGGAAAAACGATTGGTTCACACAGATTTTACAAGAACGATGCGTTCAATGGATTAATACTATAGTAGATAGATAGAGAGAGAGTGTGCCCTTCGTCAGGCAAGATTAACAATGTTACGTAAATGGCTAAAGCGAGGTAGTAAAGAGGCATTAACAGTGATTTACGAACGGAATGTAAACCTATTCTTTTAAGGTGTCATCTTTTTACGGTTTTTCTTGGCAGCCTATCCTCCTTGCAGTAAAATCGTCGCGGAAATAAGGAGATTTCTGCATGCGAGGAAACTTTCTATCTTCTCTGGTGCATCACATCTGCTGTATCTGGTTTATAATAGTCGGTGGGTCCACCTGCTTGTGAGAAACCTTGCGGCTGTTGCACTCCTGCAGCCGCATGCTCGTACCCCGGAGAAACAGCTGTAGTGGTAGTGCTGTTGTCATAATAGTAATGGTTTCCACCTGCATCGTAATAGGCTCCCTCCTGAGGGGCATACGAGTCATAGTAGTAATCCTGGTGTACTTGTGTCATGGGCTGTTGTTGGGGAGTATATCCTGCGACATAGGTATGAGAGCCATGGTTGTACTCCGCGGGGCCAGCGGGCGGTAATGGCGGTAACGGCGGCTCGTTGTAAAACGTGCCCTGTTCATTTAGCCTTGGTATCGTTGGATTGACAGCAGCAGCTGGGTGATGTGCTTGTGGTGCTGGTTGATGAGGGAAATCACGCTCGGCGAGTCCAAAATCTTCAAAATCGGCTTGCTTTTTGTCCGTTCTGGAAGTGCATCCTCCACGGCGATTCACATATGCTAAAGCACCACCAATCAAAGCAACACCCACTACACAATGTTACACGTAGACAAATAGAATGGTTAGCTCGATTTAAGACCGTCTACACTCCATAACTTTTACATACCAACTCCACCTACTACAGCACCGATAATAGTTGCTTTTTCGCTGTTGTCTGTCGGAGGCGGAGTGTACGTCGGGTTCGAAGTAGGATATGCCGAAGTGGAAGTTCCAGTCAGGCTTCCACTATCCGTAGTCACGTCGCTCGAATCTTTCGACGTGGTCGTTGGCGTGGTGCTACGAGTGGTTGGATTGCTTGATGGCCTTGGATTTGTTGTAGTTGGCGCTGTAGTAGTTGCAGGCGGAGGTCGTACGGTTGTACTGGGTAAGTTAGACGAGGCGCTTGAGGGAGGAGGAGGAGGAGGATTTGTAGTGGTAGGATTATTAGTAGTCGTAGCTGGTGGTGGTGGCGGCCGTGTAGTTGGAGGAGGAGGAGGAGGAGGCGGTACCGTTGTAAAACCCGTTGGTTTTGAAGGCTCAGTAGAAGCGCCAGTAGTGGTAATTTCAAACGGGGGGAAGATGCCACCTTGTGACGCTACCGTTCGACACAAGATAAGCACTATTAGCACCCATCTTTGTGTAGAAGAAAGATGCATTGGGCAATTCGAAAAAGAAAAAACGATTAAATGAGAAGAAAATAAAAAAGAGACAAAGTTAAACCAAACGTCTTATCTGCTTTATCCTGGCCGTGGTGTTACTGTGTGCTCCTCAATTACGGGTTTCCCCTTCTCTACCTGCCCCTAACCTTTACCCACTGTGAAAAACCTTTCTTTTTCTGTCACATTGCTTCTATGTTTATCTGTTTCATCCATTGAAGGGTTCATGAGTAGATGCTTCGTTCATAAAGCAAATGTATATGCATCACTCGTCCGTACAAATCGCATCGTAGCATTTAGCAGGGGCTTCTTTTCTTCTTGGTCCACTTCACCGAGTTTATTCCCTAAGTCTCCATTTAGCCTACCCATGCCAATCTTTTGATAGCGTCTTTTCATCGTTGATTTTAGAATCTTTGCTTTCTTCCATTATTTTCAAGTTGTACATGGTTACAAGCTCAATTCGGATCTATCCAATCATAGGATCAAATAAGATTCTGAACAACTAAGTTTGGTGAGACGAAAAGTTTGATTTTCTCACATGGCAGGACAAGAAATGTCGCTCGCTTATTCTGAGCTTGAGTAAAAACGTTTCTTTGCAATTTGAATCGCATAAGCTTGATCTATGTGGTACGTATACAACACTTTTGTGAAGTCGACCGTTTTTCTACTTCACACTATCGGAGCGAAGCCTTAGGTTAGACGGCGTTCCCATATTATAATCTGTTTAATATGCACTGCACACGATGTCTAGTGGTATATGTTCTTCGCAAACCTAATCATCAATTGTGTTCTATTAAAGGTAATAAGTTTCGGAATAATCAAAGTTCGCTGCGTCAATTTGAGAACCGTCTCTCGAGGCTCTCTCACCTCCGCCACCTGCTAATGTCTCACAGGATGCAGAGGGACTGGGCCTCGTTATGTCGGTGACACAGCAATTGGCTGTTATGTTCGCATTGCTTTCTGAAAAATAAAATGGTTGAGCCACGTCTACTCGGGTTACCATTCTTTAACAAAGACTACAACTGACCATAATTTTCGGTTTGCTTATTATAAGGGAGCGAATTTTTCCAGAAAAGCAGTTCGGTTCGACAAGAGACTGGCGAAGTAGTCTGTGAGTAAAAAACAAGACGATCCTACATGTTCCAATCGGCGCCGTTAATGGATCATATTACTGCAATGGCCCGGTAGCGTCCCCTGCACAGAGCAGATAAGAAGATATCAGACAGTATTAATGTACTCACTATCTTTAGTGAAATACGCACACGTTCCTTAACCGTATATGTAGGTGGGCAGAGACGGATAATCGCTGCTGTCTGACTTTTCGATAAAAATTTCGCTCCGGACTATGAGGCGGAAGGTATCGGCTTGGCTGAGTTCTTGCAACTGGCACTTTCAGCCCTATGGCACATCGCTTAATCTTGAATCGAGCCATGACAGTTGGGGCCGAATATTTTCGTCCTGTGGCAAGTATTATTGTCAAAAGATCGCCATTGGTCTCTCGTGTAAACGGGGATGAAAACGATGTACGCAACATTCATCGGAAAGCCGATCATACATTATACTTGCTCGTGAAGAAGCCTCGAAAACACCATGCTTGGCAATTTCCTCAGGGCGGTATTGACCCTGGAGAAACATTGGTTGAAGCTGCCTTAAGAGAACTGGCTGAAGAGTGTGGTACAGAATTAAAGGCAGATATCCTTGATCAAACAGCAGCTGGGGTATATCAATACAAGTTCCCACAGAGTTTTATTGAAAAGAAAAAACGGTGGCGTGGTATTGGCGCAAAGGTAAGCAAAAACAAGCTAGGAAGAAGAATTGAAAAAG
Source organism: Apophysomyces trapeziformis B9324 (assembly GCA_000696975.1). Classification (NCBI taxonomy): domain Eukaryota; kingdom Fungi; phylum Mucoromycota; class Mucoromycetes; order Mucorales; family Mucoraceae; genus Apophysomyces; species Apophysomyces trapeziformis. The sequence goes on from JNDP01001345.1 coordinate 24,483, forward strand.
CGGTTGGAATTGAATTTGGACTTCTCCAGGTTGAGTTTGTGAGAGCATTATGGATCGCTGGTCAATGTAGGCCTGATCAAAAGGAGATTGTTGATTTTGCTTGGTTAACTTGCGAGGAGTTGAAAGGCTATGTCAGTGAGGAATATGGCCAAGCGATCAAGGAGCTCCTGTAACTCTTAAAAACCATATCCATAGCTAATTCAATGAGTGTAGAATGTATTGGTCCCTATGGCCATTAGTCTATGAATGCATTTCCCATCTATAAATGCTAATTAGCGCTCAAAAATAAGGTGTTCCTAATTAAGCTAGCATTTGCTAACTGCTGTACCTTCTTAAAACAGGTTTTGGGCCGTAATATCGACAGCCCACATTGTGCTAAGTGATACGTTGCTTGGCTTCAAGACGTTTTCGCGTGCAGTGAACGGTGTACAAGTCATCAACTTATGCATGGAATATGCTTCCCAGATCGTATTGACAATGCGATGTATTTCATGAGCCCAACGATCAGCAATATTAGAAATTGTTGTTCATGTACCCTGTATTTCCATTCTATTGCTCTATATCTCTTTGGAAATGTGTTAAATACGAGAAAGACGGCCTATTGATCGAATTAGACCAGGTGCATAATTACGTATTAGATAAAGTTCCTTTACAACTGCCTGTCAAATCATTGGTATTATTTCTATCACCCTTTAGCGTCTATTTCCTATAAGTACATATTAATGCTCTTATATTCCATTCTTTAACATAGGCTAAGTTGTTACTTCGTAGACTCTTATGATTCATGCAGTTGAGGCACCTTTCCTCAATGTCTCTCACCACTTCCAAAATGAGAGCAGCTCTCTAAAGAGGTATACGTGCCTGTCTTGTGGGTGCAGGCCATTAAGCGGTTGTTTTACACAAGGTTAACATTATAACAGGCGTAAGTTGCTGTGGTTACAGTGCCTTATTACTGTTAATGAAGCACCCTATCCCTATTAAGCTGTTTATAAGTTAAGCAAAAGTGGCTTGTAGGGAAACCATATGTAATCTTGATGAGGGTACGGAAATCTCTGCTTCCGAAAACTATCCTTCTTCGCAAAAGTAGTTCATCAAGAACCGCTTGTCGTAGTCTAAGAAGAGTGAGATTGTAAGGCAGACGATGATGCTTACAAGATTAGTAGTGGTGTCATGCACACAGGCTATTTTGACCAATGCGTATCGGAGGCATCGGCGAGGATATAGTTGAAAATAGGCACTCATCGATACGACTTTAAATGTGCTAAAATTATTCATAGCATCAACGCAAATTTCCAAGCAAGGCGACTAACTTAGACTGGAGCCAATTTCTATGTCGATAGCACATACAAAAAGCCTAAGGCTGCTTCAGTACTTTTGCAAGGTCTAACCGGATTAAACTTCCTGAAAGCGTCTTAAGGGCTGTTTTATTTACTAGACGAGACTTTACGACGGGCAGCTCGATAACACAACGTTATGATCTAGTCACACACGCATTCAAACCATAGAAATCCGCCACAATGCCCGCTGGCGCGATTTATCGATCTACAATATTCGATGCACGGTTCTCGGCTGATTGGACAATTTAGTCTCCTCTTCTCGAGATCTTTCGTAGTAACTGTGTTAGAGATTATTTAAGCTCAATTTCCAAGCACTTACCTATAGCAGCAGTATATCTTTCTGCCTTGGCCATATTGGCTTCGCCCAAAGAATTGCGAAGTGCTTGATTAGCGGGCTCTTGAATAACCCCAGCGAGGACACCAGTAGCAAGCAAGATGTAAGCAGCACAAAAGGTTATGTTGAATTGCATGGTAGGATCCGTATTAGCAGACTTATTAACAAATTGAAACTGATGGAACAGCAAACTGGAAGTTTTGCTATAGTGCTTTTATAGACGGGAGAATCCTCAAAATATCCTATCTGGCGCAATTGAAGGATAGAGCATGCGCCACACCTTTACGTATGGGTCGTCCTATTGTACCACATCAACTTCTCAGCCACGCCTGCGCAAAGATCAGGGTACCCGAGGAAAAAATGCTAAGAACTTCATCATCACATATATAATACCATTTTAGCATCTCGCTCTTAAAAGAAAAAACATTTGTTCCTTTTTAAAGATTATTGTGGATACCATTCGATGTACCGAAGAGTATATAGAAGTTCTCGAAAAATGATCGAGATTTCCAGTCTGTCAGACCATGCTACCATTGATCAATGACAGTGTCCTTGTGTAAACATAGTTCATTGCCAAGTCAATCAAGGTGGTTGCAATTGTTGCTGCTTAAACCATCTTCAACTTTCTTTCATTGTATCCTACGAACAACAAAAGGGTTCTTTCTGACGGAGAATGACCATGGCATTTTCCGGCCAGGCAGCTCGTACTGCAAATTACCTTATTCAGACCTTTCAGTTGACTCATCTGGGTGATTATATAAACAGGCATTCAAAGAACTGCTAGGCACATACAAAAGCGATAAGCATATAAAGCCTAGAAATTGTGTTCTATGCCGATTTCTGCACTTTATTGTAATGGTTTCAGAAATTTATCATAGTACAATGAAGACATCTTGATCGGACGATATCAAATCAATTCTATTTCTTGACAATAAGGCTAGCAGCGGTATCCTATTAGTACACATGAATGCCATTTGTCATTGATGCGTAAACATGTTCTATTCACTGCGGGAAATTTTTTGGTGGTTTTTGGTTAAATTTTTGGTTCCGCAAAATAACCAAAAACCACCAGAATCGAAAATAGCCAAAAAGCACCAAAATCTAACCGAGAACTACCAGAATTTACCCTAAAAACAGCCGGAAACCACCTAATATCACCCAAAAGACAACCGGAAGCTACTGGTTAAAACGATCCAAAATCAGTAGAATACACCGAATTCTTTGGTGTACTCTTATTCAAAGTTGTATTGATTGATATGTACCTTATTATTAACTAATCGCAAATCTCGCATTAAAAAGAGAATAGCATTCTACACATACCTTATTCTTCGTCTGAAGAGGCAATAGAAACTATCTCAGAAATTACTTACTGTTCTGGATAGTATATATATCATCGTTAACCTCCCGAGGCTTTAGACCGTCTAGACTATTTGATACGTTATAACTTGTGCTTGAGGAGCGTCCTACGAATTGATATGTCAAAAATGATATGTAGATGTTGTCAAGCTACTCACCGTTTGTTTTTTTTTTGGGTGTTGGACCACGCTTGTCCTATGCTTTTCCTTGCCTTCAAATATTTGTTTCGCCTCACTATGAGTATATTAGCCATATTAGCCAAACAAAAAAATCATTAGCGGCGCCTTACCAGTTCGTTGGGCTTTATTATGCCAGGTTTTCATTCACCAAATGTTCGGCAAGTCAACCAGCAACACAGCAGTGAAGTCCTGTCTATGTTCACAATCACTGAGATAGTTTATTTCAAACCACGGCAAGACGAATTTATTTAGAGAAGTGGTTCTCTATTTTTCCATCTAATAAAAAAGCTTTCAGTGTCTGATCCATCTTTGACAGTCTGAGCGCTTTACTTTTCGCGCTGCTTGAACAATACTATCGTCTTTCTTCGACCAACTGCTTAACCTTGACAGGTGTACGGATGGGCGCATTTTCCATGACAAGATAATAACCGTTCTTTTCGTGGCAATTCAATCTTTTTGTGATTGCCTAATAGACAAAGTTTCTTGGCAGGCAGAAGTTCGTACACAACATGGTTTAACACACAGAAAGCCCACCCTTTTCCCCAGTGCCACTTAAAGGTTTCCATTTTGGGCTTTTGTCATGATAAAAAGAAAAACCATGTGAATCCATTTTGATGACCCAGTTCTTTTCCCCTCTTCTTCTTCTACTTTCTTCTTTTGACGTCAACCATATTTCTGTATTTGCAATAACGGACAACAATGACTCTAGTTCTCTCTCCAACGACATAACCGATGCAGTGCCAAGTCAACCCCCTAAGATACCCAAAACAGAGCTCTGATTTAGAAAAGAGGTGCAGTAGTCGGTATTCCAAGATAACGAAACTCACTGTTAATGGAAAAATGTTATTATTGGTGGAACACATGTTATCAAGATATTCCATCAACGCTCGTTATATTGATAATATGCATATATTATACCTTTGGTAATCATTGATCTTCTATGCATATGACAAAGAAAAGTAATACTTTTATCTCTTGACAGAATCCATTCCTTGTCAATATCGTGTGTGTAAGAGTTATGCTTGACATGAAGCAATAATCCCGTCCAAAATTTTCAACCTTATTTCAGATGATTTTTTATTATCCATTAGATCCCCTTTCCATCAATCTCTTGTATAAAGCTTTTAGAGAAGTCAGAAGGTTATATGGGGTATACAATTTTTTAATGCATCTCTGTTCTTTGTTTTCCTTATTATATGCTAGACTTGTTATTGATAAACAAACAAGGGGACTTTATGTCTTATTTTAGATCCGAAATGCTTGACGACAAATTCTTGCTCTAATCCTGAAGAGATCCATACCCTCTGGTAAGGTCCTATCTTAAAAAGCAGAGTTCAGGTTGTTGTTAGTTCAGTAACTGTCCTCTTAGTTTCCTCTCTTCTGATATTCTGGCTTGCTTCTAGTTTTTAGCTCATTGTCAGATGCATGAGAGTCTTTGTTACAAACTATAGTCTAATCCCGTTAATTGTTTGCTATTATGATATAGATAGATCCAATGAAAACAGTATTTAAAGGAAAATCTATATTTTTTTTCAGCTATCCTCTTTTTCAAACATCGCATCCCAAATTTTCTTTTCTTTCCTCTCTTTGATCTATCCTCTTCGTACTCTTTGACTTTCTCTCGACATAGTCCTTCTCTTTTCTCGGTTTTAAGTGTTTCTATCTTCTTTCGGTAAAAAAAATACGCTAATATACCATATATCAACGTACTTATATTTGTTGTTTATCTATTTAGCCTGCACGACCTCTGTTCTGAACCGTCACTGGCTTTTCAGTGCTCCCTACTGTTGTAGAAGTAAGTACTTTTTAATGTGTGTACATACAGAACTAAGTTTATTCTTTGTTGTGCCTCACTATAAGGCCCGCCATACGCTGTATCGCCTCAAGTCCACTGCGGTGCTACATCTAACATGGCTAATTCTACGCCATCACAATTTTTCTTCCACCACGACCTACCTGGCCAAGGTGCGGCGTAGGTCCCCGTCCCCATGGGAATACCCATCGGGGGTAAGTAAAAAAGATGTCAAGCTATCCTTCCATTTAATAACCATGAACGTATTTTTTACGCTGCTCGAATGAATTTTGAGACCACTGGAGGACCAAGTTGAGGTAAGCAAAATATATTTCCCGCATAATCAATTTACTAATGACGCATATTTATATCCTTTTAGCGCAAACTTGATCCTTGCATGGACGCAAAATTTGTTTAGAGTAGCTTAAAGAATTGTTCAATAAACAGTATGAGATACAGAAATATACGTAAAGGTTACGAAATCTGGTAGTCTAGCGATGCTGTACAGTAACTTTCATGCACATTCTTCATCGGCAAACTAAGCGACACCTGGTATGTAATTTCTTGGTCTGGAACAAGGGAGAATTTGTAACGCTTCAGCAAGAACGTCATGGCAACCAAACCTTCTAGCGTCGCCAAGCTTTGACCAAGGCAAACTCTAGGACCACCATTAAAGGCATTAAACTTGCCTTGGGATTCACGACGGATATCTCCTTCAGACGTAATCCACCGGTCGGGCCGAAACTCTTTTGCGTCGGCACCCCAGACCTTTTCGGATCGAGCCACAGACCAAGTGCTCCAGTTAATATAATCTCCCTTGTGAACAGGACTCCCATCAGGTAGAATATCGTCATGTAACGCATACTTCTGGTTATCTGGTACCGATGGATGCAGTCGCAGACCCTCATAAAATCTAGGCGAGCGAATATCAGCTTAGTTAGCAAAGTGGTATCAACAGAAAAGAAAGGCTCACTTACACCGCACGAGCATATTTCATTCCTTTGATGACTTCATAGAGTGTGGGTGCGTCCATATCTTCGCGGATGTTGTCTCCGATTTCTTCCAACAATTTCGCTTCTATACGAGGATGAAGCATCAGATTGTAAAAGATCCAGGATAAAGCTTGGGCAGTGGTGTCGCGGTCGGGGATGATAAAGTTAAGGACAATATCACGAAGTTCCTTATTGTCAAGTGCTTCTCCATGCTCGTTCTTGCTGTTCATAAACCGAGAGAGAAGATCTTGATGATCATTCTTGCCTTCTGCGATTTCTCTTCTGCGATTCTCGATAACCTTATCCGCGAAGGCGTTTACTTTTTTGAGATGTTGCTTAATGTTGGACTTCCAAGGCCGTAGAATCCGATCGGCAGTCTCGGTAATACGCCATAATGGGTTGACGAAACGATGCAACGAGTTGGTCTGGCATGCATCAAATGCTACGGCAAACGGAATTTTGTCCTTGGTTTTCAAGGAGTTCAGTTGGATGCCAAAACCTAGCCTACAGCCCAAAGAAAAAAAAAAGGTTAGCCTGAAACCCTTTTCTTATCTTCCTGAAACGACATAATATACAGGATAAAGGAGTCAAGCGTGAATTTGAACATAGTATCATGGAAATCGATCACTTCGTTTTTCTCCATGGCTACATCGAATACGGACTTCTGCATTTCCCGGATTTCTTGAAGGAACACTCTATGTACAGATAAGGTTCGCAAAGGTTTCTCTTTTGTCTGCTTTAAGAGTCGCGGTTGCTTACTCTGTAAAATGGTCCAGAAAATTCTTTACGTTGAAGATATGACTGGCTGTTTTTCGTTCGTATCTCCATTGTTCACCATTGGCGTTAAATATCCCATGACCAAGCAAGTCTTCGGTTGCGTCGTTAAATTGAGGCCCCTTGACACAGTTTTCAAAGTTATCTAAGGATTGCAATAGTTTTAGTTTAACTAAATCCACTTGGATCTAAAATGGCGTACGTTTTAGAACATGCTCAACATTGCGTGGGTCAATGGTAATGATGGTAGGCGGGAGGCGTATTGCGGACAGTCCACTACACAAGCAGCGTTTAGTATAACCTGCATAAAAGTCGCAAGAAGAAAGTCCGCTTACATTGTCAGGGTATCGGCTTTAGTGAAATGATGATGATAAAAGTCATGTATAGCATGCCGTTATAAAGGACTTGGGCTAGTGCCCCGACTAACGGCCAACCACTTATGCGTGGCATTCCGTTTCGACGGTTATCAAAAACGGTTCTGTTGGGATACTTGATGGCCAACGCAACTATCGTAGCGGCATTGATACTGCCAAGAATACCTGCGGTCAACGTTAGTGAGTGTTCCTTGGAAATGTCTTGCAAAGTTAACATGATTGGGTGTAGAAGAGACTAAAGACAAAAAACACATTCTCAAATCGTGGTCATTTTATATTTCTCACGAAATGAAAGTCTCTGTGGGGTTTTAGAACTGCGTAACCTCAATCCGGATAGAGATGTCTGCATGTCTATGTGTGAGGAAAAAGTGGAATTCGGCAGTTGGGACAGATGAATGAACCTATGGTGGCATTAAGGGAATATCCGCGCTCAACGGACAAGACTCCAGCCAATCTTCCCAAGAAGGGTAACGAAACAATGAATCAGCTTTTTCAAGAAATAAAAGGTAGGTGAAACTGTAAAAACGGATCCTGTTTCCTGTCAAGGATTCGTTCTACAGATTCGGCATTCGGCTTCGGTTGAGTTAATAATCCGAAGCCGAGAAAACGTGCCAAATTCGTTACTGAAATACCTACTATTGATTCCATTGCATGATAAATTTGGTTTAATATATATGGAATGTCCTTTATTTTGTATGTCTATATGTTTGTATGTATGTCTAGACGATGCATTTCATGGATATGATCGGCTTAATACAAAAGACAATGTAGGTGATGTCAATGGAAATTTCTATTTTTGTCCTCGGGCTGAAGATCGTAAGTAATCAACGGAGCCTCGATTTATTATTTGGTCAGGGCCTCTTCCAGTTTGGCCAGTAGCACTTTGTTCTCCTCTTCTGTACCCACTGTGATTCTAACACATCCGTCGCAACCATATTCTTTTCCTCTGAAACGAACAACTACACCTAATGATTCCGCCAATTCCTTGTATACCCGCTGGGATCGCTCGTTACAAGGCTTGTTCTCCTTATCAAGAATTTGAACCAGGATAAAGTTGGCGTCATTGGCACCCAGGATACGACCAATGCCCTGAACCGGGAAATTTTGCAATTTTTGCATCAACTCGCTTCGTTGTTGGATCAATCGAGCGCGGTAATCTCGCATGACTGCCACACCCTCCTCAGACAGACTGTTTTCGGCAATTTGGGCACTGGGTGTGCCGATGTTATAAGGTGCCTTGGTATTGTTGAGGATCTGGATAATATCAGGGTGACTAATTGCGATACCCAGCCTATTTGCACCCAATGCCATATCAATAACCAGATAAATCCGGGATAAGATCCCATATCGCTTACCTGATACCTGCCAGACCGAAACTCTTACTCAATGTTTGCATCACAATCAAATTAGGGTACTTCTCAACCCACTTAGCGACAGATCCTTCTTCACGATCGACGAAATCCACATAGGCTTCATCCACTACGACCAATCCGCTGTAGTCAGACTCTAATACAGCCCGAATACTTTCGTGTGACAGGCATGTGCCAGTTGGATTTCCTGGTGAGCAAAGGAAAACGACCTTGACTTCTGGGTTGGCTTTTAAGGTGGCAAAGATCTTTTTTTTTTTTTTTTTTTTTTTTTTTTTTTTTTTTTTTCAGTTTATGAGTAGGTCAGTGAGCACAATGAGGTTAGAAACTTAATATAATCTTACGTCGTCTGTTCGCAGCTGGAATGCGCCATTCTCTACGTTCAAGTTGGATTTGACCACTGCAACGTCATTGATCTGAGCACAGACTGAGTACATGCCGTAGGTAGGTGGGGTAATGAGGATCTTGTCCTTTCCCGGCACACAGGCCACACGAATGACCAGGTCGATCACTTCATCCGAACCCACACCCAGAAAGAGCTGATGCACAGACTGTAGTTCACGAAGTTTGATTAAACGTTCTTTGATACGGATTTGATAAGGGTCAGGATATCGGTGAAGATCGCCAGCGGGTGGGGCGATGGCTAGTGACGGTCCAAAGGCGTTTTCATTGGCATCTAACAAGATACCTTCGCTGTAGTCGTCACGGGCACAACGATAAGGTGTTAATGCAAGAATGTTTGGACGGATAACTTTGGTCAGGTCGAAGGGCATGGTGAGGGCTGTCAAAAGAAAACAAAGAGAAGCTCGTCTTCACTATCCGATCATCGTATTTTTTTTTATTCAATCTTGAACTAATCCGACTCCGCCCATATTCGCAACGAAAAGATAAACACAACAAGGATCTGATCGTATTTATCGATTTCTCATCGTTCGTTTCTTGATCATATTGATTTCAATTGCCATTCACTTATCTCTGTTTGTCATGTTTTCATTTTATTATGTGAATGTTAGCTATGATCAAATATGTATAAATGAGACTGGCTGACTCATAATCGATCGATGGCGGCATCAATTTCAGCCATGTATTCTTTCAATTTTTTCCATTGAGCCAAGGGTAGACAAATGCCTGAGTAAAAGTGAGTCATGGTACAAAACTTATCAACCTTTTTTTATGCTTCCCGACTTTAACCAACAGCTTTCCTACCTTTTCCGTATCTGAGTTCTCCCGTGTTTTTGTCATTGTAAGTTTCTCGAATGTCCACCATCGGCCCACCATTCTTGAATGCCTTCACCGTTACTCGTCGTTTGTTCGACAACTAAATTGAGCAAATAGCGCGTCAATTTAAGTATCTAGATAGGGAGTATACGCGATTATGCTCACTTGAAATACGAATTCTTTATCGGAACCACTCGACGTGCTGCCGGTTGGTTCTTCTTCTTCTCTCTTACGCTTTTTGTCTGCAGCCTTCGCTTTTTTTTCTTTCTAACATGCAATTACATGAGAAAATCAAACAGGATATATACGCATAATTATCTACAGGAGTGTCTTCTATCTCCTCAAAGTCTTCTTCTTCTTTGGCTGTTGTGTCCTTTCCAGGCTAATGAAGTTATTTTCGTATGAGGGCCTTGCGGCAGTTTTTCTTTAACAGTATCTGGTCGTGTCCAACCTTATATTCATCTTCATTATCCGAGTCCTCCACGTATTTTGATGTTCGTGGCATGTTTTCCTTGTGCAGCGAATACCTAAGTAGGAAAAGGAAAGAAAAATATTGGCTCCTGTCACCCAGTCAGATAGGTGAAAGACTCTCTATTTTCAAATTCCGCTGCACACTACGATTGGTCGCTTGCTGCCATACTGAACACCAGAGAAAATCCGATCATTCAAATCCAAAGGCAGTGCCCTTGTATTGAACGACGTTTGACAGCGTGTTGTTGATTGATGGGTTGTGTTTGACAGTTTTCAAAAAGGCTCTCTATTCAATGATGAAGCGATAAGAAAACCAATAGAAAGTCAATTGTAGAAAAAACTGAAAGTTTCAAACGTTCAAGGTATTCTGTATTGCTGGCAAACTTCTTTATCATCCAAAAACTGTATCACAAAGAAAATAATCATCTGTTAAAGATAATAGACGGCTTTACGCAGCAATGAAAAATTATGAAAAAATGGGACCAAGGCTTGAATTTTCTCCGTAGAGCCAGCCGAGGACCATATCAGCAATCCATGTGTTGTGGAAACCGTAATAGCCACCTGCAATGCCACCGACGAACGAACCAAGCTTGATAGAAACAGGATTCCAACAAAGAGGTACGGACTTGGTTCCCAAGGACTGTAGGATGGCAAAGATGCTTCCTACAGCAATGTAACCACCATAACACAAACTTTGGCAGCAAGCAGCAAAGGACGCAGCACGAACCCCTACAGCCGTAAACCCAACAGCAGCTAAAGCTACGCCTAACGCCAACGGGATGACAAGCAAAACCGCTGTCACCCCGACAGCTCCAGCAGTGAATCCAACTGTGCTGGATATAATCTGCGGTTCATATGGCTCAATCTTGCGACGAATATCAGTGACGTTCACAAGGCTTTTCGCATTTTCCCAGATGTCACTGAGGGAAGGTGTATTATCCAAAGAAGGGAACGTAGTCTACGTCTATTCTTTAACATCTTTAGGATATCTGTTATTAGTACCTGATTCACGTCTTCAGAGTCGAGCGGTACGGATCGAACGACACAGCTCAAGGCAACCAAAACAATAAGGAGCCGTATGAGATAAGTGATAGAGCAAGAGGTCATAGCAATAACAGCCAGTAACAAGAAAAAGAAAAAGGAACAGAGCAAAACAATAGGCGCAATCAAATAGAGCTAAGCTATTGACGAGTCACCCTCGGCTTTATAAAACTTGTAACATTTTATTTTTGTTGAACTAAACTTTAATTGAGATTTGACCCTCAAACAACGTTCTGAAAAACAATGATAAGAACGAGGCATAAAGGCAGAATGACTCAAAGTAGCTTCTAATATAGATCATCCTGATTATAACTAAGGAGCCAGGTATGATCATCAACGCAGTGGCAGAGAAGACATCCTTTTCCTTAGTATACATGGTGGGCGTTTGTGACCATTTAGAGTCGTTCCTTGGCGAGTACCGCTGAAAGGATTCCAACGGCAGTTCCAACGTAGGCAGTTCCTGCGATACTCATAAGAGCACCTGCTGATTGAAGAGTGGCATAGATGACTCCGGCAAGAGCGGCGCCAGCGTATGTGGACATCCATGCAGTGGCCACTGAGCCTGCAACGACACCAGAGCTAGTAAAACTAAGTGTTTGCATCGCAGCCAACACGGCAGGCGGCAGCTGTCAGGGCGCCCAAGCTGCCTCCGGCTAGAAGTTAAGCGATGATTTTGGGATCAATATACACTACGTTAAGATAAAGTGGATGGGAATGTTTGAGGCGGAAATATGGGTAACTAAAAAAACTACTTCCTGCCAACTGGATACGGTGCCGTATTTCCCTCGAACAGAATGAGTGCATGCTCATCTCTGCTCCTTCAAGAAATATTGATTCATGTGTCAATAACCTTAATAATACAAAGCGTAACTCGGAAGAAGTCTCGAAGGTTTCTGTGAATGATGAGGTCGATACGCTCGCCTGACCTTTCTGCATTGAAGATTTATGAACAGTTATTCAAGGATAGGTCCACTATATCGTTCAGATAATGTCCCATTCCGTCGTCTGCCTCAAAGGAACTAAACCAGTGGACATTTTTGAATTACTGGACGCGATTTTATTTTACGCCTGCCGTTACACCTATGTGACACAATAGGTCTGGAGACTCGAACTTTTTCCCGCATACACCTGTATGGAGTGCTTTCAGGCAGTGGAAGGAAATGAAGTGAATACCACGTGCGTATGCCTTACGAGATGTTTAAAAACATTCATACGAGTCTTAACTATCTGCAGCTTGGAACTGTTAGACAATAAGCGCAAATTGTAAACAAAGTACGCCTGTTAACTAAGTGTCGAAATTTACACAGTGATGGATGGATCAATTAAGCCTGTTGTTTGTTTCGTTCATAGATTTATGAATTATGAATGTCATATATTGTTAACTTTGCTTTGAATTAGGCAGAAATAGTAACTTAAACGCAGTTCATAATAATTTCGGCTGTTTCTTCTTGTCGTTATGTAATATTTTCCGAATCAAGCGCGGAAGCTACTCGGAATACTATATGATTTCCATAAAACTGCAAAGTTTTTCTGAAGCAGTGAGTTATGCGGAAAGTCAACGATTGTCGTCCCGACACCGCTTAACTACACGTATAGTGTGACAAAACGTTAAAGTTCACACCAACCGAAACGCAATTTTTTTGTCTGCTTATCCCTTGTTTACTTTTCTTTGTACAGCTTGTAGCTTATATTTTCTCAATATGGCTCATTGTGAGGTTACGGTCGCTGTTATCGGTGCAGGGTATATGTCTATCCATCTTGCTATCACAGCATTTTTATTCCTCTTGTTTAGTTTTAGCGGTATATGCGCAGCTGTACAGATAAAAACAAAACTTGGCATTGCAGCTCAGGTATTTGAGGCTACTGAAAACGTTGGCGGTACTTGGTTGCGCGTGCGATGTCCCGTCCCATATATACTCCTATAGTTTTGATGTTAATCCAGGCATGCAAAGAGTGGTGTGCACGTCCAAGACGGAGAGAACCAGACGCAGTAGTAAATGACAGTCAAATAGATTGGCCCGAGCGTTACAGTTCGCAAGCCGAGATTCTCCGCTATCTGCAGGATATTTCCAGAAAATACGGGATATATGACCATACTCGATTCAATTCAGAAGTAGTTCAAATTGCATGGATAGAATCTAAGCAAAAATGGGAGCTGCGTTGGCGAGGACAGCGGGATGACAAAGTCAAATCATCCTTGTATGACTATGTGTAAGACAATGAAAGTTGTACCTTACTGCTCCACTTAACGAATTTTCGCTAAATCCAGATTTGCCGGTCTTGGTCCGTTGCGCGCGCCTAACACACCCGAACAGTTTAGAACCTTTGAGGGGAAAGTTATTCATATGGCTTGCTGGGATCCGCTTGTTGATTTCACCAATAAACGCGTGGCTGTCATCGGCAATGGACCAAGGTAAAGCAGACGCATTTATACTTTGGCATATAAACGAAGCAAATGAAACTGTTTGTTTCTCTCGATTTCGGTAGTGTTGTTCAAACCATTCCTGCGTTGGTTCAAACAGCTTCTTCTTTGACTAGCTATCAACGCACGCCTTCATGGTGTATTGCTCGCAAACAGTACAAATATTCTGAGAAGGTAAAGACCTTATTCAAGCTGTTTCCATGGATACTTTCTCTTTATCGAGCGTTTTCAAGGCAAGTCCTAATAGTTTGCTTCTTTACTTAACAAAGCACAAGTTATACATTAGACCGAAACATATTATGTTTGGATATCCGAGATCATTCATTGCTCGTTACCTGCACTCGCTTCTTATTCAAAACATGATTGGCCGTCTCAAGGCTCAGGGCCGTGGTGAGCTTGCTAACAAACTGATCCCGTGAGTTGCAATGTAATGGGATGTTGAGTCATCTAATCAATCTACTTGAATATGCCGTTCAGTGAATATATGCCAGGCTGTAAGCGGCTCACTTTATCAGACGAGTATCTAGAAAGCATCTGCCGATCCAATATGACAGTGGAGCGGAGTGCCATTCGAGAAATTCGGGGTGGTACGATTATTTGCGAAAACGGAAATGAAGCGGAATTCGATATATTGTGCCTTGCTACAGGCTTCAACGTTCAAGGATTCCTTGGCAACTTACAAAGTAAAATATTCAGTATTATATAGCATATATCATTTCTACTAAAACATCTTTTTTATAGTCTATGGAAGAAACAACCAATCGCTTAACGATCTTTGGAAGAACGGATACCCAGAGACATACAAATCGATTAACATTAATGGATTCCGTAACCTTTTCCTTCTTCTTGGTCCTGCATCAGCTTTTGGCTATCATTCGGCAGTGAGTGTGATTGAAAGGTAAGAATAATGCTGACAATCCGAATACGTCTCTTAGCAATTTCTCCATACTATATCATAGTCAAGTCGACTTTGCTATTAAAACTATTAAATACATGAGGACGCATCAAATTACTTCATTCGAGCCTAAGAAAGAGACTCAGGAGAAGTTCGTAGAAGGTTTGAGAAAATCGCATCAATCAACGGTGTGGTCATCGGGATGTAAGTCATGGTACATGGATGCGAACGGACAGATAAGGGCTACAGTTATCAATAATTTATACCTTCTTACTTTTCGTATCGCGTAGATTGTCTCACTATGGCCCGGAACCATTATATCTTTCATGTGGGCTTTATATCGAACAAGTTATACTTCAGATTATATCTGTAATAGAAGTACTCCTAAGTAAAGAAACTCTGGGTGATAACATTATAGTAACTGCTAATGTTAAAGAAAGGGAGGAGAATTAGAGAAAAGATGTATGGATTAAATAATAGTTCTCTTCTATGAAGTTGTGAGATTCCTTTTCAGTGATGGAGTGTTCAAATCAGAAAAAAGACTTTATGGTGCGCTTCCACTTCGTTAGGCTGCTCAACAACTCAAATACAGATACATATTCCACGATCAGGTTATGATCAAATAATCGGATGGAGCTTACGCAAGGGTCTAAGCATAGGTAAGAAAGAACGCAAAATACGCTTAAATCGATTTAATGAATCTTCTTATAACGGTGAACGGGTAGGAGAAGCCGTTGGACAAATACACTGTCCAAAGACACCACGCGTTATCAACACTATACGTAAAGGAAACCGTATGTAAAGCACATCTGAAGCAGAGACAACAGGTCCAGGTCTTCACGTTGCAATGTCTCAAAGCAATATTGAAGACAATAAGAAGAGACAACCACAGAAGCTGCCAAGGCAGAATATATAACTATCTGGTTCTCTTAAAGTATAAATTATCCTAGTAGATGATCTGTAGCGGAAAAACTGAGAGAATTCGTTGAACTTCTATCCTTCTTAGCTCATATTGAAGGACAAGGAATAGTTGGGGATAAGTCATTCGAAATTAGGAGACAAAGATAGCATGTTGCTTCCAATGTTTGTCTTTCATATCTTAAGGTTGAGATCAATGAGAATATGTCCAAAGTGTCGCTGCCGTATCCCGAGGTCACCATACGGCTGCTGCTGATAAGCTTCAGATAACTGGTGCATTTTGTTACACAGATAGGGTGATACAAGCTTCAGGAGAACGCTTATGGCAGCTGTCGACATATTCACGCATATTCTTCTGAAGTTCATGGCGAAACCTAGCTTCCTCATCTTCCTCTTCGGGCTGCTCGTCAGTTTCTTCTTCCTCTTCGTTCTCGGCGTCATCATCTTTCTTATGTTCAAGGGACTTTGCCTTCTTCTGTTTTCTCATAACACCAAACCCTGTCGCTGCTCCTGCCGCACCGCCTGTATAAGCGGCAGCATGTGCCAATCCCGATGCAGTCCCAAGAGTGCCTGCCGATTGCAAAAATGCGAACAGACTTCCCGCGGGTACAGCACCATGAAATGACGCCATCCACGCTGCTGCTATTGAATGGGCAACAATACCTGTCTTGGCAAAACCTAGGGCACCTAGACCAGCAACGGTCGCAGTGGGAAGGAGCATAGCGCCCGCGGCAGTTCCACCAGCGACGCAGATAACTGTGCCAGGATTTTCTTTTATCTTTTTCCATGCACCTTTGGCGTGATCATCAATCTTGGACTTCTCCCAGGCATTTTTGACAGAGTCTTCGATGTTAGCTTTATAAGCTGCTGCTCGTGGAAACATGAATGGCAGCTTTTTGATGTGATAAGAGTTAGCCGAACAAGTTTAGTCATATATGAAATTTACCATTGCGCTATATCGCTTTATTGTGTCAATCTTATTGTCAATCTTTGCGCCAAAGGTCCCGAAAGAAGGCATGGTAAAAAAGAACGTGCGATGCATGAACCTCCCTTCTGCCATTTTACGTAACATGACTGGGTTTCGGAGCCCAAATTTCCTCTTGTAGAACGGAACTATGCTGCACTAAGTAGAGAAGTTGGCCGTCAACACTTATATAGTTGTTTTCCCAAAAGCTAGTCTGACTAATTCAACTTCGGAATGTTTGTGAATGGAGCGGGTCAAGGACTGCTGCTACGACATATCAATCTTGGAGGGATATATTGTTGTCTAAAGCCCAATTCATGTGAGAAAGAACGCTGACACAAAAACTGTGAAATGATGCCAATGATAGTATGATTTCTAAAATATTTATTAGTGGTTAAATTCCTGAAAACCGAGGAAAAAAGATCTCCTTGGTCTGGTAAGCGAACTGCAGCACAAAACTATGATGATCGACCACACTAATTGCATTTATCAGGTTTTTGCTGGTTCTGTACTTCGCTTCTATCGCAGTGTTAGCGTTTTGCCTTTAACTTTTTTTCTCGGCATCACAGTGTTCCTCGTCTTCTTCATCCTCGCCAGCCTCACTGTCACTATTAAAGTCCTTAATCTCGCTGTTTTCCTCGTTATCATCATTACGCAGGCTTTGCGTTTTGTCAGCGAAACCCCATCTTGTTATAACACCCGCGACGCCTCCTGTAACCCCTCCGGCATAACCTGCTACTTGAGCCACTCCTGAAGCAGCTCCAAGAACACCAGCAGATTGAAGTGATGCGAAAAGACTTCCTGCAGGTACGGCACCACCAAAGGTTGACATCCATCCAGCCGCTAAGGAGCCTGCGGTCACACCTCCCGAAGTGAATCCTATGGCGCTTAGACCAGCAACAGCGGCACAGGGCAGAGCTACCACGCCCAACGCGGCTCCACCCACAACGTAGGCACCGCTTTTGGGATCTTGCTTAACTTTATCTAAATAAATCTACAGCACGCTTGTCGATATCACAATTTTCCCATGCAGTTTTCGCACTGCTTCCGAGTTTAACTCGGATGGTTTCCGTATCAGGTAAAGAAGATGCTAGCTGTGTTTGTCACGATCTCAGTTTTCGAAAGGTCCGTTAACAGATATGTTGTCACCTTTGTGATAGATTCTTTGACCAAAGAAACACTGTCGCTTAACTTGGTCGAAGGGAGATTCCAGGAAGACATGGTACGCATTTACATGCCCACATGGAGATACTTTTTTCAAGGCAGTTTTGAAACAGCGACAGACCGATGAATTTCAATTAATGAAAGCGATGAGCAGTTTTTGTAACGGTCAGGTCATAACAGTCGCACGCAATAAAAGCCCTCTGATGAAGAATTGCTAGCGTCGAGGTTACCAACTGTTAAGTCAAGAGTGCGTTGCACAGATCGTATTTATACTTTTAGCCTATATGCGATTGCGAGCTATTTGTTAAGTTCAATGTTGCTAACTGCAGATCACACAATGAGGTCCAAGTTTTTGATATAGAAAGGACCAGGAAGTTCAGGTATAGAAAGCATTTGACTATTGACATATAGTGGATTAGACACACCATTACGCTACTTTATCTATTGCAAAATGCATGTTTGTCTCATCGCAAACCAAGAGAGAGATTTACCGATGCTGTCAAGCCAGAACAGTGTCGGTTTATTTTCCTTGTCTTCTTACTAATACAAAATTCTGAATGCATGTCTTCCTTTCGTCTTTGTCCCTCGTAATTACTGCTTAATCGAAATCGCAATCATCGGAGTCATAGTGATATTCGCATACTTGATGGTCATTATAATCGTCGTACCAGTCGTATTCATCGTTATTGTAATATTCATCACGCCTATAACTATCGGCCTCGGTAGCAAGTGACGTAGATATCAACACCAGGACGCTCATGGTAAAGAGAACGGCCGTTCCAACGGACCCACTCATAGCGTAAATGGCAGATTTTAGTTGAAGCATAAACAACAAGCAAGTGAAAAAGTCTAAGCAAGTAAATACAAGATGTTTTTGACTCTGTTTCTTTCATTAAGTCACTTGATTCGACATTCCATTTCCATTTATCCGCTGAAACAGATGACAGTTGCATGTACATAAATTCTTTCCGGTGTGGGCAAACGGCGTTCACACCATCGTAACAAGACCAAGAGCAAATGGGCCAAGCAAAGAGATATAACTGTTCAGGGAAAACAGAAAGGACAGACACTGAGCGAATAATCAGGTACCGTTCAATCGAGAGACAGGTTTCATTCTCTTGATCAAGCGCTGTGAGAATTTTATTGTAGGGCAGCTAGCAGAAAAACAATCAGTTGCAACATCTTCTTTCTTCTTGTAGGATTAAACTAGAAGAACAACTTAACACAATGAAAAAGAATAAGCGTTTGCATTTTTTGCATGATGGGGTTATTCATGCTAATCAAGAGCATCGCTTACAGACGCTTTGTGTAACATATCATCGCAAATAGGTTAAAAACGATCATCAACATGGCCTACCAATGCAACAGACATCATATGACACTGGCAATGGAGACCGACCGATCCTCTGTACCATACATACTTAGCTTTTCTCCTCTTATCTCTGCTTCGGCTTAATCTGTGTTATGGAGTATAAACGAAGATCATGCCAACGCCAGATCGCAGAATATGCAATCAGCTCTTTTAATCCATTTCTTCAATAGGAACAACAGAAAAACTTAAATTAGTTTATATAGGTTCGAATGCTGGATGAGATGTATTGAAAATATATTTCTACTTATGTTAATGCTTCCTTGTCCCTAACTTTTTATTTTACAAAGATTGCATCCCTCAAGGCTTCGTATGCTTTCTCCAGATCATCGTTCACGATAACACGGTCGTAAGATCCAGGCAACTGAGCATACTCCATTTCGTTTTTCGAAGCTTCCAGTCTCGCTTTCACTGCTTCTTCGGTTTCGGTGCCTCGGCTACGCAGACGTTGTTCGAGCACCTCGAAGCTAGGTGGCTGAATAAAGACATACCGTGGTTTGAGATCCGTCTTCTTGACGGACTGAACGCCTTGCATATCAATATCTAACATGCAGACTTTTCCGGAAGCAACTACATCCTCAACTGCCTTGATCGATGTACCTGGCCATGAGAAAATAAATTGTCAGGATCGAATCAAAACTCCACTCGTACAGATCAAAGGCTTACCATACATATTTCCGGAAAAGGTAGCGCTCTCAATGAATTTGCCTGCAGCAACCTCTTCAGTCATTTTTTCCTTTGTCACAAAATGGTAATCTTTGCCATCGATCTCTCCAGGGCGGGGAGAGCGCGTAGTGTCTGTGGACATTTGCCCGTTAACCAAAACGTATAGAAACTTCTCTTATGGAATGGCTTACGAGAAACACTGAAGCCAAACGTGTCTGGAAACTCGGCAAACAAGCGTTTGAGCAAGGTCGATTTACCAGAGCCAGAAGGTCCGGAGATGACGAAGATTTTGGAGGCCACTTGCATGCTGGAGCGTCGGAAAAGAAAGGCCATTAGACGAAGTCGCGGCGCGGGTTTTCTCCTTTCCAAGACTTTTTAAAGCGGCGCTTAGTGTGCCACGGCAAAGCCACATTACTTTCATTATATGCATTAAGTCGCTGGTTGCTCGCAGGAAACAAAAGGTTTAAGGATTTATACTTTTCTACAGGAAAGACACGTTCTGAGCATGAAACACTCAGATAAGCTGTTTTCTGAATGGAGAAGTATACAACCGGTCAGAACCTTAGTGAACTAATTTAACGCAGTGGCACCTGAGCTAGTTTCAATAAAAGAATAGCGCGACTTTCTTGATAATAGACGAAGCTAATGCTGAAACATGAATATCCTCGAATGTAAACAAACTATTTTCACGTTTGTTTATTAGACAATGGAAAAAATGCTCGTTAACACAGTTTCTGATAGTGTACCGTCACGAGTTATTCCTGGACATACGATGGTTTGATGGCCTGATATAAAGCGAATTTCTTTCCCACCAGTGTCGGTATTGTCGCCCGCTGGTAATAGTCACCGTAAAGTTCAATGTTGTCAATGATCGTATCCAATAGATGTGCTTGGCCAGCAGTGACTCCCGGCGCATCTATAAACGATACGGCAGTGATATGAACGTGAAAATGGTAATAAGAGGGTGGGTAGTGAACGAATAATCTGAGTTGATGTTTTTGCAAGCCAAACTTCTCTTTGGCAAGTTCGTATGCCTTCATACGGATTCGTTTCAATAAATCCAGATGCTCCTTCCCGAGCGATCGAATAGAAGAAACGTCATTTCTCATTGCAATAGCGACCCAATAGAGCGCTTCTACACTGCCATCCCATTTCATATCCGGTAAAATCACGAAGCCATTCTCAGGATCTTCATCACGTAATAGAACACGGTCTGCCTCTGATGTCCCATCTAGAATATTCTGGACCCACTGTGTGCGCTCTGGTGGGATACTTTGTATGTAAGGATAAGTATACTCATTGTAAATGGTTGGCGTCTCTGCAATGAGATAACGTTCCTGCGCCTCGTATTTGCTAATATGAACCTCCGTAGCAGGATAGATCACCTTAACACGGGTATCAGGAAGACGCGACATAAGATTGGCCGAACCCCAACCATAGATATTGTTCTTCACCACATTCGTGAGATTGCTAACCAGCTTCGGCATCTCGGGGATCTCCTCGTCTTCAAACTGTGCTTTTTCGAACGTCAAAATGGCAGCCTCATCTTGGACTCGTCCAAGTACGTGAATTAACTTTGTGCGAGTGTCATGGGATAAGACACGTTCAAAACGGAATTGCTCGAGTACTTCTTGAACGGACATAGGGAAGAACGGCGGTAACAAGAAAACCTTGCAACTCTTTTGGAACAATCACGTGTGCCTTGTATTTGTTTTCTTTGCCTAATCATGAATATGTGGATGCTCAGTTAAATCCATCGACAACAAACTTCTAAGTAGTATTTATGTATGTACAGATTGTTCTCTGAGTCTCTTGATATGCGAACGTAGGATCATGCCAGCCGCAGATACAGCGTCGAGAAGCCCCGAAAAGAGAAAATATGGGAACAGCGCATATGGGCCAATTTTCCTTTGACGTTTCCTTCAGCACGAGTATACATCGCATGATCCGTCTTATTTTTGCCTCAGCCGACTCAGGAATTAGGAAAATGCTATGTACACAAGTAAATGTAGTCTGCCGTTGTAGTATGCGCCAATGATGGTTTCCGCTTAGTTGGTAGTTTCCCAATACAGGCTCTCAATCCTAAAAATCGACAAAAACTTGGTAAAAAACAAGCTGATGCCTCAGTGTGGTCAACAGTATAAAACAGCGTCTAATTTTGCTTGCTAAGGAACAGGTATCGACAAATTTTGCGAAAAGGCATTTTCGGCTTGTACTTTGAATAAAGAAATCATTAACGCGACATGCACAGTAAGTATGCCCCGTGTACTAATTACGTCGTGAGATAGATAGTACATATGACAACCCAGAAGCAGTTGTATATCTGTTCTGTTCTTCATTTTCTGAAGAAAGACAGCACACTCTTCCGATTAATCTTTTAGCTAGATTGATAGATAATGATTGGCGACATGGAGGGAATCCACAGTCTAAGCCTTTCAATGGATTGTAAGGCTTTACTTTTTTTCCTTTCTTTGCTTATGCTTATCAAACATCTTCGCCAGTTAGCATTGCTTTGAGCCAACTATTTTCCCGTTAGTCCAAATTACTAAAGTCAAATTGAGTTGTTGATCTATTCGGCAACAAATCTCCCTTACCGAACCATTAATGTGAGTTGATAACCTCACCATGAAAATTGTCATACCAAACGTAGGGCAACATCTGACGTTGTGCAGTCAAGAAAAAGAAGCAAAGTGAGCAGCAACATGCCGATAAATACTCTGTCCATGCCTTTTCCATCCAGCCTATTTTCACTGTTATTGTTTCTGTGCGTAGTGCTCCCGGTAAAAGGCATGCTTATTTTTTGTTAAACAGTGGTTGTCGGAAGCAGGAAGGAGTGTCACACTTGTGTTGCTAAGCAAACCAGTATAGTTGTTACTTTTCATGAGGTAAGCAATGAAGCCTCGTTCCCGAGGTTGTAGTGGGGTGTACTATTTCTCGATTTCAAAGCAGTGCTCTTAGCTGGCAGATGAAACTCCCCTAAACCCTTCTCCCCACCAAAGCAAGGGATAATTGAATGCAGGCTGACTATGAAATGTAGTACGATTGACAGCTCGGGCAATTTAAAGTGCTGCAAGGTCATTAAGAGATTTTCAATGAGTGAACGAAAGTACTTCGATAACCTAGATATTTTTTGACAAACGGACTGGTTCCACGATGGATCAAGAAAAATCAAGCTCGCGTTGATGATAGATACAGTAACATAGCTTTGCCCTGTTACTAGGTTCTGGATAATTCATCGTAATAGCAACATTTTGCGTGGTGAAGAGCACGACTTTCCTTATAAAGGCATGCCCCTGATTTTTGCAACTCGATGAGCACAGATGGCTCTCCTTTCTCTGTCTCTCTTTCTCTCGCTTTGTGTACACTTTTTTTTTTCTCTCGACCCCTCTACTCTAAAATTTACTTTTTTCTTTTCATCATCCGCCCCTTCCTCTCTCTCTTTTACTTTATTTCCTTTTCGCTTTTCTCTTTTCCTTTTGTAGTCCAATCGTTCTATCCAAAGGAAAAAAGAACGGAACATAGACCGATCCTTTCTCGTTATGCCTCAGATGCCTAACAAAAATGCCTTTGAACCAAAAGATCCAAGAATAATCAATCTCTATGAAGAAGATGAGGATGAATTAGATGAATGGAGTTTTACATCCTCTTCGGATTTGACATCAAAGCCACGACGCAGGAAGACTGGAACTCAAGCTCTGGTGGAATTCCTCAATAATACAAGTCCAGAAGAGTTCCAGAAGACAACAACAAAGCGACCTTCTACTCTGTTTTCTCGCTTACTCAAGAACAAACCACCACCACCGACAGCTGCTTCTACCCGATCGCAACCATCAAGCTCCACTTCTTGTCCCACGCCAACCACGAGGAACTATTTGCAGAAACCCGGAGCAGATGCACCAAACACCATCCATAGAAGAAACTATATCGAAATAGTTGCCAATCCGTACCATGACTCTTCGCCTGCAGCCTCTTATGGACAACACCGTCTAAGCTATGCCTCGACAGGAAAGAATTCGGCGTTAAGGAGAAGTGTGATCAGTAACAGCGATCAACAGGGTCCAGTGTTACCCTCAAATCGATCTAAGAAACGCGAATCGAGTCTTTACAGCGGATCACTGCGATATTCGATGTCTGTCAAGAGCCATGTCAGCAACAATCCATCTTCTTTACGCGGTCGTCCTTTGATGCTGATGCGTCAGGATATCGAAGCAGCGTCGGCGCGCAGTAGTACCATAGGTCGAGCAGGAGGAGGTCGAGAATGGGAATCTCATCAGGAGATGGGGGATGTACAGCATCGTAAGCGGCCGGATGGGGAAGAGGAAGAGGCTGTGGATAAGACATTGGATGGAAACGACGTCGTCGCCCACTTGGGAGAGCATGCGGACACGATCGAGGCAGGGTTGCTGCAACGTTTGGAGCGTTTCCGATTGGTCAAAGCGGATAAACCGAGTGATACAATGGCAAATGCTTTGGCAAAAGAACACGAGCGCGCTCTTCTCAGTCCAAACCAAGAACCAAGTGAGAAAAAGAAGGTACGCCATGTCCAGGTGCAAACTATGGAAATGGTCGTAGCCCCTTCGATTACAAAGGTAGAAGAAGAGGGAGTAACGGTCACGTCTGAAAGCGAACCTTCCCCTCCACAAGCGACCACCATGGAGGAACTTGAAGCTCAGTTAGCAGAAGAGCGGGTACAAAGGCAAAGACTACAGGCAGCACTGGAAGAAACGTGGGATCATTATGAGGTGCTCAGTGGGTTGGCGTACAAGAAATTACGAGAACTATGGGAAGAGAAGATGCGCTGGGAAAATGCATGTATGGACCTTAGGGATAAACTGCTAGAAGTCGGTCAGCCACCTGCCGTTGTTGTGGATTTCCCAAACAGTGAATTTACCGTTGAAGAAGAGAATGAAGGACAAGAAGCTTGAGCTCTTTTTGTTTTTCACTTACTCGTTATTAGCCTTTCCTTATTACTACCTTTCTTTTTCTTTTCGTTTTTCTCTACATGTGAATATAGTTCATTTTATGAATCCTCCTTTAGGTCGGGTCGATAAATGTTCGGAAGGGGATAGCTCGCGACGATCACGTCAAGCATATGTTGTGATACTGTCGTGCTATACTGCCTATTCCTTTTTTTCTTTGATCAAGTCAAATAAAGTAGCAATTCGTCGCCTTGATGGCTGGTTAGAAAAGCATTTCTCCTGATGTAGATCGTTGCTGAACGGAACCAATGCATCCCTTATGTATCGAGATCTGTCATAGCTGCATAGAGCAATCAGCATTGCTATTGGATTCCATCTGTTGTAATAATAAGACCGAGCAATAATTCAACACAAAAAAAAGCAGGGTTCTCACATGCAATAATGCTTGATAAATGATAATTCAGGAGATCCACTATTTCCAAAACATAGTGAAGATATACTAAAATTCTCCTTGCCATGAGCGGGATGTTTATTTATTTTTATTTTTACATGAACTTCTGCTTTCAAAAGCTTCTCTTACATAAGTCCTCGCTATACTCATTCACTTAGTCTTGCTACCAGTAGCACGTATGGCTTTTCCTTGTATCTGATCGACCCGGAGAACCTTTTTTAAATCGTTTTGGTAGTATCCAACCTACGATTACTATCTTTTTGTTTATGGTTAGATCAGAGCAAGGCTTGAATCATTTGGAGCTAACCTGAATAAATATGTTGCTCTCAAGACCGATCCTAAAGCGGGAATGCCTCAGTGACAGTATACGTTGTGGCGCTGCACAGCAATTTACAGGATCTCATATTGGTATCTTTGATAAATCGTTGATAACTTCCTTGAATAGAGAATGACTATTTAACACAAATGATATGCAGACAAAAGCAAAATAGCAGGAATAAATAAAACTCGATGTTGTGAAAGGTCTTAAATGACATTGTTTGAAACAAATGCCATTATCTACAGCATGCACTGTGATCCAATACATAATATATGTCAGCCTCGGCACAAGAGCAATCCTGAACATATGACCTTTATCAAGTATAAGCAGGTTCTATTTTGACCCCTTAGTTTCATATAAGGCATTGCATAGAAGCAGGTAGATATTTAGCCTAGAAGTTCTAGCAAATAACCTGTGCCCATCACTGAACCTTTCTCTGAGTCTCACAAGGTAACGGACAAGGACAGATATCAATTATGTCGCAAGCCCATTACGATGACTAAGACAATTTTTCCCTCAAAAAGAGATATTTGCAAAAAATCTCCTATACTGCCGCTGCAGTTCTGTGTAGTACTTGATCTATGAGCTGTGACGATCTTGATGGCTAGTATTTTAGTTGAGACTAAAATGGTGCAGACAATATGTATGAGGGTGATTGTAGCATTTTCCCTGGATTAGCTTTCTCGCAGCTGGTATAAAGTTGTACCTGGATTCAAACTTATGCTCATTCAAGAGTTAGATAACAAATAGACGCTTGAGTATTAGTGCCATAATGCGTAATCCATGACAGATAGCTATTCATAGCACATTAGTTAACCCCCTGTGCTTGATGACGTGAGGTTTTTGTACTTGTAGTATGTATCGGTATCCGGCCGTGGTCTTTAGCACAAATTCCTTTTCCACGCAAGAAACGAACACGCCGTCCTTCATAAAGCCTTCCCTATAGTGATGTTGTTTCATTGTCCGTCCCGATTACTGTGAAATTTGGAAAGAAAAGTGGTATGCGAACTGACAGCGTGTGAAACAAACGGTTGAATTTCAGACACTGGCATTACAAATGAACAAAGACTTTGTTGAATTAGCTCGCGCTATGCTCGTTATGTACTAGGAATACATAGAGTGACTATCATACTCAGATGTTTATGCACTATCAGAGAAATTTATCTGTGTTTCACAGAAAAATCGATAAAACGAAAACAAGGTTTCGTATTGGATGGCACGTGCAGCTTTGCAGGATGTTCACTATAGCAAATCGTAGGTCCAGACATCTTTCTTTAGCACCAAAAAAAAAATATCCGCAAACGTCTGCAATTAAAAGCTGTCGCACCAAAATGTCTATCAGCGGGACCACAAGCCCGCGGTTGTTTGGGTACTTTTGTTATAGCAATATGTATCCTTGGAGAAGGGTGCTTTCGTAATTACCAATCTTTGATTATTTTTTATCCGTGGTACTGGCTGAATCCGTGTTGGAAATACCATTCATGGTATTGCCTTAACCGGTTTGTCCAACGGGGTAGTCACCCAGGACTTCTCTCCAGCATCGTCTATCGTTTCGTAGTGGGAGAGTTCCTTTTTCTCCCACATCACCCCGGATATGTCGGGAGCTTAAAATAGCGTCATACGTTGTTTAAACAAGGCGGTTATTTTTCCGCCCCACAACGGATTGAAATCACGACAATGAAACGGGTCCGATCCCGTCACTTACCCCTCATTCATCCAAAGTCGGGGAAGCCAGGTTCGTGTAACAACGGACTGTCTTATGTAGGTACTACATCATCTCCACACTATAAAAGTCTTTCCATCCAAAATAAGGGCCCTGTCTTTTCCCCTGCTGCAACACAATAAACCCATTTTCAATATGACTGTTGAAGAAAGCAAGAAAACTTCAGGTAGAGTTGTGAATATAATGGACAGAGGCTGTTTCATAAAGAGTTATTCCTTTTTTCTTGTGGAGATTAACTTTATTCCATGACCTTTTTTTTAGCCAAGAGAGTGCTCACCATTGATAACATGAACCCTAATATTCGCAAGGTGGAATATGCTGTGCGTGGACGCCTTGCCATCCTTGCCGACGAACTTCGTGATCAGTTGGCATCCAACCCTTCCTCGCTTCCATTTGACGCCGTTGTGAATTGCAATATCGGTAACCCGCAACAACTTCATCAAAAGCCTGTTACCTTTTTCCGTCAGGTAAGCTAAAAGATGAAAAAGAAGGGAGAACCAAAACAGAACAAGGCGGATGAATAATATCATTTGTATCGATCGATATTAAAAAAAAAAGGTTGCATCGCTGTGCGAGAACACAGATTTGTTGGACCCAAAAAATGAGGCAATTGTGTCGCAGCTTTACCCTGCTGACGCTTTAGCTCGTGCTCGTAAACTCCTCAAGTCGATTGGTCCCAGTATCGGAGCTTACTCTCACTCCCAGGGTGTGCCAGCCATCCGTCAGACCGTGGCACGATTCTTACAAGAACGAGATGGTCATCCAGCAGACCCTAACACTATCTATCTAACTCAGGGTGCCTCTCCGGGAGTGCAGACCTTGTTGACCCTCCTGACACAGAATGAAAAATCTGGTATCATGATCCCTATCCCGCAGTATCCTCTCTACAGTGCTACTTTGTCTTTGGTGGGCGCCACACCCGTGCCCTACTATCTTGAGGAGGAGTCGGGTTGGAGTCTGGATGTTAGCAAACTGAAGACGTTGATTGCCGAGGCCAGAGCAAAGGGTGTGGATGTGCGTGCCTTGGTGATCATCAACCCAGGCAACCCAACCGGTCAATGTCTCTCGGCGCAAAATATGCAAGGGATCTTGACTTTCTGCCATGAAGAACGTGTGTTGTTGTTGGCCGATGAAGTCTATCAGACCAATATTTATGAACCAGAAAAACGACCTTTCGTGAGTTTCAAAAAGGCATTGAGGGAACATCCCAACGAAGCAGTACAATCGGAAGTCGAGCTGGTATCCTTCCATTCCATTTCGAAGGGCATGGTGGGTGAGTGTGGTCGTCGTGGAGGTTACTTTGAATGTTGTAACATGGACCCCGAGGTGTTGCAACAAATCTATAAGATGGCGTCCGTCTCCCTCTGTCCCAATTTGCATGGTCAAATTCTTGTAGATCTGATGTGTGATCCTCCCCGTCCCGGAGACGCTTCGTATGAATCCTACCGATCTGAAATTGCCGCCATTTATGAGTCACTCCGACGTCGATCCAAGCGTCTGGAAGATGCTTTCAACTCTATGAAGGATGTCACATGTCAACCTGCTCTAGGTTCGATGTACCTTTTCCCTCGTATTCGATTACCCTCCAAGGCCATTGAGAAAGCGAAATCTGTTGGTTTGGCACCCGATGCATTCTACTGTGAAAAGATGTTGGAGGCCACTGGTGTCTGTGTGATCCCAGGTAAGAGGAATATTCTTTGCTTATTGGTTGAAAATGGCGTTTTTTTCTCACGCTTCCGTTTCCACTTTTTTTTTCAGGTTCCGGTTTTGGTCAAGTGGATGGCACTTGGCATTTTAGATCCACGTTTTTACCTCAGGAACATTTGTTTGACGCCTTCTGCTCCGATCTCCACAAGTTCCATGACCAATTCTTAGCTGAATACAGCGATTAGAATCCTCTAATTATTTCTTCTATGTCTCTTATCTTACTGCACAAAGAATCCCAATTCTTTATTCTTTGTCAGTGATACCTTAACCTAAAATACGCTTGTCCATTTTGTACAAATCCATAACAAATGTTCTAAATACATTTTTGCTCTCTGGTCAACTTCTACACTAAAAAAGCCTGGTCAAATCACTCTCTGTCTTGAGTTGAATTTTTATTACTCTTTTTAGAAAGCATCAATTGTAGTTTACGATGTTTATATATTCAACAGTCTATACCTACGCATGATGACAAGTTATCCAGAGTGCCTTCTATGGATGAGCAATACTTTAACAAGCGCAACGCTGGCGTTCAACTGCTTTCAGCAAACGAATAACTTAATCGTGGGAAAGAAGAGGATCTTTTCTTTTGTATACATTCACCGTGGATGCTCTAAGTGTGTTATCCAGTGAAAATAAACTTAAGACTTGAATTCTAATTATGAGTCGTATCGTTATCATAGTGATAGGTACTAGAGGAAATGTAAATGCGGGTCCTTATTGCGCCATGCAGACAGCTTATGCTGACCGAATGTGATCTAAACAGTCAATCAAAGCAACGAATGTCACTACACGGTAAGCTTGCCCTTTCGTTTCTACAATTCTTGCGGATAAGGATCAGCAGTCCTCAATCTTCCTTACGAAGATCGCGCGTTACCCGTTTAGGACTGGTGTGCAAACGATGTAATTCAGCTTCCCTTTCAATTGCCACTGGCTTTTCCTTAGTAAAATCTCTAATCATGTCCGTCATTTGCGTTGCATTCTGTCTTACAGCCGGCTATGACGCGCATTTTATCAGACACATTGGATCCTTTATCCTATCATCGATTCTCTTTAGGAGGATCACAGCCACAGAGATGTATTGTAAATTTTAGCTAAAAAGATGGTTAAACTGTTTTATTCTTTTGTTTGTTGTTTCGCATGCATGATCGCACTCTGTAACCTGGATTATTTGCTATTCCGCTTGGACATGCGCAGTCGCAGAGCTAAACACTTGCATTTTATCCTAGTATTTGATATTTATATGCACTGCTGTCACTGAGCAATCAATTATCATATTTTGTAAATGGTACTTCTCACTATGTCACAAATACCTTATATAAATTGGCTACTTGAGCTTACGATTCATAGCTCCTGTGTTTACTCTCGTTCTTCTGCTGCTCGGTGTGCACGGCACGGTCTATGTTTCTGTTGGCAGTGTTGCTTGGAGAGATTGCTGTGGCAAATGTGAGGAAACCTTTGAGTTTGCGATTTCTTGATTATTTTGCTTATATCTTTCCTGGCTTGCTTTTCTTTTGCCAGGAATGGACGTCATTGTATGCTTGGTGCAAATGTCAAAGCTCCTCAAAACTTGATTTCAATGGAAAACTTACGTTATGGAATAACATCGGATCGTCCATTCAACTGGGCCATTTGTTCATAACAGGTTCCGCTACAGCTACAAACCATTGCAAGACCGGAATACCATGACATGGGTGGAATCCCCTGCTTGGGTCTGCTATCAATTTCAGCCTCTTGCTTATATATAGATAGCTTTCTTTTCTTATGTAGGGACCACTAGCGGATGTTTACAAGCAAAGAGATAAGCTTATATTTATTTTATTAAATTGCTCCGTAAAATCAAGTTGCACATAGTTTAAGTTGAGAATCGACGTTCTGGACATCAGTGCCTTTGTAGCCTTTCATACATTCAAGTTTTAGCACGCAAGCTAGGGTGTGTGTACAGTTTGTTAACGACAATGAATGGCACGACGAGGTTCGGACCTAAGACTTGCGGTTGATTCAGTGTGGGAAATAATAGCAGTAGACGACAGTAATATTCAGATTGTTCATATTAGTCAGCCCTTGCACTAATTCCATACCGGTCTTACGTTTCAGGATTGTTAAATTAATCCCTTCACACGAATTGATTATGATTTCAACGTCTAATACTTTTCATGGGACCATAAGTTGATCAAAACTTTTTCATGCAGAGTAATGAGATGCATCTATTGCCGTAGCAAAGTACTGGATCCCACTATTACATAGCATGGACAGATAATTTGATATTACGCTTTCTCATGGCGCAACTAGGAATGTAATTCTATGTCACTAGTGCATAGACTCAATACGAACCTGCTTTGGCATGTGCTTGTTGTTGTTTGCATTAGATTCAGGTTGTTAGATTCTGAACCTGCTTATCTAACTGTGCTGCGGCGGAGCTGAAAAAGTTGACCCTCTTTTCTTTCGCCTTGACTTACGTCCATGGATGGTTTGGACCCACGGGATCAATTCCGAAATGACGTTAAGATACATGTTTAACGGTTGGATAATTAGCTAATAATCCCATTTGAAGAAAGAAAGAGTAAAGCCCAATTCCTTCTTTAGCAAGGATCTTTCTCGGCGGACTCAATGCGAGGGGCTTGATTGCATCAATATGGCAACTATACGATTGGTTCATCGCAGCCCCTACGAAAACACAGCACTGGCAAACTTTCTAAACATGATCAAAGCCCCCCGTCTTTTAAAATCTTGATTTACACCAGCTAAAGATGACCAAAAGTCAATGCCCTTATGCCAAATAGATCTTGTTGCATTTTTGCATCGGTTATATTACTCCACAGCCATTGGAAACCTTTCACAAGTCGGTGTTTTCCCTCGGGTAATGTGTGTCATGCGAAGACGCACAACTCCGCCATGTGTTACATAAACATCGGTGACATGCTTGGAGGATCCGTTGTTGTGCAGTCGATTTTCGTTTGGCGATATCCCTTGAGTAACTAAGTCTAACAACAGTGTATGTTCTGTGTGAGAGGTAAAGAATACTAGATCAAAAGGTTATCACAGCAGTCACTTGGATGCAGCAAAGCAACATTCCCATATTGATATGCTTTCTTCCTTTTTTTTTTCTCTTTTACTCCTCTTCTCATAAGCCGTCCGTTCTATAGCTTTGCGTTGGTTTCCCATCGATCAATCATTCCCACCAAAGAAGATTTCCTGTATTTATAACAGACGACGAAACGACATCCACATCCATCATCAGGATAGAGTGCGATTTTAAAAGAAAAAAAAAAAAAGCCAATACACATATCCATTGATGCCGTGAGTCTGAATTACATCAATATGCGGCATAGCAACCACGGTTTATACAATAACCCAAAAGCACCCATTCCCCCTCCAGTGGAGACGTTGACGATGATCGGATTTGCCTTTGTTCTCTTCACAGACTATCTTTATCCCATCGTTCTTTGTTCATTGATTTTCATTCAATCATTATCATCTATCTTCGTTCGTAATGCATGTACAGCCATTACTTGTTTGCTACTGTTTCCGGTTGTCTTATTCACTACATTTGTATCCAGTCTGCTCGGCATATTTATTAATCACATGGCCCCGTCCCAGCCCTCACCAGGTCATCGCCGGCATCACACGTCCTCTCTCTCGCCTTCTTCTCTTTCTCCTCACTCGTTACTTATGGAACGTGACACTGACAACGCTTCGTCTCGAAGACCTAGAGAAGATATGGATTACTGGCTCGAACGCTGTTCGATATGCTTTGATGCCAGACTGGATCTATGTTTGGAGTATTGTCGTGATCAGTACTGCCTCGATTGTTTTCGTAGGTAAGGAAGACCAAAAAAGAAACCATTCCTCCTAGTTCCTTCCATATCCGTATTTGTCTTGTATACTTCCCATGAACCAAATAGGCGTGCTCATTATCACCTCCTAATCTTCTCTTTTTCTTTATACCCTCTTTTTTGTACTTGTTTTGTGCAGATACGTCACAGAAGTAGTTGTTTCATCGTGGGGTCTCAGTGTGACCAAGGTCAGATGCCCTGTATGCCAAAACCACATACCGCAGAGTGAGTGGAGCAAGTTTGTGCCGAGTAGCGTGGTAGAACAGTATAACCGGTTCAACCGTCCTTACCGAAGCTTCACACGGTGCTGTCCGCGCTGCGAGACAGAAGTTGCGCCTTGCGAATACAAGACAGAGGGTTTATTGTACAGGTATGTGAAAAACAAACCAGCGTCAATTTAGGAAAGGGCACGTCTCGTTCCTCACATGTTCCGATAGTCGCGGCAAACGTGTTCATGACATGATGTCGAAACTTATCTTGTCATGTCCCCTGGGAGAATACCACAGTAACGATCCAACCCACACCACGATCCAACGTATGATAAAAATATTTAGTCGCCAGCAGTGGAGAAATTCGACATTACTGGACACATACCAACGAACAATGAAAGCGTTGATTAGCTTTGTGGAAACACATGCTGGTGCCGTATCGCTTCAAAGCGTATTTGAGATTTCGCATCAAATTCTTCAACTGGACATGAAACCAGAAACTTGGAAACGACTCCAGTTTGCGCACATTTCCTTTTTCCCTTCTGTTGACTGGTAAGAAGGAAGAAAGTGATTGTTTGGGTCGATTTGGTTTGCGGACTAAGTTTACCGAACATAGTCCCACATGTCATCTGACATTTTGCCTTCAGTGTGGGTACGACACACATCCTGGCCAGAGTTGCGAAGAGAATATGCAACGTATCGTAGATATCGGTTCTCAACCAGCGGACATTGTGGATACTGTCAAATGGAAACTGAAAAATAGGTAAAGAATGTTGAATGCAAATCTCAAAGACGAGGTCATTCTTCTGACAATGAAAGATTAGTCGACGTTGTCCCAACTGTTTTATCATGATAAACCGTGACGAGGGATGTAATAAGGTGGATTGTTCTTTATGTGGATTTTGTTTCTGTTGGGCATGTCGATCCCCTTGGTCAGATGTGAGGAAGAAAAATAGTGATCCTCATTATTATCAGATGACTAATCATATGTACAGAAGTGCGGCTATTATCGTTGCTCTCAGACAGATTCGGATGGAGCGGAAACATCGCCCAACTTGTCCGAATTAAAGGTACAAGCTACAAGCTTTCATCCGTCAATACGATAACTAATGGAATTCCTTTTTTATACAGACTGAATTGGGTGTGCCAAACATCTCGGTCATACAATCACGACTGCTGCCAAACTTCACTTGAATCCCCTTTTAACCAAATCGGTCTTTTCGGCATCCATTGACAACCAATCACCCTTCCATATGTCAGTGTGTTTAGATCGTACACTTCTGCAATCCCATACATAGCGCCAATGTAATTTCCAGTCTTTTCTTTTTTCTTTTCCTTCAACTTCTTTTTTTTTTCTTTTTAATTGACATTATATTCCAAAGATATTTAGCTTTCAGGAAAATGATAAACATAGTCAATCACTTGCTGTTTCTTTTTGTATTCATTTACTTCGTCATCCATCCAGAAAACCAAACCAGCATGACAGTGTGGCTTTCAATCTTATGCATAATGTGACCTGATTGTGAGCCATAAACAGTATGCTATGTACATCGCAGAACCACATTCTTTGCATACGTGTCTTCTAAACAAACCTTAGAAGGGATATGCAAAGAGCGACAACATCGCTTGTTAGGATTCAGTAACCCGGCCATTTATCTGTAATGTGATATACTCCCGTCCATCCCGTATTGAGGGAGAAGAGGAAGTACCAAAGCCAAAACGCTTGTTAGACAGGTTAATTCCTCGGTTACTCGCTCTGGATTCTACAAGTTTTCTATTTTGTTGACAAAAAGTCTAAACAACAGGAGTAACTTCGTGCTTGATACTGATAGCAGTTTAATTGCTTTAAATAAATATTGAGTTGCATTGCGATCTGTTGTATTGCTATACCTTATCGGTACGAATAGAAGGAGTGCATGTTTGTAAATGTTCACATAAGTCATGGAAGTAGTGCGAAGATGACTAAATCGAAAGCGTTAAGCTACGAAAATCATGGCGTGCCTAGTGCGGATTACTTGTGTTGAATAGACGGTCCCGCTGCGCTCCTTTTATTCCGATGACGTTGCTATTTTTTGGCCGCTTGTGTGATCCTTTTCCGGACGGTTCTCACTACTGTATTTTCGCGACATGCAAGATCAAACAGCGTCCCAGTACGAGATCGCAGACCCACCACGGGACGGTGTGTCCAGCGTGTCGTTCAGTCCGACGGACTCCAGATTCTTACTTGCTTCCTCTTGGGATACAGTAAGTTCCGAGACGGTACGGATGTTCTCGTTTTGACAGTATAAAACCAAGACAGTACGTCTCTACGATGTAGAACTAAATCAAGTGCAAGCGAAATTTGACCATAAAGGAGCAGTATTGGATGCATGCTTTGGCGATTCTCAGCATGCCTACAGCGGCAGTGTAGATAAACACGTTAGAATGCAAGTTTCCCTGATAGCAGCCAAAAAGCACCCAACAAAACTCATTCATCGTATAGGCTGGATCTCACTTCACAGACAGAAACGGTACTTGGAGAACACACCGAGGGAGTCAGAAGTGTTTGCTGGGGATCAGAAACAAGTAAGTGTAAAGGAACTTACTTAACTGAACGCATTTGTACGAGATGACAAAACCGACTAGATAATTTGTACTCCGGTTCATGGGATCAAACGGTTCGAGTATGGGATCCACGTAGTTCAACAGCTCTCCAAAGTACACACGCTCTGCCACGGAAAGTATTTAGCATGGATTTGCATAACCATCTTCTTGTGGTCGCAATGGCAAATCGACAAATCCATGTATACGATATACGAAACATGAAGGAACCATGGCAGGAACGAGAGACAACGTTGCGATATATGATGCGATCCATTAAATGCATGCCCAATGGCGAAGGCTACGCTTGCTGCTCTGTGGAGGGAAGAGTTGCCTTAGAATTCTTCGATATGTCACCAGAAGCTCAAGCTAAAAAATACGCATTTAAATCACATCGACAAACTATCAATGACACAGAAGTCGTCTATCCTGTCAACGCACTTGCGTTCCATCCAATGTAAGGAAATCTGCATAACAATAATTTTTCCCGCTGTGTACTGAACTTTCAAATGGCGAAATTTAGTCACGGTACGTTTGCATCAGGTGGGTCGGATGGTGTGGTAAGCGTCTGGGACGGCGTCCATAGAAAACGTATCAAGCAATTTCCTCGGTACCCTGACGAGATCTCGAGTCTTGCGTTCAGTCACGATGGAAAAATGTTGGCTGTGGCCAGCAGTTATACTTATGATGAAGGTGAAAGGGATCATGCCCCAGATACCATCTTTATCCGAACACTGGGCGAGAATGACTGTAAGCCTCGTGTCGCGGCAAACGGGTCATAAATTGTAAAAAAAAAAAAAAAAAAAAAAAAAAAAAAAAAAAGAAGAAGAAATGATGGCAATATATAAATAAAAGCGGTTTGCATGCAGCATTCATGGCGACTTGACTGTTTTAGAAGGCAAAAGCCCTGCAGCGTTGAGGATAGACCATCGTACGTGGGATACATCACTGGCTACCTGTGTTTCGTTGTTTTTGCTCCTACGACGTTTACCAATTGTCAGAATATGTGGGTAACAGCACATAGCTGACTCGACAAGAGATTTTTCAATGCTGGCCTTTGATTTTTGGAATACTGCTTCTGTCAGCTTATCTCGTTTTGTAAGAATGACTTGGTATGAAAGACCATGCTCATCTAAATAGCTCATTAGTTGCCGGTCTGTTTCTTTTAATCCTGCCGTGGGGTCAACGAGGATAAATAAACGTCGTAATCTACATGAAGCTCTCAGTTAATGTCTATATGCATACTTTGCTCAAGCTATCTTACTGTGACCGATTAGACAAGTATTCAAGAACCAGATCTCCCCATTCTTCCCGAGAACGATAGCCATAACCAGGCATATCCACAAGTGTTACTTTCCCTCCAACGTCAAAAAAGTTCAGTAAACGTGTGTGACCCTGAGGTAACCATACGAATATATAAGAATCGAATATCGATATTTCTCGGACGACTTCTTACTGGTTTGCTTGAAGTTTTTGCCAGTTTACCATTGCTGGTCAATTGATTGATTGCGGTTGATTTCTAACGACAAAATTTGAGAAGGTGTTTGTAATTTTGTCTCCTTCTTTATTCGGATACTTTACCCCCACGTTACTGCGACCAACGAATGCGACCTAAATAAGGTCAATAGGGATCAGTATTTTCGTCTGCCACCAGATAAGAGATATGGCATACTTCAGGTTGACTAGAAGTAGGGGCTTGTGAAAATGCTGATATGCTTTTGACAAAACGAACAGGCTGCATAAATATCTTGTCAGCCAATGCAAGGTCTGTTTTCGGTACAGGTGCTTGCTGGGGAAAGGCGATCAGTTCGTAGGTTTTGTTGTCCGTCGTAACCAAATGCGACGTGTCATGCGATTGGTTGGATATGGCTATTCGTGAACGTTTACAGCATGTAGCCGTTGCATGGAGTGATCGTCTTGCGATTATGCTGAACATGATGTTATAGAGGCAAAGCCACCAATGGACACGCACATGGGAAGGGGAAGGGAAAAGAGAGGATCTGACGCCCAGCGGGTCGAAGTAAAAGTCCGCTACATTTGGTTGCTTGCCAATTTCGGGAGACTGTATGCACAACGCACTTCCTTTTTCTTCCTTTTCTTTTTTAAGATAGCTCTTTTTCCTTTGGATCAGTCATCGTTCCATCTGTAATGACATCGCCTAAAGCGATCCAGATTGCTAAAGAGCTGGATATTGCTCGCTGCAAAGGGGATTGGCAGGCCATCCCTGAATTAGCGAGACGATACAAGAAATATAACCCGGACGGCACAGGTGAATACAAGTAAAAATGGACACGCAGTCTTCCTTGATTATCTCATGCCTGTCAAAGTTTTGGAGCAGACATCCGTGGCAGAAGCTACGTTGTCTCAATTCGCCAATGAAGTCCAAAACACCACCGTATTTAGACAAGATTCGCCTGACAACCTCAGCATGACGAAACGTCTCACCATGGACACCATTAAGCATGTACAGCTTATGCTTAAATCCGTTATACAGATACCTGATACTTCTGAAAAGATTGGCTGTCATAAGGAGGTTCGTTCTATTTTTTTTTTCTTTTCCTCTATTCCCCCCTTGTTGCAAAAATGAGAAACTCCCAATTGATGCACAATTCCTGTTTCATCTCTTCTGGTATCTACATGCAACAATAACAGTTTGCCAAGATTGTATTGGCAAGATCGTATTATGAGTGTGGAGATTTTCAAAAGACATTGGATATTGTGGAACAGCTTTCCTTCAACACTGACGATGTCAGTACGGGATACGGATCCATATTATTTTTACAGGCGCGAGCCATTAAAGGTCGGGGAATCACTTCGATTCAACAAACATTTCGATTTAACGTTTTGTATTTGCAGCTATATCTCTTGAAATAACCGGGAATATTGATATGGCGTTGCATAGTCATAGAGGGATTGTTGATCTGCTCAGCAGGGCAACAAATTATCATGATCGTGTTTTAGTGGATTGGGCTGAAGAAGCTCTTTATAGAGGAGCACTTTTGTCAATGCGCGAAGAGTAAGTGGTATTTAGACCTTTATTTACATTAGGCTGATCCATCGTCATAAGTTCTACATTGAGTGTGGCCAATACGCTGGACATCCTTCGTACCTATCAAAAATTGACTAGCTCGCAAGCAATTTCATGGCGTATTCACAAACGTATGGTTGTTGCTCGTTATTCATTGAAATATCTGTCAAACACGTATCGTCGCGGCGAATATACCCTAACTTCCGACGCCGCCGGTGTTGAGACAAACGGGTATAGTATAGGAAATTCGGATAGTGTGAGGAGACTGATGCTAAGTATTCAATGGGAAAGGCACACCGAATCATCTGCTGAGTGGCAAATGTTTGTAACGGAGATTACGCAACTTCATACCATCTACGAAAAGATGCTTTACGCACTTGCACCGTTTCCTCGAGCTGGACAAAGCAACGATTTGGTCCTGGATTTCGTGGATCAGCTCGCATCTGATTTTGAATTGATAGGCTATGGGGGCCAGGAATATCGGGGATTTATCGAGGTAAGTGCGCTTCCCTCAAACGCACAATAAGCTCAAGATTTGTCTGAAAAAAGAAACTGGATCGGGCAGCTCAGAGAACATTTAACTCTCCACGGATTACTCGATATCTATTCCTTGGGCTTTTCCAATTGGGTGAATACGATGAGGCTAAACATGCACTTCATTCGTATCTGTACCTGGTGGGTCTGACATCACAAGAATGGGAAGAAAAACGAGGCGACGGTGAGGCATTAGCGACAGATGTGGATGGAAATAGCCTGGCGCTACCAGCCGCAGCAGAAAATTATGGCGAAGACGAAGGATCGGACGAAGAAGAAGACTCCTCGATGGCATCAAAGCGCAGCAGCGAAAAAGAGCCGGTAGAAGAAATATTGAGAGTGCTGCTGCAAGCTATCAAAATGTATAGCAGCGAGCTTCCATCGGGTGTTCGTGCCGTTGAAATAGCGGAGATGGCCCGGGAAATGCTTAAGGGACTATCCAGGAGCGATATCCACGAAAAGAGGCGGGCCGAGCTTACTGCGAATGTGTATCGAGCTGTGGGGGCTGCCTACAGTTTACTGGCTTCTCAAAGTAAGCTTGATGGTCTTGGAATAATGACTCAACTGATATACTACAAATAGCCTGTGATCCAGTTGTGCGTCCAAAGTATCACGAACGAGCTCTGACATTTTTGACTCGCTCTATTGAAATGGAACCTAATGCATGGGAAACGTATTATCAGCTCGCACTACAGCAGGCTGATATGCGCGATGTTGGGCAAGCGTTGCAATCGATTACCAGAGCATTGCAAGCGAATCCGTCGCACTTACCGTCTTGGCATCTATTGACTCTCGTATGCTCTTGTCCTGCGCAGAATGATATCCGCCAAGCGTTGAAAACATGCGAAATGGGCTTGCAAGAAATTGGTGAATTGGCAGATCAGCAATCAAACTATGGCAGATATAAGCATTTTATTAGCGAAGAAGAATCCGAGCAGCAAATACTGCTTCAAATAACGCAGGCCATGTTATTGGATGCTATCCATGGCCCTGAAGCCGCGCTTCAATCGCAAGAAGCACTGTTTGCTTCTTATGGGAGACTCGCCGTTCCAGATTCTAGCATAAGCGCAACGAACACGATAGAATCCACCCATGAGGCGGCTAAAAATGGTCTGATCGTGTCTGGATCTTTAGGAAATCTAAGCGAGCATCAGTTGGCCGAACAAAGGCGGCGAGGACGCAGTGCAAGTAGTAGTGCTATGGGTAATGAACGAGCGGATCAGACTCCCATATCAGCTTCGCGGTCGCATGATAATGTGCATAATACGCCAAGTTCAAGTATATTG
This sequence comes from Apophysomyces trapeziformis B9324, assembly GCA_000696975.1. Classification (NCBI taxonomy): domain Eukaryota; kingdom Fungi; phylum Mucoromycota; class Mucoromycetes; order Mucorales; family Mucoraceae; genus Apophysomyces; species Apophysomyces trapeziformis. The sequence continues at coordinate 64,705 of JNDP01001345.1, forward strand.
GCAGACAGAGCGGCCCGCTCATTGGTATCTGTCAATGGGAATGGAACCATGAATGAGCGACCAGGGTCTTCAACCTTAAGCCCCGAAAAAACCGAGGCAGCCCCAAAACAACATCATGGATTACATTTATTCAGCTCAAGGAGTTCCTCTCGTAGGGCGAAAAAAGAACCTGTAGAAACTACAGCATTGAGTGAAGGAGATCTGCCAAGTGTAACTAACCCAGGTAAGTCTTTGAGCAAGATGATTGATTATGCACTTATGCTCCTGCACTTGCAATATGTCTATTCTTCAGATTTGCGGGTCGCTAGCTACGTTGGGGCGTCTATGGCATCTTTCCAAAGTGCAACACCATCTTTAACCAGCACACGTTCCGTATTTCAGCCAACCACGAGTACATCGACCCGATCTACAGCACGTGTTCGTCTGAGACGCCAAAGATTCCAGCGCATTATGTCTGATTTATGGCTGTTATCGGCAGCATCCTTCCTGAAGCTCGGCAAGCTAGATGAGGCTCTAAAGGCAATTGAGGAGGCTGAGAATGTAGAATGGACAACGAGCGCAAGGGTATGGTGTATGCTCGGTCGGCTTCGGCTCACGGAGAAAAATACGGAACAAGCGATTGCAGCTTTTCAAAAGGGTCTAGTAGCAGAACCTAACGATGTGGAATGTCGCGTGTGGTTAGCGAAAATACATAAAGAGAGCAGCGAACTTGAGATTGCGGAGGGTTTATTAGATCATGTTACAAAAGGCAATGGTTGGGATTGTGCGGAAGCTTGGTAAGATGAAGTAAATAGTATACACTGCTTTACTAATCCGTTTCTCTTTCTCCTTGAAGGTTCCATCTCGGCGATATTTATCGAAAAACAGGTCGGTTAGAGCGGACCAAGGATTGTTTATCCTATGCATTAGATTTGGAGAACACCCGCCCTATTCAGCCATTTTCCATTTTACCTCGCTACGTGTGAATGAATTTACTTTTTTTGTGTTTCTTTCTAAAAAAGGGCAAGCTACAGCAGTATTTACAAATCGAAAAAATGCAGAATAAAAAAACAATGGGATAGTCTTGTTGGTATCAGGACTTTTTCAGTTCGGCGAGTTTCCTCATTTCATTGAAAGCACGCGTATAGAAAGGTCGAATTTCGTTGATTTCCATAAACGATAGGTTTTTCATCTGTATTGATATAGCATAAATACTTTGACTTGAAGATGACCGTTCCCAGACTTACTCCCAACCATTTATCATCCAATTCGTCCAATCCAATTCTTGCTTTGGCTTGTCTGGCTTCTCGTAAATCTTTTAATAAGGTTCGAACTTGTTCGGCGTTAGGTACATCATCGGGTGCCCTGTTTGGGTTGATAATCGTAAAAAACACAATGAACAACTGGACGAAAATGCTTTCTTTTCTCTTACGTTTCCAGCAACATTTGTGCAGTCTCCATGTAATGGAAAGGTAGAGCACTAAATTCTTCTTTGGCTTCTTCTTCTTCCAATCTTTTCTTCAACACCTCTACGATGCAACGTTATGTTTCCGGCGTTTCTTGTATGTATTCCCTCTCTTTACGGAAACCTACCTACAGTGAGCCATTCTGGACAAACGATGGTGCATTTTCGGTTTTGTTTCATAATAAGTGCAATCCATAGCGGCACTTCGGTTCGCAGTGGAGGCTGAAATGGACCGACCGTTTGCTGTGGGTTAAAAGAAAGTTAACATGTTTCAGTTCGTAAACCAATCGCGTATGTTGACTTTTTCTCCTTGTTGTACCTGAATGAACTGAAGTCTAGGTAATTTATGCGTCGGAATGATTGTGATAAATTCTCTTTCAGCAAGATATTCGATCTCTGAAGGCGTGAATGCCGCCTGATGTGTCTGTGGCAAGGCCATAGGCACAATATGAACTCAAAGACAGAAAAAGAACAAGGCCAAAAAAAAAGGGGGGTCACAGGGACGCAACAGAACAACCTGCTGTGCTTCAACGTCCGCTCATTCAAAGCGATCGACTGAGGACAAACAGATGTATTCACTCATAACGCATAAATAGAAGCTTTATCATGCGCTCCATCTGCAGGCAGAGTAACGTGTATTAAATGTCAATTGCTTAGACTGATGAGCTGCCTGAATAATAATAATAATAATAGGTTGCACATTGTCTGCCACAAGGCATAGTGCTGGCATGTACTTGATTCGGTGTGGCAATGGATAACCATCCGTATACTATATTCATGCGGTTACGGATGCAGATCAGCACGTTTTCGGCACCAATATGGTTAAATGATATTTCTCTCTTATCAATTGATCATTTACTTAGATAGCAGTGGTGGTCCTAAACATCCTTGTTTCTAGTCAAACCCACCTGATTGGCCCGCTTCTTCGTTGAAAAAGTTGTTTGTACTTAAAAACTTTTTTTTTGCCTCCTCTCAGCATCCCTCGTGGGTTTTGGTGATAAGATCATCCGTTACATAGATGCTCTAGGTTTTGATTACACAGGGCTCTACATCAATTCGGCGGTCTTAGTCGATCCAACATGGAAGAACGGATGAGACTGAGACCGCTGCTTGGGTTTCTGCGGAGGGTATTTAGTTACTTTTTTTAATGTTCCGCTTTGAATCAGCCAGCCAAAAAGAAAAACAGCCTAAAACGGAGAGGAACGCTGTGTTCAATGGTGTTTTAACTGAGGACAAAGTGTACAGTTTGACGATAAGTTTCCTGCACCGCACCAACCCTTTCTTCCTTCTCCTTCCTTCTCCTCCTCTTTCTTTTTTTCTTTATTTTTTTGCAACTGCTATTTCATGTGCATTGCTTCCCTCTCCTTTCATTAACTCATGGCCTTATCTCCTCCTGTCGAGACCAAGTATCAGGGCGTGCCGACGCACTTTGTGACGACCCATCGTCGATCGCATCTCTTGACATCCCCCCGATCCCTCTTCTCAGAGACTCGATTGACGTTACCTTATGCTCGAAGTGGCTTTTTTTCGAAATATGAACAACGATGGCGATGGTGGCGTTACTTGTCGTGCTTTATTGTCCTACTCGGTGTGGTGGAAGTGCTGCTACTTTTGACCGGCTTTGTTGTGCTTTCAGACCAAATAGCACCCGTCAGAATAGGTAATACAACAGAAAAGGCGGAAAGAAAAGAATAGGAACCAAACGGACTTTGTTTCTTTATATATACGCCGTATTTAATTTTTGAATGGTATATAGCTTTACGTCAATACCCATCCATTCCTTATCGTCATTTCGATATCAGCAAAGCAGCTGCATTGATGAACGGTACGACAGTCTACCACGTTACGAAAGAATTTGGCCCCGCTAGCATGGGTGGTATGGGAACGGTTGTTACAGCATTGGCCGCAGCACAACAGCGGTCAGGCCAACTGGATGTGGCGGTTGTGATGCCCTATTATTCGTATCTGAGAAACAAATTTAATATCGAAAAGGTGCTGGACCTGGTGGTTCATATCCGAGATAAGGAAGGAAAAATGATTCCGGTCGAATTCCGGATATCCAAGATGATGTACGTTTTCGACCCTCCGACCAACGTAACTGCCGAGACCAATCTGACAGCGCCCGTTGTGCCAAGAACGGAGCAGGTCCCGGTCTATCTTATCGGTCCAGGTAACCGAAAACCGTTCACACTTGCCTTCAGAGCACGGAACCATATCCAAATCTATTCGGCCGTTAAAGGGTTACCCCACGAATGGCGAGACCAGTATTTCGTCAAAGCAGCTGCTGCCTTCTTAAGCCATCAGGCATCCGCAACGGACGAAGAATCGCTTTTTGCTCCTGTGCGTTTGTCTCCTCACGTCGATATCATTCACTTACATGGAGCCACCAATGCTCAACTTATCCCTTACATCCGCCAACATCAAAAGACTCGCCAATTGGGACCCAGACCACCTGCCATTGTATACACTATGCATGATTATCTAGACGAACTACAATACAGCTACACAGTTAATAATGTGCGACGCTTTTTTACCGATGAGATGCTGCAATCGACCGAACAATATATTCATGGTCAACGCATGTTCATGTCCCGACTAGGAATTGATTTAGCAGACGTAGCGACGTTTGTGAGCCATTCGATGACAGTGGACATGGTAGAAGGGCGACTGGATTTTTACTTGAAGGAGTTTGTTATGGAGGGCCTTTTACGTAAAGCAGAAGACGGTCGATTTTTCGGTGTGAGCAACGGGGTCGATTTCACCAAGCTGAGCCCATTTGTCAGCAAACGTCTTAGCGCGAAGAAAATGGGCTATTCTCAATATGCTCTTGATCGGGTCAAGGGGCAGCAAAACATGGTGGCTAATCATGATCGGACGGTGTGGGCCTTATCAGATACACCAGATGATTATGTATCAACAGCGAAAGATCGGGCCAAGCGATACCTTGTCCGGCGAAAGTTACTGACGGAGGAGGATTTGAAGCGTCCAGTGGTGTTGTATGTTGGCCGGTTCCAGTACAACAAAGGCCTCGAGATGTTCGATGAAGCTGCTCAGCATTTTGTAAAGCATAATATGAAATTCGTAATCATGGGCCAACCCAACAACTATCCTTTGGCTTGGGTAGAAGCACTCCAGCAACGGTATCCAGACCATGTGATTGTGTTGTCTACGCCGGCCGATCAACGTCGATGGTTAGTATTTTATCGGGCTGCTGCAGATTTCATTTTCGTCCCGAGCTTGACGGAGAGTTTCGGCCTGGTGGCTGTGGAAGGCCTTGTGTTCGGCTCTCCCGTGATTTCTACGGGTGTGGGTGGTTTAAAAGAGTTCCTGATTGACCGGCCGAGGACACAATCTGTGCGACAGATACACATCATGAGGGATAAACAGACACATGCACCTACAGTAACGAGCCAAGAGATTTACAATGCCTATCTGTTTGATGCCAAAACATTGGGAGATGCTATTCAAGATGCAGCCGCCGATTATAGGCAGATTACATTGAGTAAGGCTTTAAGAGAGGAGTTCTGTTTGAGAATGATACAAAGTGCACTTGGTATGGGATGGGATCGTGGTAACTACCAAGGTCCTCTGCATGATTACAATCGAGTGTATGAAACAGCATTAGCCCATAGAAAGATTCCAAGCATCAGCCAGCATGAAATTGAAGAGGAGCAACGATTGGTGCAGATATTAACCTAGTAGACCCAGCAAGGGAACAGATATAAAGAAAGAACTTCTTGTATTTACTTTAAAATGACACAAAACATCAATAAAAGAAATGAAGGAACACGGAACCATTCAGAATATAATAATGTAACTAACAAGAGTAAGCAATGCCAGATAATATGAAACGACGGGCCAAAAAACGCTACCGTCAATGAGAAAGACAAAAAAAGGAAATGAAGGAGAGATGGTACGACACTAGTCCATGTACACGAGATCCGCTAGAAATGCGTCTAGAACCGACATTTTGATTGGTTAATAAGTAGATGGAAGAATGAAAGCCCAACGCTGCTTACATACCATAGTCCAAATTATCGCTCGATAATGAAGACGCATCACCTGTATCGCATGAGGACAAAGAGGCATTATCTGTCGAAATACCAAATTTAAGAAGTTCAGAACCAAAGTGCATCGAAAGGTCGGAGAAAGTGCACGGTTTGCTTCCCAGTTCTTTGTTCACACGATGATGGTTTGCTGCGTTTCTTCTTCGTGCCCCATAGTCACTTGTGAGGAACCAAAACTTGTCAAAAAACTCTGCCGGGATGATCCAGTTGGAAGCCAGCGTTGGATCGCCTCCAAGATAGATAGCATGGCCACGGAGATATTGAAGACACTCATCTAGATCGAACTGGTCTCGGAAAAGAATCATCCGATCGCGCATATGTGGGGTCGGAATCAAGTCGATGCGGGGATCGTGCGGAATCATCAACTTTTTCGTTTTAGGAAAGTGTGGGGTTGATAAGATAAATGTAGAAAGAGAAAGAAGAGTTGGTAATGCAAATCATAGAAAAAGAGGCATACCAGTACAGAACGAAACAAAGAGTATAAAAGAAAGAATAGCAACAAAGAGCAAGTTTTCTTTTACTACGCTTTTCTTTCCCTCTTTTCCTTTCGTCCTTCCTTTTTTTTTTCTTTTTGTTTTTACTTTACCTGAAGCAAAGTAGGTTGGTTATTATAGGGTATGTTAAATTGTTGTCTAGTCCGAAAACTGAGAGTTTGAGCAAGAGCTAGATTGGAGGATAAAACGGAGGAGGATTGGGCTGCCGTATTAACTGCTGCAGTTACTGCTGCTACAGATGGCTGTGGTCTCGTAGGTTGGCATGGTCTTAGCATCACCGGCGTGATCAGTTCTTTATCGCCATCACTCTCTTGTCCTTCTTCGGTTTCTTCGTTTTCTTCCATATTTTCTTGTTTCTTTTCCTGCTGTATTTCTTGTTTTTCCATAACGACTGAGTTGTCATGGGAATATCGCTCTGACGACGGAGAGGTCGCCTGAACGGCGGAGTTAACAGGGATAGTACAATCGTGGGCAAGTTTGTTTCTCATGTTAGCATGGATATAGGCGCGCGAAGGATTGGGACCAATGGTTTGAGCCATGACTGCCAGGGCTTTGTCATGGATGAAAGGCGTATGCGGAGGGATAACAAGGTTATACTGAAAGCAGACAAGTTGGAGGGACAAGACAACGCCCTTCAGGTACCAATTCTCGGATCTCAAGAGTTCGTTGGACGTCTGAAGGCGTTCATTTTGTATTTGCAGCTGATCACGCTGTTCCTGTAGTTGATGAATGGATCTTTCTAGTTCTCGTAGATGACGTTCTTTACGTTCTCGAAATGCACGTTGGGCTTCCCTGTTTTGCGCTTTACGTTGAGCAGGTGAAGCCGGATTGGGTTTTCGTCCGGGTTTCTTGCGAATCTTAGCGCCTGATGTATCAATGTTGGTAGAAGCGTCCATGCAAAACGGAAAAGAAAAGACGAATGTGTGAAAAAATCGGAGAGAGGGAAAAAGAAACGAAACCTGTTTCTTACTTTCCCCATCTATTAAACGAAAAAATATTCCCTCTCTTTTTTCCCTTCAGTCCCCAAAAGGGAAATAAATTTACCGTCCATCGCGATACGTTCAGTTACTCAAAGATCGAATTCTATCTGTCTTTTTCGGGGGCCAGGAAAGATTTAATTTTGCTACATGTGAATATCGTAGGAGATATCTTTAAACATATTGGGACGAATAAACCATGTTAGTGTTATTATCCTTATTATCGTCTCCTTCCTCAATAAAGCTGTGTCCGTTTTACAATTGAACTTAGCTTGTCTGTGTGTTTATTATTTTTGATGTGGTTATATACCCTGATTACTCATATTTACTTCCCTTTTTTTTTTCCCTAAAACCTTTCTTCCATATGCTGCTGTATGTCCTAACGCTTTGTCTCACCTTGAATGTCGTACATGCTTCACTAGGTGAAACGCGTTCATTCGAATTAAATATCACCACAGAGAGAATAAATCCCGACTGTTCCCATTTCTATACGCAGGCCGTTTTAATCAATGGCCAATTACCAGGTCCACCTTTGGAAGCACATCAAGGGGACCATGTGCGTGTTCTCGTACGCAATCTCTTACCGAATGATACCGAAAACAATATCACTATCCATTTCCACGGTATCCGGCAGTATGGTTCCGTCGAATCCGATGGCGTACCTTATTTGACTCAGCACCCGATCTTACCAGGAGAGGTGTATTTGTACGATTTTCAAGTTGTTAATCAAGCAGGCACGTTCTTTTATCATGCCCATGTCGGCATGGCGGAATTGACAGCTTTTGGCGCCTTTATTGTGCACGAGCAGGCGTCGGAGAATAACACCAACGTTAACGATTACCCCGAACAAACTGTTATGTTGAGCGAATGGTGGCATTGGTCTCGGCACTCATTGGAGCAGTATCTTCTTGGACCAGAGTTTGATGATATTCCCGAAGCAGAAAGTCTTCTACTTAATGGTCGAACAATCTATCGTCCCGAAAAGATTGCGACGCACTGTGATGGCTACACAGTGATAAACGCTGTTGCTGGTAGGACTAACCGTATCAGAGTCATCGGGGCTACCACCTTTAGGACCTATGGTTTTGCTATTCAGCAACATAATCTGACAATTATTGAAGTCGATGGTGAGCCAGTGAAACCCTATGTGGTTCCATTTCTCGAAGTCGCTCCTGGTCAGCGTTTCTCTGTACTCTTACATGCTGATCAAGAGGTGAAGGACTATACTATCCATACTATTCGTCGTTTAGCTGGTGGAATTAAACCTCAGACAAATGGTCTCGCTGTCATGAGTTACAATGGAAAGACCAAGCAGGAAGATATTGTGTTGCGCAGCCCTCCTTCGGAAGGGTCTCTCTTTCCAACAGACGAAGGCCGTTTCTGGGTATGGCCTGAGTTACAGCCTTTTTACGGAGTCAACCCAGTCGTTTACATGCGCCCCTCACGGACAATAAAACTTCGTACAACCGAACAGCGTATGGAAGATGGTACGGTGAGATGGTTCGTCAATAATATGGCATTTATGGAGCCGAAGGAGCCAATCCTGACCACTATTGCCCGTGGCCAACGACAAGCACCCGACAGGCGCGTTTTCCAGGAAACTCATGGTGGCTATGATCCTTACCTCGGAACCTATCCTTTAGAACATTATGAAATCGTTGATATTGTATTCCAGTCAACCACCAAAGATAAACCTTGCCGCAGTCATCCCTGGCATACGCATGGCCATTCTCACTGGGAAATCGCAAACGGTCCGGGTGAATATGACCATGAACACGACAGAGACATTCGTAATGTCAAAACACCCATTGAGAAAGACCTCACCATGGTGTATCCTTACCCAGATCCAGCATCGACAGGGCAGAATGGGACCTTTGTTGGTTGTGGATGGTCCAAGATACGAATCATAGCTGTATGTGTCCATTGCCTTTCTGGTTTACCCTTTATCATATTGATCCTTTTTTTCTTACTTAGAATAATCCGGGAATATGGGCGGTACATTGCCATAATACCCCTCATATGTTGATGGGTATGATGGTCGTGTTGGAAGAGGCGCCGCAGTACATCAGAACGCGTCCATTATGAAGAAGCAATAAGGAAGATTGAACAGTAGTAGTAGCGGCAACTACTCTTCTCCTGTTTTTGTTTTATTATCTTTATTTTTTTGTCCATCCGTTTTAACACTGAGAATAACCGCCACGAAGGGCCAACACCAAATGCAAAACAGATCCACCTTCGATAGCATATTGACTTGCCATCATCTCATCAGCCCTATAGAAGAGTGGTGTATTTGTATTTTAAAAGAGCAAAAAAGAAATAATCATCTCTCCTCTTTTCCTTTGTTGCTATTGAGGATGACCACCTACATTTGCTTCCCACCATAAATCAATCGCTGCTGGGGTGGCGGAATACCCTCCTTTTCTTCGACACGTTCCTTGATACGGGAAATCTTGTCGTGGGGTTCAATATCGATTTCAATCTTTATGCAAGCACAGGTCAGTAATGGATTGGATGGCTGGCGTGCTATTACGCTTACCTCCTTGCCGGTTAGTGTCTGTAGCAAACCAGGTAAACAAAAAGAAAAAGGCAGTTAGCATCCGTTTTCGTTGATTGCGACACCTCGTCCTTTCATTAAGCGCAGGTTAAGCTTTCTATCTTTTCGCTGCTGTCATAGTATTGCTCAATGCGCTTTGCAATACACCATCCACCTATGCATAATGTGTCTCTCTCTCTACCTTGACTTTGATGAGCATGATGAGTCAACAAATGAACGTCTCCTTTCAGCAGGCAGAACAGGCAAAAAATGGGCTAACGCGCCATCTTGGGACTCAAATGACGTCAGTGACTTGCTTCTGGCCCAAGTTACGACAACAATGGATAGCCAGCTACTTCACAGTAGACCTAAGTAAGACAGTCTAAATTACTCGCAAAAAATTGGTATTGCTAGATTCACACTTCGTATAGCAAAGATATGTATTGATAAATGCAATTGTCAACTGCTGTTTCACATGTTTGGAAATGTAGTCTTCTCACTTGCTTTGAGAAATATATGGCATACCGGGTCTATATACTTACTAACTAACAATAATTACTTTACCTTGTACTCTATCATTGAGAAGTCATTGTTGATGTGTCGGGACAAGGATTTTGCTTTGTGTAAACCATCTTGACCCATAAACCAACAAGGTTACCTCTATAAGGAACAAATATATTCGTTCATTTTTGTTTTCACATTGCGTCCTGCGAAAGAACGTTACAATAGTCAGTATTATCTTTGCAAAAGTGTGCCATACAGAGAATACCTTTTGTATGATTCCTGTATACACCAAGGTTCAGTCCCTGGATCGGCAGCAGTCCTCATCGTCACTAATGCGTGTTTAATCGGACAGCCGTCTGACCGATAGCTCTTGGAAACAAGCCATCAAGAGCTCTGCAGCCCCGTACCAAACAACAAACACCAGATCCGATGCAGAAAGCCTCACGCGATATGGATTGCACTCCCTTATGAACCTTCATAGCCAAGCAGCCGTCTTAATGCGGTTGGCAGTGGGGTTTCCACGTTCAATTTCCGCTTCCAATGCCGATAACCGTCTTCATCTGTTCCTTTCAGTCCATTTATGGTTCAGTCGATGAACAGTCTTACCCCACAAAAGAAAGAAGTGGTGCAGTCCGGTACTGAGCCTTTATAGGGAGAAAGTCCAAACCAACGGATTTCCAAGCACGTAAGGAGCTTACATTTGAAGGGCATGCCCAACCCCAATCACGCCTTACCGCAGCCATGTACCAATTCAGATCACGGAAAGTAACAATGCGAATCGCACCGATCCAAGGATCAAACCACCTCCTACACGTGTTCATGTACTTCATGTTAGCTTGATTTGTTCATACTTTGCATTACAAACTTACCATGGTTTTGGATGGGAGAAAAGGATAAAAAACTGGAAGAAAAGCGAAAGAATAAGAAAATGGATTCGGGGCGGTTTTTTGTTCGTTTTTTTGATCACGTCACTGCTTTTCGAATTTGAGAGCGCATTTGAGAGTAGCAACAGAATGTAGGAAATGGTAGGAAAATCTATGCTACTAATGTATAAAGGAAAAGAACCGGCATAGGTGTTGTTGTATGGACTTTAGCTTTGCATCATGCCCCTTTTGCCGTCCGTGCACGCGGTGAAACTTAAAACTACAAGCGCCGACATGTTCGAGCACAAAGCAACGAATAGCAGGAACCTAATGAATGTTGTTTAACAATACGTTCGCATGAACTTCGTTCCTCATTTCATTGCAACTATATTTGCTGAATCACTCATTACAAGTATTCTATTGATCTCACATTTGGACATGAATGAAGTGGCATTCATCGAGTACCTAGTTCAGTCTATGCATCACTTCGGTCAGACATGATGTGCTTCATTTTGCACCAAGTAAATCTGTTCAGCAGAGAAGGTCTGTCGCACTGAATATATGTTCTAGTTTTGAGATTCCCGTTTTGGACTACATTTACAAGTCAGAAGGGGCAATCGTGATATAGTTTCCCTAACACCGTTCGTTGCATACGCCTTACTGTAGTCGACGCGTTTTCTAGACCTATTGCCTCGGAAAAAGTTGAGATACTCGGTTTGCTTAGGATATGATAGGTTTGACCTTTATAATCTTTAATCAGTTTAGACAGCTGCAGATATGAGATGTGATCTTTGCTTGTTCGTATAATTCGCATGATATAAGTTAATCGGAAAACCATACGTTGGCTTTGACAAACAGCCGACGACGAATGTTAAATTATTCACCGAATAAATAGTAGTTTGACCGTTGTCTTTAATTGTGTTAAGCTGCAAGAAAATTTATGCTTGCTGTGGAATAAACCTTCACAGTATTGTGTGGACTGAATGAGAAAGATGGATTACAGCATCCCATCGCCAAGAGAAGGAATGCGCAATGTCTTTCACTTCCAATCGACAGCATGCTTCCGTTGCGAGCAACTCCATTGTTCCATCAATTATAAAACCAAATGGCTTCAAAAGATCTTCCTTTTCCTCTCCAGATCTATTGTCTGGTTAGATACCGTTCAAACATATTTCCCAGCATTCCAACCCAAGTAGATTCGTCCGGTCACTGAACGTCCTTAAGACTTGCACCAATCTACGTATGCAAAACAGCGTTCCTTATTCGCGTCAATATTCGATAAATTCTGCGCTTATGAAAGGTCTAAGTCCATGAATTACTGTGACTAGCCAGATATTTCACGTACAAAGAACTTTCTCCTGCCATGCATGAAACATGTTCGAACAGGATAAATATTCATGCACAGCTACTGAATGGAGCAATAGCTCAAATATGCTTTTACTTATTTGGAAGGGCCATTCTATTTACTGATTATACCAGTTCCACATCTGTATCGGTGAGGGCGGGAAGAGTAGGAGAAAATCCGCATAAAACATAAAACAAACTAACTTAATTCAACGTAACGCTAAAGGTTTAAAGGGCGGTCAACGGACAGACAATAAGGTTTACTTATTGAGCGGAAAATATGGAAATGCCAATATAATCATGGTAATCCGCGGCAGAACTCATGTAAGCTAAAAGATACATAACAATGCCAAATATTCACCGGTGTTAAGATACGTACTGGGCATCTTAGATAAGAATATAACGAAGAATCAAAAAAAAACCACAAGAAAAGGCTTTTCCTTTCCGGTCAAGTTTTGCAATCACTGAACGCTGTTATCACAGTTATGATAGGAAATGGTAGGTGTCTAACAATACAATAACACAGAAATAACATGAAATCAAAATAAGGTTCGCATGTTGATGCAAAGACATACAATCAGCATAAAGAAAAGATAGCATTTCCTTCACATAAATTGTTGACTTATTAGATTCTAAAGCCGACATATAGAGATGCAACAATAACTTCGTGATGCGGTTACATTAAGTATGAGATAATTATTGGCTTTAAATCAAAGAAGAAGAAGGAAACACCTTCCAAAGCATTAAGCATTGTCAACCCACGCGCGTGTTTCATATCCATTTGCGTAAGGTGATGATGAAACAAAAGAAAATCCACATATAAAATGTCGCAAATCCAATTTAGTGAATAGCGAACTTGGAAGCCACGCATGAGATTTTCAATCTGTTGGGTGACAGATATAAGTATGTTGCCATGACCTTTTTCCATTTTAAGTCCCTCAATGATAGTAACAAGAGCGAGAGGTATTCAACAGTTACTTGAGTTATTTCCAGTTCAGGTCCATCCGGGTCATGTTCTAACACTGCTATTGTTTGATTCATTCGGCGGCGCAGAACCTACCTCACTAAATCTTCTCTCCACTCATTGTTCAATGGTTAGTCCTCTAATCTCTTTCATGAATATTTTTGCACAGGTAATCAGACCTTCTTTCACAAACCTTTTTACTGGATAACAGCTTACTTAACTCCATGTCGCGGTCTTGGTTAGTACCGGTATCAGCCCAGATAGTACAGGAACGGCTTTTTTTCGGGCCGTCTAAGTTTGTACTCATTCTCTGAATGGCAAAGACCGCGATCCAAGATAAATGAGACGGTACAAGTCTCCGAAATGGAAGGTCTGCGGGAACAAAGTCTGTATCACAGAGTTTCTGATATATCGGTCGTACTGCCCGACATTGATAAAGAATCTAACGGAGACTGTATATACTTGAACGCTGTGCTGTATTACTATACTGTACGTATTCTCTTAGTAACATATCCGTGACAAGCATGGGATACAAAAGTGCTATGGTACTACTGGCAATAGTTATTCTCTTATAAATATGTCAGGGTTAGCAGATGGCCCTCATCTATAAATGCTGTATACACAGCGTCACTAAGCTACAATCACGCTTGCCATATCAAAGGAAGCAATCGTATTTATTCACTCAGCAATGGTCTGTGTTACCATCACATTTCCGCATGCATTTGTGCAATGTAAGAATGAAAGTCCTATTTACTTCATACCGTTTCATCAGTTGATTCGTCAATATACAATCTATGCAAGATTTGTATTGTACCATAACAATTAGGTCTGCCATAATAAGGCGCTATATTGACAGGTTTGAAAAACATCCCATCTTAGCCTCCATGTACCTTGTACCCAGTGATGTTCTTTTGGAATACTTTGGGCTTGATACATTGCGTATCGCTTGGTAGAAAATGTTTGCGGTAATCCAAATAAGGCCAGTTTAAGCAGGATGATTTCGCTTGTTCCGCTGAAAAGGAGTCGTTAATTTCTGTTTTAAGAGTATGACGAGGCAATGATGCCTAAAAGCAAGCTAGCTTAAAACTTTCCATAGCACTTATTTGAATTAGTTGTTGGAATATGGCTGTGTAAAATGTTGTATAAAAAAGATTGCCTTTGGTTTACCGTTTTAGTTGTATAATGCTTATTTTTGGTATCAAAGTGCGTGGATGTGGCCAAGTGAGATTGTAGTTACATCTGGGGACTTTGGCTTAGTTGACAAGCTGTCATCGGAGGTTCCGGAGTAGCTCCAGATACCCAATCTGGTAACGTCTTTATTTTGACAGGATTAACTTAAGAAGGTGCGAGCTAGTGCAGTACATATTGCTAACGATAACAGGGCGTGTGAAGATAATAATAGATAGTCCGCTTTCTATTGGCCATAGAAACGGCTGCCAGAAAACTGCATTACGGCTCGGGGTGCTTTGCTTCCGAAACTGAGCCTGAATGTTTGGTAGTCGTACCACGATGGTTTGTGTGTGACATGAAAAGATCCAGAAAAAGGGGAAACCGGTGACTCTATGCAGCTCACTTTCGATCCAAATGGGGGAAAAGTACAGTGTGCCTCTTCATATCTCCGCTATATCAAACCAAGCAATCGAAAGTATTCATGTTGAAAAGCCCTTTGACACTCAAATTTATAGAGTCTCCGAGTTTTAAATGCGCAGACTCAAGTTCATGTACACAATGGCGCTCTATCCCTTGATCGTATCTTCAGTTATTTACCACATGAATCCTGTTGAACTCAAAACCCAATAAATGCTTTTCTTAATATATTATGAAGAAATAAATCTATGTTGCCTTTTCTAAACAGTTTGAATGTGAGAAAATATGTTCATGTAATGAGCAAAGATCACATTCTTCTTATCAAATATTAAAAAGGGCCATTTATTTTTGTGTCCCAAAGAAAAGAGTAAACTTACAGTAACAATCCTCATACCTTCAAGCAAGTTTAATAGTTTAATGCTGCCTTAATACGGAGAGCTTTCGTATGCCCATCAACGGATGGTGGCAGTCTAATAGCAAATTTTCTGGCATTTCTCTGTCAGTATTCATTGCTGCTAGCGTACCACAGACTTTCACTGTGGCAATATCACTTCTATCGTTCTGCATGCCATGTGCTAACACACCTCTTTTGGCGTGTACCGAAGGAGATATGCAGTCTGTTGTCTATTAGACAAGATGCGTTTTAACTTTTGCTTTTGCATGTGAAAAGGCGATCCTTTTGTTTTTTCTGTTCGTATTTTTAGATAGATCATTTTTTATTGGTTTAGCCATATTGAATGGCATTATGCATTGCATTCGGCTTCCGTCCCTTTCTCAATCCGTTACTGAGTTTAAACCTGTTGCTGCACAATCACGAGGGTCCAAGCATCAAAAGTTGTGTCGTAATGAAGAACCCCTAAGCCATCTAGAGTAATCGAACTTGATGCTGTTGCGGTACTAAACAAGTAGGAAATAAAGGTATCGTATTGAATCAACTCAGCCCTATGGTTGATGTGCAGGACCAGAAACTTCCTCATGTCCTGGGAAAGAGATCATGCTTACGAAAAAAAAAAAAAAAAAAAAAGGCTGGGGCTATTCATTTATTGTTTTTGGATTTTTGTGCTAGGTATGCACTGTCAACATAACAATACATTCTTTAGTACACACGAGCAAATGGAGGCACAGGCTTGCACTCGGCTTCGTCCAAAGTAGTGTCAGTCACACCGCGGTACTGCAATTTGACTTCACCGGTTTGCTGATCCTGCCATGAAAGAGTGTGCTTCATCCACTTTTCGTCATCACGTTCCTTATAATCGTCACGGGCGTGAGCACCACGGGATTCGGTGCGAACAGCAGCAGCGTGCATGGTCTGCGATGCACAAGTCAACAAGTTCTGCAGCTCGAGAGTCTCCACCAAATCGGTGTTCCAGATCATGCCACGGTCGGAAACCTTGACATCCTTGAAGGATTGCCAGACCTTGTCAATCTTTTCGCAACCTGAAATAACAAACATATACAGCGTTAAACATATGGAAACTCAATAACAGGACAACTTGCCTTGATCCAAGGTCTCTTGGGTTCTGAATACAGCAGCATCAGCCTGCATGACCTTTTGCATGTTCAAACGGATTTCAGCAGTCTTCTTGATACCATCTGCGTTTCTAAGCTTGTCCAGGTTGGCAATGGTCTTTTCACCAGCGTTAGCAGCAAAAGGCTTCAAGGGAGTACCGGGCTCCAAGGTCTCGGCAATGTGGTGAGCCACAGCACGGCCAAAGACAACAATGTCCAGAAGGGAGTTAGCACCCAGACGGTTGGCACCGTGAACAGAGACACAGGCAGCTTCACCAGCGGCGTACAAACCAGGAACAACCTTGTCGTTGCCATTCTCATCGACATCCAAAACTTCACCGGTGTAGCGAGTAGGAATACCACCCATGTTGTAGTGGACGGTAGGAAGGACAGGAATGGGCTCTTTGGTGACATCGACACCGGCGAAAATAGCGGCGGTCTCAGAAATACCGGGGAGACGCTCGTGGAGAACCTCAGGAGGCAAGTGGTGGAGCTGCAAAAAGATGTGATCCTTCTCTTCACCAACACCACGACCAGCCTTGATTTCAAGAGTCATTGCACGGGAAACGACATCACGAGAAGCCAAGTCCTTAGCAGTAGGAGCGTAACGTTCCATGAAACGTTCACCTTCCGAGTTAATCAAGATACCACCCTCACCACGGGAACCTTCGGTGATCAGACAGCCGGCACCATAGATACCAGTAGGATGGAACTGGACGAACTCAAGATCCTGCAAAGGAAGACCGGCACGGGCAACCATGGCATTACCGTCACCAGTACAGGTGTGGGCAGAGGTACAGGAGAAGTAGGCACGACCATAGCCACCGGTGGCCAACACGGTCTTATGCGATCTGAAACGGTGAATGGTACCGTCTTCCATGTTCAGGGCAATAACACCCTTGCACTCGCCATCCTCCATGATCAAGTCAAGAGCAAAGTACTCAATGAAGTAGTTGGTGTTATGGCGGAGAGACTGACCATAGAGCGTATGCAGGATAGCATGACCAGTACGATCAGCAACAGCGGCACAACGATAGGCCTGACCACCTATTAGATCAAACCAAAGTGAATGACCCATCTCGTTTTGGATAATGTCAAGTTCCTGGAAAGAGGAAAAAGAAAAAGAACTTACCCTTGCCATACTTCAAGCTCTGACCACCGAAAGCACGCTGGTAGATCTTTCCTTCAGCAGTTCTGGAGAAAGGCACACCATAGTTTTCAAGTTCAACAACTGTGTGAGGGGCTTCACGACACATGTAATGAATAGCGTCTTGGTCACCAAGCCAGTCAGAACCCTTAACGGTATCGTACATATGCCATCTCCAGTCATCTTCAGTCATGTTACCAAGAGCAGCATTGATACCACCCTAGATAATAAAAGAAATACATTGATTAATCAATCCATTCAATTGCATTTTCCTTCCCGATTTCTGCCTTTTCTTTTTTCCTTTACCTGGGCAGCGACAGTGTGAGAACGAGTAGGGAAAAGTTTTGTGATACAGGCCGTGTTGAAACCAGCTTCAGCAAGACCGAAAGCAGCACGGAGACCAGCACCACCAGCACCAACAACGACCGCGTCGTATTCGTGGTCAATGATGGGGTATTTGCTAGCAATGGGACCCTGGATAGATGAATTAAATAAAAAAAACATGCTTAGCCAACCAAACAAAATAAATTAGACCTGTTTTACCGTAGCTTCCTTTGCGCGAAGAGGGTTGGTTGCCATGACTTGCATGGCAGGCTTTGAGTGGTGGAGACCACGGACAGCCAAACGTGCAGTTGAACCTAAATGGAAACCATGTCAATGTTAAAATCATTACATTCAAACGTGAACAAAGGTGTAGACCGAAAAGATATACACGTACGAGACACGGCGCGCGACTGGTAATGGGAAAGAGAAACGACGCGATAATAAACAAGTAGAACAGTTTGAGTAAGAGAAACAAAAAAAATAAACAAAAGTTAGTCCAGGGAGCGGGTCAAAGAAACACGTCAATCAATATTTACAGCCGCGGGCGACGCAGATTGCAGGAACTTCAACATTATTGAAGGAAACAGAAAAAAAGAGAGGGGTTATGCCCAAAGATATTCGGGGAGAGAGTGGGGGGGGGTTTGTTTTCTTTCTGTGGAGAAGGTCAAAAAGGAGGAGTTACTTTTTGGCGCGCAGTTTTTTTCCTTTGTTTTCGCGGTCTGTTCCGGTTCTCGTCGATACCTTGTATATACACTATTATAATTCGAAAGCTGCATGGGACCTTGTTCACCCGTGGTCCGGCCCGTCCAAGAAAATATTCACGTGCAAATACCCTTACTCTACATCATCGACTTTTAAGAGCAAATCTTTGGACTATTCAAAATAATGGTGATTTTTGTTCAAACACGGAAAGAAAGTTATATATTTTTGTTTTCAATATTTCCGTCATAGAAAATAAAAAGAAAAAAGATGAAAACTATATACGAAAAGAAAATAGAAGATGAAGAAAGAAGAGATAGAAACATGGAGTTTTTGGTTGATCTACCGGGATCATTTTGAGATATGAAAAGAAAAGAAAAACTAAATGCATAGAAAGAAATAATGTATAATACAGGGATGAGGGGAGTACTAGAAATACAACTAAAAGAAAGGGGATGAAAAAGATGTGGATTTTGTGTGATTGGAGGAAACCATAGCGATATGCCGTCAAAGCAAGAAAAGAAAAAAGAAGAAGCATAATCATCCTTATTCCATTGTCCTTGTTGCAAACCTCATAGCATAAAAGAAAGAGAGAGACAGGGACACCGAGAGATAGCGCGCGCACCAAAAGATAGAGAAAGAGAGAAAAGAGAAAAGAGAGGAAGGTGAAAATGAAACCATAATATATAGGAAAAAGCCTTTTGATTTCTCAATCTATAGAAAACAGTTCCAAAGTCAATCACTTGTCCCACTCTCTGTCTGTCATTCCACTTTCTTACCTTGTTTGTCTTCATGCCGTCTTATTGTTCATGTTAAAAGAGAAAAGAAAAATAAAATAAAATTTTTTTGGGTGGTTTGTTTGCTGGATGGTTTTTCAGTTATCAGAAGTGGACACTCGACGACGTTTGGCTCGTGCGGCTTCTTCCTCTGCTTCTTCTTGCTGTTCTTTTTTGCCTTCAGCGACTTGCTCGCAAATATCCTTGATTTTGCTCTCCAATTTTTCAACCTTCTTTTCCAATTGTTTGACTTGCAGCATCAGGTCGTCATAGGCCGTTCGCATCTCGCGGTCAACGTCTGCCTTGTGAGACGTGACGACTTTCTTGGACTTGCACATCATCGGTGCATTGGCCTGAAATGCGTTTCTGAGAGAATGCAACATAATCCCAATCGTAGCGCTTTCATCTCGTAGAAATGCCAACTCTGTTTCCAATCCCTCGAGGGAACGTCGGCGTTTAGGCTGACCCCCCTTGCGTGATGTCACGCTGCCAGGCGACGTAGGTGAGGAAAATCCAGAATTCACAGGAGGTTTTTGTTGTTGCTGTTGCACAGGAGAAGAGTATACCGTGGTTCCCGCGGAAATGACTGAGTCAGTAGCAGGAGGTGGAGGTCGCATTGGCATCACCATTGGCCACGGGTATTCGGTAGGACTTTGCATAGAAAGAGGAAATTGATCTGTCATTGAAAACTGACCCATTTCGCTGACAGCAGGTCGCATCACTGGTGGTCGATGATGATGGTAAGGATAAGGATAGTGTTCGGTTTCAGCATAATAAGGATAACGAGGACCATAGAATGGTTGAAGAACCATAGGACGGTGTATATTTCCTTGCAATGAAGGGGGGATCAATGGCACTGATGGTATCGGAGCCGTGGTAACAAAGCACCATCGATTGGGATATGGACCCCATGAGTTGGTATAAGGTTGGTTGCGATAATCAAAAACAGATGTAGACATGGTAGCAGGCGTTGAACTGGTTGTAGCAATAGTACTAGTGGTGGCAGGTGATTCTTGATGTTTCTTTGAGGGATCAGAATCGCCCATAAGGGGAGGAAGAAGAAAAAAAGATGAAGAGATGTGTATAAGATTGCTTTGGACTTTCGATAGGTGTTCAATTAAGCTTTTATAGAATTTTTTTTCTACTACGACCCAGTCATTATCTGCTGAACCCAAAAACGGGTTTGGCGATGCAGAAGGGGACTATCCGATTGACCCGCAACGACCTAATTCGTATTACATCCACGATCATTTCTCTGTGTGACGCATACGCCACAACCCTTTGGGATCAAAAAGCAGCCATACCAAATAAGGAGATGGTATTTTTATAAACAGCATTTCCTGTCTTGGATGTCTGACCGGATTAAAATGCACCCCCTCCTCTACTTTCTGCATAGCTTTGTATGTATTGCAGCAAGTTTAATGCAGGGCTATACATGTTAGAAAATCATATGATTATAATCAGACCGGCTATAGGTCACTGAGAGAAAGAAATGAAAGCTTCTTCTCTCTGAAAGTTAGTTTGTATTTCGATCTCTTGGCGTGCGCTTTCTGGGTTGCGGTGTGACAAGATCGGAGCCAACCTGTCTATTATCTTCCTTTTTGGTAACGAGACACTTATTAAAGAAGGTTTCTTTCGCCACAGTAAATTTTTTTTCCCTTTAACGTCATTGTCCACACTGTTTTTTGGTGTTCCTTACCTCCGTATCCTCCGTACGCTCCGTGTCCTCCCCGCGTTCCGCGCGCTTATTTTGCATTACTATTACGTATGTGTACATATGAGCCTATCAATAGTGAAAGGTTTATACGAACCATAGACAAAAGGCAAAACAGTTCTACTGCTTATTGTTTGCACGAGATGATGCGACATATTTTTGTTTTCATTTTTTGTTTACCAGATCACCCTGATGTTTGCCGGTGCGTTTTGTTTATGAGTATTGTCATGTAACCTATATTTGACTTTTCCTTATTTAGACAGTAATCCGATGTGTTCTGTGCGTGTTGCTTTTTCTTCTGTGTGGCGTTCATGACAAATCCATATCCGCTCTCTGCACGATGCTGTGAGCTTCTTTAATGCAATGCAAATAAATTGGACGCCGCATTCCTAATTCTGGGTTCGTCCTTTACTTATACTATTATTTCCTTCAATAGTAAAAAAGACAAGGGGAGATTTTCATTTGAAGCAACCTGTCAAGCACTTCTATCATCATGTTTGGAAAGTTTAAGCTTTGTTTTGGGTTAGTACCCATACATATTGCATTACAACAACATTGCAAATTAACCTTTGCTTAGACCACTTCATTTCACATTGAAGACGCAGAGTAACTGGTCTCTTCCTGCAGCTTATTTACTATTGGACTTCTTTTTTCGCCACTTCTCACTTTGAATGACAGATTCCAACACCGCATCAATGCCATAGCAACCGGTTGATATCAATAAACTAAAAGGAAGAAAAGGATATTGTATTCACGTTCGACTGAGCGCTCGGTGCAAACAAAACTAGATGATAGATAGAGAAAGAGAAAAAAATGCGAAGATACAAAACAGAAAAGAAACGAAATCACAGTAACACTTGGTACCAGACCAAGCTGCCCAAAAACAGCAAGACACAGTAATAGGGAACAAGGGGAAGTTGCCCTATGACTTTGTGGCTCTATCCACTGCCATCAAATGGGCCGATTGTGGCGCAAACTTCTTGATGGCTGATATCAATTCGGGGAATCGTAATGGCTTGGTCACATATTCATCCTAGAGGCAATTTAGTCATTTTCTCACGTGCTATCTACCAAAACCCTTACCATGCCGGCTTGCAGACACTTCTCACGGTCCCCTATCATAGCATGTGCCGTAAGGGCAATAATCGGAATGTGGGAATCCGTTCCTGAGGCTTCTTCGATTTTTCGAATCTCTTCTGTTGCTTCAAATCCGCCCATAACAGGCATCTGGACATCCATTAGGATCAAATCGAACGTTTGCGACTCAAAGGCTTCCACAGCTAATTTTCCGTTCGGAACAATCTTCACATTATGTCCGAACTTTTCAAGAATACGCACAGCCAATTTCTGATTGACAACATTATCTTCAGCCAACAGGATTTCAAGGGGTACTGTCTTAGAGGCGTCGCTTGGCAGAGCCGCATGACTTTCTAGTGCTGGGAGCAAGGCGTCCGCAAGATCGGCTAGGTTTAGGGGTGAATTGATGTAACCTGTAATTCCGAGGTCAATGCACAACTTCATATTCAATAAGTGAATCTCCGGTGCAATCAGGACGATAGGCGTATAACGCAAATGGACTATCTCACGGATCTTTTCAGCAAGCGACATTTTGTCTACAATCACCGTATCGAAGAAAGGAGTATGTTTGCTGCGACTTGAGTTTGCATTTGAGATCTCTGTTGCTTCCTCCACAGACGTTACGCAGAATGGTTTAAGACCCAAAGTAGTAATTTTTTCCATCACACCGGTCTGATCGCCCATACTATCTAGGAATAAGACCCGGCGGCCTTGGAATCGAACCATTTTTTCAATCACTTCTTGCTTTTCCATAGTGAATCTCTGAAGGTTCATGGTGAAATAAAATTGAGAGCCACGACCATACATAGATTCAACCCACAGATTGCCTCCCATAAGCTGTACGAGATGCTTCGAAATAGACAATCCTAGACCTGTGCCGCCATACTCACGTCTATGATAAGCTGTCAGTCATGTCTCGTCTGGTCAAATAAAAATACAAAATCCTTACGTGGTACTTCCGTCAGCTTGACAGAAAGTGTCAAAGATAACATGAAGTTTATCCTCTTGAATACCAATGCCCGTATCGCTAACACATAGTTGAAGTCTTACACGGTTGCCTTCCATTTCAAGCACACGAGTCTGTAGTACAACTTCACCTCGGGTAGTAAACTTGACAGCATTTCCGATCAAGTTAGTGATCACCTGGCGGAGACGGAGAGGGTCACCAATCAGCTGGTCCGGAATGGAACTATCCACGTTATAAATCAGATCTAGTTTCTTCTGGTTTGCTTTGACAGCAAGAGTCTTCAATACGCTAAAGATAGCTGATCGTAATGAGAAAGGAATCGATTCAATGGTCATGCGTCCAGCTTCGATTTTGGAGATATCCAGAATGTCATCAATGATTGTTAATAAGCTGTTAGCCAAGCTTGAAACGATCATCAAGTTTTCTCGTTGCTGACGAGTCAGTTCGGTTTCCAATGTCAATGATGTCATGCCGATAATGCCGTTCATGGGCGTACGAATTTCGTGACTCATGTTGGCCAAGAACTCACTCTTGGAACGATTTGCAAATTCTGCCGCATCTCTTGCCAGTCGATGTTTATGAATAGCATCACGAAGTGAGCCAACCATAGCATTGATCTTTGTCTTTAGCGCATCCATTTCACCAGAAGCTTCAACTGTAATCAACCGCGAGAAATCATTTGCAGTAGCAGCAGCAGAGATCTGAGCAAATGCACGGACTTGCGTGGTCAGATTCGATGCCATGGTATTGACATTGCTAGTAATTTCGCGCCAGACACCTTCAACATCCATAACTTGAGCTTGTACGCCAAGTCTACCCTCAGTACCGACCTCGCGTGCAACGCGTGTCACTTCTGAAGCAAACGAACTCAGTTGGTCCACCATGGTGTTGATCGTGTTCTTCAGTTCTGCGATTTCTCCGTGCACCTCTACTTCAATCTTTTTGGATAGATCACCTTGCGCAACAGCTTTACAGACAGCGGCAATGGCTCGCAGTTGATCGGTTAGGTTACTAGCCATTAAGTTGACGTTGTCAGTCAAATCTTTCCAAGTTCCGTCCACTCCGATGATGGTTGCCTGTCCTCCCAGTTTTCCTTCAGTGCCGACTTCTCTAGCGACTCGAGTTACTTCAGCTGCAAAGACACGAAGCTGGTCCACCATGGAATTAACAGTATTCCTGTAGAATGAGAACGGATTAGAATGCAGATGAAAAACTTAACCGCCTACTTTAGCTGTAAAATCTCGCCCTGAACTTCGACGACAATCTTTCTCGAGAGATCGCCACGTGCCACAGCCGTTGTCACAAGAGCAATCGAACGAACTTGGGTAGTAAGATTGCCTGCCATCAAATTCACATTATCTGTGAGATCTTTCCAGGTACCAGCAACGCCATCTACAACGGCCTGTCCTCCCAGTTTTCCTTCCGTGCCGACCTCGCGAGCCACACGCGTTACTTCGGATGCAAAGATACGTAATTGATCGACCATACTATTAACAGTAATTTTGAGATCCAGGATCTCACCACGAGTTTCCACATGGATTTTTTTACTCAGATCACCATTGGCGACAGCTTTGGTGACTTCGGCAATAGATCGCACTTGGTTTGTCAAATTCGCAGCCATTTGGTTGACGTTATCGGTAAGCTCATTCCAAGTACCGGCAACGCCCTGAACAACAGCCTGACCACCCAGTTTGCCTTCAGTACCGACTTCTTTCGATACACGAGTGACTTCCGACGCGAAGATACGTAGCTGGTCCACCATGTTATTAACAATGTTCTTTAGCTCAAGGATTTCGCCACCACTCTCGACTTCGATCTTCTTCGACAGATCACCATTGGCTACTGCTTTAGTGACTTCGGCAATTGATCTTACTTGGTTCGTTAGATTGGCAGCCATGATGTTGACATTGTTCGTGAGCTCGTTCCATGTACCGGCAACACCCTGTACGACAGCTTGTCCTCCCAGTTTTCCTTCGGTGCCGACTTCTTTCGATACACGAGTTACTTCGGAAGCAAAAATACGTAGTTGGTCCACCATGTCATTCACAATGTTTTTCAGTTCCAGGATCTCGCCCCTAGTTTCAACTTCGATTTTCTTGCTTAGGTCTCCAAGAGCAACTGCTTTTGTCACTTGGGCAATGGATCGTACTTGCGTGGTAAGGTTCGCAGCCATCGTATTTACGTTGTCAGTAAGGTCCATCCAAGTACCGGCAACTCCTTGAACAACAGCCTGTCCTCCCAGTTTGCCTTCTGTTCCTACTTCCTTTGATACACGAGTGACTTCGGATGCAAATACACGCAGCTGGTCCACCATGCCATTCACTGTATTTTTCAAATCAAGGATTTCTCCACGAGTTTCGACCTCGATCTTTTTCGACAGATCACCATTGGCGACGGCTTTAGTCACCTGAGCAATAGAACGTACTTGCGTTGTTAGATTGGCTGCCATGGTGTTGACATTATCGGTAAGGTCCATCCAAGTTCCAGCAACACCGTGTACCACAGCTTGTCCTCCAAGTTTTCCTTCGGTGCCGACTTCGCGAGCTACACGCGTTACTTCCGAAGCAAAAATACGAAGTTGATCCACCATGTCATTAACAATGTTCTTAAGGTCCAGAATTTCGCCCCTGGTTTCGACTTCAATCTTCTTGGAAAGGTCACCGCTGGCAACAGCTTTTGTCACCTCAGCAATGGATCGTACTTGGTTCGTTAGATTGGCAGCCATGATGTTGACATTATCGGTAAGCTCGTTCCATGTACCAGCAACACCCTGTACAATGGCTTGACCACCGAGTTTTCCTTCTGTACCGACTTCTTTCGATACACGAGTGACTTCCGACGCGAAGATACGCAGTTGATCAACCATGTTATTGACAATATTTTTCAGTTCGAGGATTTCACCGCCACTCTCAACTTCGATCTTTTTACTAAGGTCGCCCAAAGCAACGGCTTTTGTGACTTCGGCAATAGAGCGTACTTGACTTGTGAGATTGGCGGCCATGATGTTGACATTATCTGTCAATTCATGCCATGTACCGGCGACGCCTTCAACCATGGCTTGTCCTCCAAGTTTGCCTTCCGTTCCTACTTCCTTGGATACTCTCGTTACTTCAGCCGCAAACACACGCAGCTGATCCACCATGTCATTCACCGTATTCTTCAGGTCAAGAATTTCTCCACGAGTCTCAACATCAATTTTTTTGGATAAGTCACCGTCAGCCACGGCTTTAGTCACCTGAGCAATAGAGCGTACTTGCGTTGTTAGGTTGGCCGCCATGGTGTTAACATTGTCTGTGAGATCCATCCAAGTACCGGCAACACCCTGAACAACGGCTTGTCCTCCCAGTTTGCCTTCGGTGCCTACTTCTCTCGCTACCCGCGTTACTTCCGACGCAAATACACGTAGTTGATCCACCATATTGTTTACGATATTCTTTAGCTCAAGGATTTCGCCGCCGCTCTCGACTTCAATCTTCTTTGACAGATCACCATTGGCGACAGCTTTGGTGACTTCGGCAATAGATCGCACTTGGTTTGTCAAATTCGCAGCCATTTGGTTGACGTTATCGGTAAGCTCATTCCAAGTACCGGCAACGCCCTGAACAACAGCCTGACCACCCAGTTTGCCTTCAGTACCGACTTCTTTCGATACACGAGTGACTTCCGACGCGAAGATACGTAGCTGGTCCACCATGTTATTAACAATGTTCTTTAACTCAAGGATTTCGCCACCACTTTCAACTTCAATCTTTTTTGACAAGTCTCCATTGGCTACTGCTTTAGTGACTTCGGCAATGGATCGCACCTGGTTAGTCAGATTGGCAGCCATGATGTTTACGTTGTCTGTCAATTCGTTCCAGGTGCCGGCAACACCCTGTACAACAGCTTGTCCGCCCAATTTTCCTTCAGTACCGACTTCTTTGGATACACGAGTTACTTCAGATGCGAAAATACGTAGTTGATCCACCATGTCATTCACGATATTCTTCAGTTCAAGGATCTCACCGCGTGTTTCAACGTCAATTTTTTTGCTAAGATCACCTAAAGCAACAGCCTTTGTAACTTCGGCAATGGATCGCACTTGGGTTGTAAGATTGGCTGCCATGATGTTCACATTATTTGTAAGCTCATTCCAGGTGCCGGCCACACCCTGGACAACAGCTTGACCACCCAGTTTGCCTTCTGTACCGACTTCCTTAGATACACGTGTAACCTCGGAAGCAAAGATACGCAGTTGGTCCACCATATTATTGACTATATTTTTCAATTCAAGAATTTCTCCACCACTTTCGACTTCGATTTTCTTTGATAAGTCTCCGTTGGCGACAGCTTTAGTTACTTCGGCAATGGATCGTACTTGGTTCGTTAGATTGGCAGCCATGATGTTGACATTGTTCGTGAGCTCGTTCCATGTACCGGCAACACCCTGTACAACAGCTTGTCCTCCCAGTTTACCTTCGGTGCCGACTTCTTTGGAAACACGCGTCACTTCAGATGCGAATACACGAAGCTGATCTACCATGTTATTCACGATGTTTTTCAGTTCGAGTATCTCGCCACCACTCTCAACTTCGATCTTTCTCGATAGGTCTCCGTTGGCCACAGCCTTGGTAACTTCGGCAATAGATCGCACTTGGTTTGTCAGATTGGCCGCCATGTGATTGACATTGTCGGTTAGATCCATCCATGTGCCACCTACGTTAGGAACCACGGCTTGTCCGCCAAGCAAACCTTGCGTTCCAACTTCTTTGGCGACACGGGTGACCTCGCCAGAGAAGACACGTAGTTGGTCCACCATGTCATTCACGATATTTTTAAGATCCAAAATCTCTCCTCTGGTTTCGACCTCGATCTTTTTCGAAAGGTCGCCATTGGCGACGGCCTTCGTGACTTCCGCAATCGATCGTACTTGAGTTGTTAAATTGGCAGCCATCTGGTTTACATTGTCTGTCAAGTCTTTCCAAGTGCCATCCACATTCGGTACTTGAGCTTGTCCGCCCAGTTTTCCGTCCGTTCCGACCTCTTTGGCCACACGCGTTACTTCCGCAGCAAATACGTTTAGCTGGTCAACCATACTGTTGACAGTGTTTTTGAGATCTAAAATTTCACCACGGGTCTCGACGTCAATCTTTTTGGACAGGTCGCCTTTGGCTACAGCCTTTGTCACCTGAGCAATCGATCGTACTTGGGTGGTCAGATTTGCTGCCATTGTATTCACGTTATCAGTCAGGTCTTTCCAAGTTCCACTAACGCTTGGGACATTAGCTTCTCCACCAAGCTTGCCTTCAGTGCCGACTTCTCTTGCGACACGAGTGACTTCACCGGAGAAAACTCGCAGTTGGTCTACCATGTTGTTCACAGTGTCCTTCAGATCCGAAATCTCACCGCTCACATTAACCAAGATTTTCTTCGATAAATCGCCATCGGCAACTGCCTTCGTGACAACTGCAATGGAGCGCACTTGCGTAGTGAGATTTGTAGCCATGGTATTTACATTATCCGTGAGGTCTTTCCAAGTTCCATCGACATTCGGTACTCTGGCCTGGCCACCTAGCTTTCCTTCGGTGCCTACTTCTTTTGCAACACGTGTGACCTCTGTTGAGAAAACACTCAATTGGTCCACCATGTTGTTGACAGTATTTTTAAGATCAAGAATTTCTCCACGAGCTTCGACGTCAATTTTTTTCGATAGATCGCCCTTTGCTACTGCCTTGGTAACCTGTGCAATCGATCGCACTTGTGTCGTAAGATTCGCTGCCATTGTGTTGACATTATCCGTCAAATCTTTCCAAGCACCGCCAACGTTTTTCACAACTGCCTGTCCTCCTAATTTTCCTTCAACCCCGACCTCTAATGAAACACGGCGGACTTCTGCCGAGAACAATGTCAGCTGGTCAACCTGCAGCATAACTTTTAGGTTCTGTATGGAAACGGAATTAACCAAACCTTACCATCCTATTCATTGTGTTGATCAAGTCCAAAACTTCGCCTTGAGCGTTCGCAGTTACTTTTTTGCTAAGATCACCGCAGGCAACAGCCTTGGCAACAGAGGCGATATCCCGCACTTGGTTCGTGATTTTGTAAGCCATCATGTTTACATTATCGGTCAGATCTTTCCAAGTTCCATCGACATCCTGCACAACAGCCTGACCGCCTAAAACTCCCTCCGTTCCTACTTCAAGCGAAACACGCGTGACTTCCGTAGCAAAAATAGAGAGCTAAATGAAACGGTTTAGACTTTTTAGTTTAGCCATTGAGTTTAAAAAACTGAGGACTTTACTTGATCCACCATGGTATTGATCGTATTTTTCAAATCCAGCATTTCTCCTTTGACTTCCACAGTAACCTTTTTCGTTAGATCGCCACGAGCTACTGATTTTGACACTTGGGCAATATCGCGTACTTGGTTCGTAAGATTGGCAGCCATGGTATTTACGTTATCAGTCAATTCTTTCAAAATTCCATCGACGCCGTTGACTTTGGCTTGTGCGCCTAACTTTCCTTCGGTACCGACTTCGTGAGCCACACGTGAAACCTCAGATGCAAATAGATTCAGTTGGTTGACTTTAAAAAAGAGTTAGTGCAAAAGTCTGTTTGGAATTTATGAATTAGCCACTTACCCATAGTATTAAACGTGTTCTTCAATAGTAGTGTTTCACCTTTGACAGGCACCGTCATAGCTTTACTAAGATCACCACGAGCGATAGCTGTCGATACATCCGCAATATCACGAACTTGTTCCAAATGGTTACGAGTCATGCTATTTAAGTTGACAACGAAATCGCGCCAGACACCGTTCATTTCATTTTCACAGCGTGCCTGCACACCGAGCTTTCCTTTGACTGCTGTTTCATGAGCCACATACATGACCTCTTTGGCCATCAATTCTAGATGATCGGCCATGGTATTGACAGCGTTTTTCAAGGTATTTATGGGTGCAGAAGGCTCGACGGGTCCGGAAATACATCGCTCATGGTTACAGGCAATACGTTGATCAAGTTTGCCACCAAAGACGGCAGACGCGACTTGGACAGCTTGAATGACACAGTCAGGGCATACAATGTTATCGGCAGAGCTTTGAGCGGTTGCAGCAGGGAATTGCATCGAAGAAGAGAGTGATCCAAAATAAACGGGATAAGCGATAGCAGTAGAGGAAACAGTGAAAGGTGTGGTTGGCAAGGAAGCAGTCGTAAGACCAGCGGCGGGAGCGGGGGCGATTGAAGAGGATGAGGGCAGTAATGAGTCTGTAAGCAATGTCAGGGGCAGATTCCTTTCCTGAGTTTCTTTACCTGGCTGATCGTTCCGCGCGGATGTTGAGTTGATTTGGCGAGGATAAGCTTGCATTTTGTTGAGCATAGAAGAGTTTTTAATCGTCTGGATACCATGTTCAGGTGTCATAGATGACGAAGACTCCGGCCGAGAATGTCCATTTTCGACTTCCTCTTCCTTTTCTTCTTCGTCTTCTGCTTCTTCTTGTGACCGTTTCAGCAGCCTATCGATATCTTGGTGATCTGACTGAGTCTCTTCATGTTCGCACTGTGAACCTAACAGTCGTCGTTGCTGTTCCATGGCTATCCGGTATCTCAGATTATCGGATTGTAGCTGCAACTGACGTTCTGCAATGCTCTTGAGAGCTGTTTCTATGGCCTTGGCAATTTCGGCATCTTCTGGGCTAAGCCGTTCAAGTGTGTCGGGCGGTAAACGGTTGCTGAGACAATAATCGATTTTGCCCTGATCAAGGTTGACTGCGATATCTTTGACATGATTTAAGACGGCAAGACTCATGGCAGGCAGAGAGTGCTGTGAGTCAGAGACGGGAGTAGAGGAGTCGGATAGTTTTAATGTCGGTGTATTTATTTGGTCGTCTTGCTGTTTGGTGGGGAGATCGCTATTGGCGGATGTTGTTAGGGATGACGACGATGGGGATGGCGGCGTTGTGCTTTTTCGATCGCAGATTTTCTTTTTTACGTGCTGTGTGTCGCCAGAGAAAGAGCGTTTCATAACCGCTCAGGTTACTAAAAGGCGCTTTTACGAATGGAAAACGTAATGTCTAAATAACCGTAGCAAAAGTTCCCAAGCCGTTTTCGGTTGTTCTCAAATAATTGCTTCCGTATTTTTCAAGTGTACAGGTGACTTTTTTCAACAAGTCGTGGTGTATATGTCCCGGAAGCAGGCAGGATATAAAGCAAGGAAAGGGTGTTTTGTATTAGGGGGTTGTTGTGTCTTTCTTTTTCTTTTGGGTTGAGTGACCAAATGAGAACCCAGTGAGTGTCAGCAGAGCAAAAAAAAAAAAAAAGAAGAAGGCGTAAAGCAACGTGCAATTGAGTCACTCAATGTAGCATAGATATAATAAAAAGATAGTATAAAGAAGAATGCCGTTGCAATAGGACAATCTTTTTCTTTGAAGAGACAAAGAAAACGTAGAAAAGGGGAAAAGAAAAAGACTTTTTCACGATTGGGCGGCGCGGATTGACAGTTGGCGACCCTGTACTTGATTGGATGACGAAAATACAGTACGTTTTCCTTTTGCTGACTTGGCCTCTTTAAAAATCTTGCGCTGGCTGTGAAAACTTGGTGATACCAAACCTTCTTTTTTCCATGTTGCCGTTTGCTGCTTTCCCTAAAATACGATCTGATTTAGCTATCGGGTTTTAAAAGTTGTTGCCAAGGCTACATCGTAATGATTTTGCTTAAGAACACATGTATTAAACATATTCCCGTCATTCATCTCCCAAATAAAATCAATAGAACTTATGCGTGAACTCATAAGCAACGTAAATAAAGGGCGTCACCGCGTAAAAGGAAGGCAAAATATTCACATACGTCACAGAAAATAAGCTTTGAAAACTTCTATGCAGTAAAGACGTTCGGAATCTTGTTTGTATGACACGCTTTTGATTGTGCATCTGAAAAACGGGTTCGCAAACCCACGGCGCAACAGCAACATACCAATCACTTTGTCCTCTTAGTTCATGCGTTAACTTTTCCCTTTCTATTCATAGCTTTCACCACTCTCCAACCATGTATCCAGAAAGTCTGAGCAAAGAAAGGAGACGTCAAACAACGTAACTAAATAGGCTGGTTCATTTTCGTCGCTTTTATCTGTTTGTTTTCATGCATGCTGCTCCTATATGTATAGCATCTCTGACACTGAAGTTATCAAATAGACAAACAAGAATAACTATGTTGGCTTAGAAACAAGCGTTAGAAACGCAAGTAGGTAATCACTTCCGTTGCCATGTCGTTCATCTGATTTCCATGAGCTCCAACACAGCCTTTTACCTGTACAGCCGTTGCCAGTCCAACTTCGCGCACACGCATTAAGTTTTATTTCCGTTCGTTTTCAACCGTTTTTTCTTTTCCCTGTTGAACTGCATATGATCGATTTTATGCCTGTATGTTTACATGGCTTTTTGCATCCTCTTGTGCCTGCTGCTTGTTTGCAAACGTGCGTCAAAATTCATTGGTGCATTTACACGCACTTAGAGCAAAAAAAAAAGCATCTTAGACAGACAACATAGCTTCATAGTACATTTAATTTATTAGTATCATAGCTAAAACGAAAAACGTTAATGTTCTTTTGCCTAATCATTTGATGATTACATCCAGAATTTCGCTCCCATTCACAAAACGTTGACGAAGCATTTGCATTTCACGAACCCCATTAAGTGGGTTCTTCAATCCCCTTGATTGCATGATGTGGTATGATAAGAACTCTTTTTGGAATAGTATCAAAAGTGGGCTGTAGACACATATCAAACAAAGGGTCTTCATTGATTATTATGATCATAATGCGCAAGAATACCATCAGAAGCATACATAAAGAGAAAGTATCCATTTCAAGCTGTTCGCCATGAGCTCTTTCTCGTTTATTCGTAAGGGATATCATAGTATAATGTTTATATACTTTACCCTTCCGCAGCACTATCTTGACGATATTGGGATGCGGAAGGATCACCATAAACTAGGCAAGTGGTTGTCCATTTGAAAATCCAACCTTTTTTTACATTAACGCGAATATCAGGTGCGCAAATAACTATTTCATTGTGCAGCATGTGTACTCATAACAATATCCTTTGGTCTTTCTTGAATATGCATTGATAATACTAGCTTGGAAGATGGGGAGTCCATGGGAACCAAGGAAGGTTGAAAGCATCATTTTATGCAAGTCTATCTACTTGCTATGCACCGACGTCATTCGAACTTAAAGAGGAGGCTGAGAGAGCTTGTTCAGTTTAAGTTAGCTTTGACAATAAAGGAGTGGAGCTAAGACACAAGCATATGCAAACCTTTGGATTGATGCATTTGAACGCTGCGGAACCAACAATATTTCCGCTCAACTTTGTCACAATCATGCCACTGCGGAGTTCATTTCTAATAGGTGTATTTGCTGGCCGTTTCGAGAGAAAGCTGCGTGTCAATATCTAATTTTTTCTCTCCTGACATGCAGTAGTTGGCTTAGTTTGATGTCAACATGGAATCCTTTGCTTGAATCTATAGAAAAAAAAAAGGAAACGAGAGATTATTTCTTCATAGCCAAGTGCGCCACCCTTACTAGCAACGCTCAACTTGTGATGACATAAATGTCTGATCCACGAATGGTAAGCTAATATCCCTTCGTTTCTGTGCCTCCCACATGGTGGACCCATTCTCAGGCAAGTTGAGAAATCTAACCGTCAGGTTTCCAATTTTGGACATCGCTATTTTCAAATGCTGCATCAAAATTTTCATTGCCCTCTTTTCAGCTCGGCTGATTTCCGATAATGAATTAGATACAATAATTATTGACCGTTGAGTTTGTTGTATATTTTCCTCCTCTTTCTTTAGCGTCAAACTACCGCTGAAGACCGTCATATAACCCCCTGGAATAAAAGTTTTCATAACAGCCCCCTTTTCATCACACATATTTCATTAAACTTCTCATATCCTACTCGCACGACATTAGTAGACTCGCTTTTTTCTTACTTTCTTTCTTAACTTTTTATTCTTTTAATGGTCAATACTATGATAAAGTCTACATCGCAAGAAACCGGAATCAAAGAAAAACAATCATCATCCTCTATCGATACTTTGTTAAATCCAGAACCTTTACGTGAGGATAATAAATATAAAACTACTAAGTCACCTCGTTCACAAGGTAACTTTTTCTTGTCTTTGCTTTAGTACAACTTTAACAAAGTTTGTAAAGTCCCAACAAAGGCGAAGCGAAAACGTACTTCACCGGACCAGTTCCGTGCACTCTCGGAACTATTTGAGCAGACCGATACGCCCAATTATGAATTACGTGAAAAACTAGCAAAAAAACTTAATATGACCAACCGTGAAATACAGGTAAATAACGTAACAAGGCGATTTTTTTTTGGTCCGCGGTCAAATCCTGTTTAAGGAAACCATGTGATATACATAGTTCTTCGTGTTGCCATGCTATGTTTTCTAAACAAAAAAGTTTTTATTGTTAGGTATGGTTTCAGAACCGACGAGCGAAAAGATCACGTCTGCAAGAACAAAGTGCGAAGCAATCCGCCTTGCCTGATTCCCCAAAAAGGGTTCATTTGCAATCGGTGAGCACAACATTTCCTTTCCGCCAATCGACGCCCCATCGTCCATATGTCTCCAAACGTTGTCGGGACAGTCATTATGAGGAAGAAGATGACGACAGTCTATCGTTACCTTCTGTATCATCGACTGATTCCATACCAACAAGATACCCTTCTCGTCTCTGTGTGACCTCAATAGATATTTTGGCAACGGCTGCAGCCTATGTGCAACGATGGGATGAAGAACAGAGAGAACGGGAGGAGAGTGAAAGGAAACGCCAGCGAAAAGAAGAAACAGAACAGGTCCAATCCAGTTGGAGGCCATGGCTTTAATGTGTAGATAATTTCATAACGATAAACAAGCAATTTCATATGCCCGATCCAAAGAAAAAAAAGCATATTTGGAAAATATGCATAACGACAGCCTTTCATTACTAAATTGCGCTTTAGCGAATACAAAGTCATTTTGCTGCTAATGCAGTGGTACAGGTAAATCCGATGTGCATGTTGTAGTTAGGTATTATTGAGTTAAATGGTGGATCTATGAGTGATGCGAGATTAATTTTAACGCTGGTAACAACGTCCTGCGAATATGACTTGAGCATGAAAGAACCGGACACTAAACTACGTCAAGTAACACAAATCTTCCTTTAATGTCTATTAAGGTAAAATAATTAACCGCTGCTTTTTCATTAACTCTACAGAAGCATGTTGGAAACAGAAAACAACCAAAGCTATCTTATTTCAATTATCCTGGCCAGTACGCAGAGATAATCATTAAATTACTATAGTCATATTATCCTTTTCTTACGCATTGTTTTTTAGTAGTCCAAAGGCTGTTCACGCAAGTCTCAAAAAGAGACATTTTTGGGAAAACCAGCTGACTGAGAATTTAAAGAATACTCGTTTCTTCTCTCGCTTTCACGATGAAGAGCCCAAATGAACAGCCAAACAATCCTGAATCTTCGAAACAATTCGCTCATTTCCTAAATCGTGTGCTGCATTTTACGGTAGTAGAGAGGATCAAGAGAAAAGAAATTGCACCAAAGAGTACTCAACTAACGAACACAACAAAATGGAATTTCTAATGCTTTAGTGGGTTCGAATAAGGGAATCTCGAGAGACGATCGCATATGTCAGCATCATTCTGTTTTCAACACTTCTCTGTATCGTACTTGAGGGGCTTATTGCCGATGCTCATACGAAAGCCGCAGCGGTTGTCATGGGATCAGACGTGATGGCAGGCAACGATCCAAATGTCAACTCAGCACTTGGCTCAGGGGTAGATGCCAGTGATCCATATCTTCATATTCTGGTGTCTTTAAGACGGCTCAAGGATGAAAACGTTTTCTTTGTTCTTTTCCAAGTTTTTCAGCTGTACCTCGGCGTCGACGCAGTAAGTCTATTTTGGGTGGCCCAAAAAAAAACAGAAAAGGCTTTTTGGGCCTAACTTTATGTAGATTGTCCGACAAAGCGTCATCCAGCTAATGGCCCATACAGCCAATGAGTTTTTGAGTATGGTCTTTGCTTTCGCGCAGATGGGTGAGACAATTCGATGGTGATACCCGAAACGAGGTTAATTTGGTACACTAAAACCAAGGTTGTTAGGCGGTCAAAAATGAATATAGCGGACGAAAAGACGAACATCTCTACGGACGAAACGTATTTCTACGTTGCACTACACCGCGAGATTGGACTTGCCGTTTCGTTGGCTGTATTGACTTGTGTTTTTGCCTTTTTGTGCTGGAAACTTCTGCAACAGGTATTTAGGCTGGCAAGTTAAAGTTAATTTATTCGAACGACGACTGTTAGTTCGGATGGAACGTGTATAAACGTATTGGCGCAGATCTAGAACTTCAAGGTACGAAGAAGAGAATGAAGAAGATTTTACGGCGAGATTGAAGGTTGCTCATGTTTACTTTTTTTTTTCCTTTCTGGTTTTACAGCACGGTTCCGGCTTTGTCAGATCTTTTTGTTGAATCTGAAACTGGATGCATTTTTCCACATGATATTTTCTGTATTCTGGATTGTGGTTTGTAACAGAATACATCAAGAGAGAAAGGATTGGATTTAAGCATGAGACACTGACTTTCTTCTTTATTTATAGGTGATGACACAAGAAGGTTACCTCAAGGCGAGTAAGGCTGGTTTGGCATGGTATATCTTGCATATACTATTGACCATCGTGCAAATTCCGGCTATATTTGTAGCGCGATACGGCACATGTGCCGAATGTCCTCGGATGATGTACCTCTTTTTGCTTGTACAGGCCTTAATCGCAGTTGATTTTGTCGTTGTCTTGCAACAGAGCGCGACGTCATGGGTATTCTGGGTTTTGGCAGGTAACAGCATTTTTAAGGTTTGTTATCAGTGCTAAATTCAAGTTATAGTGTGTCTTGCTATAATTTTGTCTATTGTAAGTTGTGATTCACGCAGGTCGGTTTCACAGCATGGTTTGACTGACGACTATCTTTTTCTTTTTGATTCAAGTCCACCATTTTCCTCGCTATCCGAGTAATGCACAATTTTGACAAAGGACTTAAACCCTACCGTATGCTGAGTCACAGATTAGTAAGGTTTAGCGTGGTACTGACTAAGACTTCTAGTCGAACTTCTTTTCAGTCGAAACTATGAACATAATGTAGACCCGACAAGCGGTAACGTTCAACGTGACAATTCATGGGTTATCGATGACGGGGACAGCGATCAACAACCGCCTCCGCAACAGAACGGCGCGACTACTCCCCCAATTGTCGGAGAGAAAGCGGCTCGAGACGGCCATATGGCATGAAAGTTCCGCGGATAACCTACACGTGTATCGCTTTGCCTCTTTTGCTCTTACCAACTATACCAAAAACGTACTACCTCATAGATTATAATATCTTTCAACTGTATCCTCTGCAAATAGACATGATGAATATATGTGTATTTTATACTGTAAAGTGGAGAATTAATAAGGTAAGAAAAAAGTGAGTCCACTTCCCATGGCCACTAAAAGAGCTCGGGGTCGAGCCGAATATCGGGGACGGAAAGAAGTCGTTGCGTTTTCTGTATCTGTTGCACGAAATCACACGAGACGTTCATCCTGACTATTAGTATAGACTACGGTAGAAATAGCCGTTACTTAAAACAAAGGATGATCCCATTGAACGGGCCCTATTGGCTGCCTGCGCGGCAGGGATATCACTATGAAAAAGAGCGGAAACGAAAAATTCAATAAATTTCGAACTCATAAGCATCGTTTTTCTGCCTTCCTTTTCTTCCTTTATTTCTTTTCTCCTTCCACCTCGACTTTGTATTCTATACCTATTGTGTTATTTAGAGAGAAAGAGAGAGAAAAAGATACTTATATAGAAAAAAGGATAATATTTTGCATTCGATCGTCCGTTTCCTCTCAAAAACACATAATAAAAAGCAGTTCCTTGAATTTCAAAACAGGTAAGAAGCAAGGAATGCTCCAGGAAAGAAGGGAAAAAAGAAAAGCGCCAAAGCAATGGATTAAACGAAGAGTAACGTTTGTTGATGATTCAGATACAAGAACACCAAAGTTGTTTTGCTTAACATGAGAATTCCATCTGGTTGCTCAAATCATAAGAAACCAGTCATTATTGATAAAATCAAGGGCTTAATCTTTGGTAATAGCGTGCGTCTTTGCGTTTATCCTCGCCTTTTCAATTACTAAGGCCTAAGAGGAGAGAAAATTCGGATGAGCTAACGTATGTCTGCTTTTCTCTTTTGTTATGTAGGTGCCATTCTGGGGGACAGTCTCGGACTGGCAACGGAAGGCATGACGAAAAAGGAGGTTGAGGAAGTTTATGGACAAGGTCCAATCCGTTTTGGTATGGATGACGATCAGGATAACCAGGTTCCTTTTTTGCGCGATTCATATCGGGCTCTGTTCGAAGACAAGTAAGATTGGGTCGCCCGTGCTTTTTCTTTACTCCGACACTGATTTCTCGCGTACTCCATCTCTTCGCGTTACGTTGTGTAGCGATTTTGGTGATGATTCAGAGCAGCAGTTGCTTGTTTTACAATCTATCACGGAAAATGGTGGCGTGTTTAATTACAAAGATTTCGCCGCTCGACTAAAAGAGTACGGTATCAATGGTCTTGCTGGTCTCAATAAAAGGCCAATCGGTTTAAACCCCACAACGAAAGCTGTACTCGAACGTCCCGACTTCCTTGAAAATCCCGTAAGCATCCGGATAAAAAAAGTTGGAATTATGGCTTAGAAACGGGAGAGGGAAAAAAGAAAGAAAAGGAAAGCGATACTAAAACGGGCAATTGGATTTGTAGCATCAAGCAGCAGCAGAAGTCTGGCGATCAAGAAACACGCTACGTGGAGCCAATGGAGCATTGGTAAGGTCAGCCATTCTTGGAATACCTAAGTTTTGGGACGGTACAACAGTCATCGAAAACACCACCGATAGCTGTCGCGTCACGCATCCCGATCCACGATGTATGATTTCATGTGTGATTGTATCTACTTTGGTGGCACGGTAAGGGAGGGAAAGCAATACACAATCTATGGAGCAGTTCGTAATTAAGCTTTTTTTTTCCTATTCAGAATGCTTCGTGGTCAGGATTTGGAAATCGAAAATGAATTGGCCAGAGATACGTCAGGGTCGGATTCTACAATGGAAGAAGTAGAGTCAGTAACCACCTTTATCGACACCCTTGCAACGGATAACACTTTGATGGCTCTTGTGCGTGCAGTGATTGAAACGAACAAACGAATTCTGACAGCGCCCAACACAGATCCTCTCTTTCGAAGCCCTGAAACAGATGTTGAACAAACGAAACTATATTATCAACAACTACTGGACCATTGCCTTATTGATTCAATCACGCTCGATCGGCTCCAATTAGATAAAGATGACAGCAAACACACGTTCAAATGTCTAAGCGCTAGTATCTACGCGTTTACACGAGAGATTCCTCCCGGTCGAGAAACCGATCACTTCAAGGGGATTCTGATGGATTTAGTTATGCAAGGGGGAGAAGCAGATACCAATGCTTCCGTTGCCGGTGCTCTCCTGGGTGTCCGCATTGGTTATGGTCAGTTACCAAGTGAATGGGTTATCGGTCTAAGACGATGGGAATGGCTCGAAGATCTCGTTGATGACTTCTGCAAATTGCTTTAATTCTTTTTCTATTGATACCTTATGCCTTTTTTTTATATTTTTAACAGCTTTATTTTGAACGAACCATCATTACACAAAATCCACATTTATCGTTTCCTGCATTGACTATTCTTTTTTTCTTATGCCATGCCATTCTTTTCTTCTTTTTCTATTCATGAACATTCACACACACACTCTCCTCCCTGATTCCCTGGGATCCCTCATTTCCTGACTTTCTATTTACTTACTCTTTTTAATTTAAGGTTTTCTTTTGCTTGATTTATTGTTTATATTTTGCGGGTTTTTTTAGGTAATTTTTTTCATGTTTTTCAATTGCATATTGACAAGAAACTTCATGTTCTACAACATCGGTCTATTTCTTTTTGGCACTAATGCTGTTTACGTCATATACAAGTAATTGCAAACATAGTTTTAGGGCATGTATCACTGTTGCTCTAGATTGAATGCAAGACGCTGATCTGTGTTAATTTAGGTAATTGTGGACGACAGGCGGGACGAATGCTTCACCTCTCAATACAATCGCTTTTTTGTTTTGTAATCCCACTGCCTGAGCATTTAAATTCCGTCTCGAGCCGCAGTGCTGGATAAGCAGCTTACCGTTTCCATTTGCTTGTCAGCATTTTACCCTCAAAAATGCCATCAAATCATGGATTTGCTAAATAAGTTGTATTTGGAATTGCATTTATAAGTCGAATATAAAATAGGATTACCTCATTTAAAAGGATGATTAGCGGTTTGCCAATAGTTTAAATTAAATTAAAACCTTTTTCAGGCAAAAAAAAAAAAAAAGAGATGGACGTCATACTATGTCATGCACCACATTTCTTAACTACAAAACACGGGATAACTCCTAATTCAAGAGGACCAAAAATGCAGGGGGGATAGGACAAGGACAGTTTAGCCGATCTGTTAGCTGATCATGCAAGATCGGACATTGTTGCAACTTGCGGTAATCGACGCCTTTCAATGTCATACATTGCATACGTCGAAAAACACGTATCACCTGCGGCTTTGTTAGTCACCTCCTTTTCCAGAATAATGATAATAATACTAATAATGTCAGAATGGGACATTTATGTGCAATCATAAAGTATGGATTAGTAAAGTTTTCTGTTGCTTTGGTCGTGCTGCTAGCAGTGTTACCGGCTGGATTCTGACTGTTTGTTACTCAAAAAAAAATGCCAGTGTGTAAGCGGGACAAAAGCGAAGTTTCGTTGCCTGAGATTAAACAAGGAAAACACTGTTTCGTCGTTGTGCAAAAAACAATAGACATGAAAACCTGACTCTAACTACGATAAATAGTACCACACGTGACATGTTTATACTTAGGAGGCGTGTCTTGGCGAAAGGAAAATGCTCTTAACGTCATTAATCTCACGAAACGGAGCTTTACGTCTGC
Organism: Apophysomyces trapeziformis B9324; assembly: GCA_000696975.1. Classification (NCBI taxonomy): domain Eukaryota; kingdom Fungi; phylum Mucoromycota; class Mucoromycetes; order Mucorales; family Mucoraceae; genus Apophysomyces; species Apophysomyces trapeziformis. The sequence continues at coordinate 105,775 of JNDP01001345.1, forward strand.
GATAAAACAAGAATGCAAAGCTTTGAAAGCCCGATGATGAATGCGTGAGAACCGCGGCTTGTTGGGGATCCCTCTCCACGCACGAACTGTAGAAAATGAAGTTCCGACGGCATTGAACGATCCTGCGCAAACAATGAAAAAATAAAAGGAACGAACTCAAAGCTTTATTCATGAGAAACGTCATCTTCCCAGCTAGAGTCTTTATAAGAAAGAAGATACACCGTTTTTTTGTTTCAGTCAAACGGACAGTAAAACGCGTTGCTTATAATCCGTATAAGCAGGAAACCTCTTTCTTAACTGAGCAGGCGGCGTCTCTGGTTTTGCTACAGCAATTAAGAACTAGGAAAAGAAAAGTGGAAATCATGATGAACAGTATGGAGCAGTAATTATTTTCTCGACCATGCATTATCATATATTTTACCAGAAAAAACTGTGTCTGCTGCGGCAAAGGATCAACAGTGTCCGACGCAGTTGCAATTTTGAACCTTCTCTAAGATGACCACAAGTATCTCTAACATGCATGGTGTTTATCTAAGCGATTTAATCCTTTTACAACTCAATCATGCCTGTGAAAGAAATTAGGCTTTAAATCAGTATAGTCAAGCGGATATAACCACTAAAAAGGGAAACACTTAGAAGCTTAATGAAGCAAGTTTAACTTTGTTGCTCACGAACTTGGACTTGTTCGAAATACAAAATACGATAAGACCGATGCAAAATCATGTAATTATCGATACCAAGAAGCGATTCATGCCATAGCCGTATAAGACATTAACACTATCATTTCTCCATTTCAACTGCAGTGTTAGATATTCTTTCGCTCATTTCTCTCCAAAATCACCGCTTTAGCCTCTTTTCCTGTAGCTGTTAGCTTATACATGGAAATCACTTGTGTCGCTTATAGAGCAAAAACCTTTAACTTGGGCGAAAGGCAGCAGTCAATATTGATTGTCGTCCAAAAAAGAAAAACAGTTACATCAGAACTCTTTCGATCTATTCTCCGTGAGTGGAACTGACAAAAGCTTCATTCATTCTAATACATCTCTTTTAAGCAGGCCTGATTTTATCTCGATACAATCATTCTCTTGGCCATATAGCAAAAGGCATGTACTGCGAAGCTGTAACCAATATGTCTACTTTTGATACACATCAAGGAAGCCTTTCTGTTGCCAATATTCACTGTAAGTGGATTGCACGATAACAAGGCAATGCAGGGCATTTTTTGCAAAGCTTATATCCATGTAGGAGACTAGTATAAGGGATGAGGGGGATCATGGCAGAAATGGATAATGACGACTTTCAACCTGTTGCACGTATTCAGAAGGAAAAACAGGATTTTGTTGCCTCAGGTAAAACATGTCTTAAGGTGATTCGTACAATTTCTTTAACAAACAGACAGATATCGGTAAAGATTTGACGGCGAGACGGAGCGGTCATCATATGTGTCATGATACAAAACAAATCGAAATGTTCGTTATATCATACAGCATTGTTTGCTGGAAGGTATCCTTCGCTAAACCAGTATTTATTCTTCTTCGTTCTGTCATACAAATAGAGGAGTTAATCTGACATAGCTTCAGTCTGAGCAAGAGGAATGAATCTCATTGTTAATCGCAGTAATCACTCGCTATCCTTCCAACAAGGAAGGAGATATTAATTTTTATGCTAGCATTAAGTACTGTTTAAGGTCCTATCACGCTAAATTTAGCAACATATTGACACCATGTTTGGAGACGCACATGTCCATCATTGCAGCTTTATGTGTTGGAAAGGATGTCGATGGTAAAGCAGGAAACAGAATGCAGACTACCACTTGAACTTCTTCAATAAGGCGATAAGATCTATGCTGAATCCTCTGCAGTTCAACGTCACTGCACTCGGAAACTAGGAGGTGAAATCTAAACGTAAAGCAACAGGTGTCCTATTTGACATACTCTTCGGAGCATGCTCCTCTAGCTGATTTTGAAGGGGAACAGTATCATTGCTTATCTCACTTACTTGGTTTCTAATCCTACTAATGTTAGTACGCAGTTATCTGGCGCTCGTGCAGCTACGCTTCTCATTCTCGTCACGGCTTTTCTCCCAAAAATTAAATCCGAAGTTTTTAGCAATGTGATGTGATTTGCTGATTAAGGCTTAACCAAGATCTGATCACGATAGAACTTCCGCCTGACGTAATTTAGGCACAAGTGCAGTTGGGCGCGTTCCTGGTATGTTGAGTCGTTGATCCTGTGAATTGATAAGCAAAATGCAATGTTGTAGCACTGCCGTTTGTTTATGTAATCTCGATGGAATCTCCGACTGGCATTCGTGGTTCTATCTATGCTCATCCTGATATTGGTTTCCAATCGCACCTATCCGCCTGCACGTTTAAAATATGGCAGCAGAAAGACCAATATTCAATAAGAGCAGTGAAACCTGTTTACGTGCACAAGAGAATTAATGTGTCAGTTGTGCATTATCGTGTTTCTCCTTTAAAAAACAAGTTCCCAAGCAAGCATGCTTGTCCAAGGTCAACTCTTAAAGAGCTATATATTGTACTTTCTAACGTATGGCAGCGTCTCAAATAGAATTTTTGGGCCTTCATTAACTAAATGAAAGTTTGGGACATCGACCTAGGGAAAGGCAATTTTCAGTTCAAGACATAGTAAATTAGGATATAAACACGCCGCTTCTAAACCATTGCATGCCGACAATGGGCTTTGTCCATTTAGTTTTTCACAAGCTAATCCCTATTAAATAGAGAAAAGCAGCGGCGACAAAACTGCAGCAACGTTTTAGTAAACTAATGTATATTGCACTAAAATCGAAACCAAAAGATTAGTATACGCGCACTATAGTAGTCATTTACGATATTCGCAGCATGCTAGGCTTTTGCTCTATCTTCATTTCCGGAGCCGCATCTTTTGATCGCTCTTTTTTTTAAAAAGAAAAATGGTTTACTTGCAGATGACTCAATTTAAAAGTCTATTAATAAATGGCCTTTGTTGTTGAAGATTTAGAGACGGCGTTAGTTGCTGTCAACTTCAATAATGGCAGCCGTTAAGCAGTTGAAAGGGATAAAATTATTATTGGAGTTCCCACCAATTGTTTGTACCTGAGTAATTCTTTTAGGTTTTCCGCTATGAAGAGCTCCGCATATCACCAAAAACTTTTCACGAGTAGTAGAACCCGATTACTGTCACGCCACATGTCTTCGTCGCTGGCTCACCGTGTGTTGTGGTGCAGATGTTGGGAGGAGACAACTAAACCGGCAACTCAAAGAAGTCAAAGCGTACAATAAACGGTCCAACTAAGCGTAACAGCAATCACTGAAAATATTTATGCTGATAGAACTTTTATTGAGCGCTCAAAATCCCGTATCTTGCGACTCGTGTACATAGTAATCTCAAAGCTTTATTTTGTAGCATCGTGGCTCAGTTTTGTATGGAAATCGTATATCGTTAGTGATTTCGAGCACTGTTGCTTTGGAATATGATAAGTTCAACCATATGGAACTGACGAAGGAAAGAAAGACATCAGTACATAAGGGAAAAGGACAACAGTAGACAGACAAAAGAGCCAAATTATATAAATTAGCGCTTGCTGGAACTCCTGCAAATCCTGATGCGGAGACACAAGGAAAGTAGATGTCTATTAGTTGAACAGTTGTGCTACTTTAGTGGCAAATGTAATCGGGTATCCTGGATAACAGATTATCCTGGATTAAAATTGTGAAAATGAGGTCAACTATTAGGTGCTAGCGCGTGATTCGCGGAACGGAGATAAGTAATGTTCTCTCATGCTAATTTACCAGGGTCAGTCCTACACGCCGCGTACCCGGTTCTTGCAACAGTCTTGTTTTCTTTTGCAACAACAGGAGGATAGACGTAATCCGAATGCAGGCTTAAGATTTGAAGACTATCAGTTAATTGTTAGCAGTCTTCTGACTTTTTAAAAATCACATCCATCAGATCTCCTGACTTTTAATGGGGCTCTCTTCTTCTGTTTTCTTCGTAAACACAATAACAACAATTGCTATATTAAATTTCTGTTTAAATGTGTCAATGCCTTTTCTCGAAGTATAACAAGTCCTGAACAATATTATTTTTAAGGGTATGAGATCATAGGGACATCAATCTGTCGTGGAGAAAAGTATATATTGTAACTGTTCCTAAAACTTTTTGTCCTCTATACACGAATAACCGGAAACGGACTGTGCTTCATTCGCATTTTGCCTATGGGAAAAGCTAGTTTGCAATTGACACAAAGTCTCCTAAAAATCCCGCGCTGTCACCCAGATGGCTACGAATTTTTCTAATTTCGGTAAAATGGCGCAGTTGCTACTACCCCCGATGATGATACAAGCACTTTAGCTAATCTGGGTCTCTATGCCTGTTAAGCCCTAACTGCTTATGCGCTAACTAAGAACCAGAATCTAATGCGCTTAAGAGAATTGTACGCAACATGAATTTTGCTGGAAGATCATAGGAAGTCTCTGTCTGCTCTTCATCCCTTTTAGGCTTTAGAACAACCACAGGTTGTTCGTAATACCAGACCTCATTATGAAGCTTTAAATTCATTTTTGAGTCATACTACAATCAATGCAGATTGCAGGATTAGTTAATAAACATAGCATGAGCATAATTGTCACTGTTGGTAGGCAAACAATCCAAATATTGGTAAAACAGAGCCGTTTACGACAGCTTATCTTTAAAAGGAGAAATTGGTAAATTTCAAAAGCAGGGCTGTGGCAAAACAAGGCCTCCGATCTTTCGGACAATGTGCAAGCATATCTTGGCGTATGGGCCTGTCCTATTTGGAATATCTATGGGATTGTTATAAAGCAGAAGAAAGGACCACGTATTGATTAGTAATCTGTGCAATGGTAGATTGCGTGTTGTCTATCAAAAAAGCGATGTATATGCTATCCACAGTGAAAGATACGAAGCACATTTTCTATTTATTTTTATTGTGAAGTCTACTAATAGTCGAGCAACACTGTCACTTGTTTAAATATTTGCTATTGAAAGCACTCCCGTTTTAGGTATTATCCTAAATAGCGACAGCTGTGGGCGAAAGGAAACGATCTAAAGGAGCCTAAGGTTGCATTCATAAGATATAATGATAGAGCTATTATGTTATCCCTTACCTCTGACTCAGAGAGACGCTTTCCGGTCTAATGTAAAATAGGTTAGAGTTTTGTGATCTTCGGGTGGGAACTTGGTATGCTTCCTTCTTACCTGTGTCACAGGGATCTGGACATTGTAGAACACAGATCCTTCAAAAATCTTGCGTGCTGTGCGTACGATGGAACCATGAGAGAAGTTACCGTTATCATCAAGGAATGTTTCGATTTGTATCTTTCCAGAGGGGTGTTCAATCACCATTGGGACATGATTTTTGCCGACCAGTTTGAGCCTTGGTTGGGCTATGTCGTTGACAATTGTTCCCTTCAATACTGCTGCGCTGGAAAGACAAAGAGCACCGGTCACTGCAAAGGATGCGTGGCATGAATCTGGAACAAAGTATCGGGCGGCCACTACGCCTTCCTCAGTAGTTGGTAACCCAATAAGAGCTACTTTCGGCAAGACAGAACCAGCTACATTTCCAAGGCCCATTAGAAAACCAGCCTCCCGTCGAATAGCCTCAATTTCGGTCAATAGCGGCTTGTTGTTATTCAGTTCAGTTCGTGATTCAGTGGCAGTCAATCCAAAATCAAGGGCCCGTAAGAATATGACCGGAACGCCCACATCTAGGCAGCTTACAGGCTTATGGCGAATAACATCGACCATATGACCTGTTGGTAGCATCTTTCCAGTCTTTGCACCGATAGCGTCCCGGAAGTGCATATAAATTGGAGAGGCTGTGCCAGGCACACCGGAGATAGCACAATCTCCGTCGTATTGGACCTGGCCTGCAGGCGTCTGCACTACTAGGTCGGTACATTTGTTTGTGTTTTCGTTATACACTCGCACAGTGGTCTCAGGATGAGAAACGCTTACAAGACCTCGTTCAATGGCAAATGGACCTGTTATAAAGAACATGTTTATTTGTTTAATATAGGATGAATAGATAAGTAGCACCAAGGTTCAACTTACCCACAGCTGCCATCATGTTTCCGCAGTTGGCTTGCATATCCACCGTACGGTTTTTGATACCGACTTGAGCAAAAAGATAATCCACGTCGACACCAGGTCTCTTAGAGCGCGAGATGATAGCAACTTTACTTGTTAGAGAATTGCCTCCGCCAAGTCCGTCAATCATTAGTTCATGACCAGATCCCATTAGGTCAAGAAGTGCCTTGTCACGAGCGTAGGGGTCACTAGGAAGATCGTTGGCAAGGAAAAATGGACCACGAGAAGTCCCTCCACGCATGAGAGTACATCGTGCGGTCATTGACCTTGCAGTATGGTTACCGAGATAAAGATCACTCATGACAAGGGAGGAAAAAAATCGAGATTTGAGGGAGAGCATCTGGAAGGATAGAAGGCTGCTTTTTTATAGTAAAATGCTAGAAGGCAAACCCTTTATCGCACCCTAATGACTTCATCTCTTCTTTCCAATTTATGTTAGCTGATCTGGTAATAAGCCACTGTTCCTTTTCCTTTTGCGCTTTCCTCCAAAGCCCTTTCGCCTAAAACTACGACCGGCGGCTACCAATTCTAGAACTGTCTAAACAAAGGTCAACTGTCAGCAAAGGTCTCCAGTTGCTTGCTAAGGCAATTTTTAAGACCTCTGCTTTTTTACTATTTTGATTTGCATATTGTTACCACGCGCATTCTTTATTCAAAAGATTTTCCGGATAGCAGGGTTATGTTCAACAACTCTTAAAAGTTACTTGATAACATTGACCAAATCATTAGTTCCTGAAACGATAAGATCGCCGAAAAAAAAGGTTTCAGATTTTTTCTGTTATAAAGATTTAGAGCGAAGAATTTCTTCTTTCTGTAAATCTACTAAATATTAAAAAACCCTATCTTTCTCATGTCATTGACAAGCTATACATCCAGCATACACTCTGCGTTGCTTTCAAGCAAGTTAGACAAAGATGCTTCCAGGACAGCGATTGCTATTGTTGGATTAGGCGTGGCAGCAACTGCGCTATTGAAGACATGGAAATCTATGTCTTCGTCAACTTTAGATCTACCTGGTCCAACTGGATGGCCCATCGTGGGGAATCTCTTTCAATTAGGGGAGAATTGGTCTGAAACCTTTGCTCGCTGGTCTCGTACGTTTGGTCCAGTCTACAAAGTACGGCTGGGCAACCGCGATGTGGTATGACAGATCAACTGTTTTGTGATTAAACTCTCAAACTTGATCTAGGTGGTTGTGAATACTGTGGAAGCTGCAAAGGCATTATTTTTGGACCAAGGTTCAGCCTACACATCTCGCCCCTACTTCTACACCTTTCATGGCGTATTCACCAACCATGCAGCTCCTACCATCGGCACCTCTTTTTGGAATGACAGCACTCGTCGAAAACGCCGAGCTGTTGCTACAGCCATGAACAAGCCAAAAGTACAGAGGTACGTAAAGACGCGTACAATCTTCTTCCTAACTAATAAACAAAATATTAGCTATGTTCCGATCATTGAAGCTGAAGCACATGCGCTCGTGAAAGAAATCTATATCATGAGCCAAGCAGGCCAAATACCACTTGATCCCTACACTTATTTCCAGCGTTTAGCCTTGAACACGTCTCTTGAGGTTCATTTTGGGACCCGTCTCAGTGATGTTGAAGATTCTCTGTTTAAAGAAGTGGCAGAGGTGACAGCCAAGGTTGCTGGGTAACGCAGCATAATTTACTGCATCCTCGTGCTACATACTAAGTGTTATGGTTAAAAATCAGCGTTCGCGCTGTGACAGGTTCCCTGCAAGACTATTTACCAATTCTGCGATACATTCCCAATAACAAGGCTAGCGCACAAGCTGCTAACTACGGTAGACGCCGTAAAGTCTTCATGGACCATTTTTTAGACGAAGTCATTGAGCGAGTTAAGCGGAACGAAGATATTCCTTGCATTATGAGCTCTATTTTGCGCGATCCAGAAAATGAGTTGTCACGCCCTGAAATGGATTCCATCAGTGCATCTATGGTTTCCGCCGGATTAGGTACAAAAAATGGAAAAAAAGCACAAAAGCTGAGTTAATGTCTTACCTTCTATATCAGACACCTTTGCCAATACAATGATTTGGTCAGTTGGTCTCTTGGCTGCTAGACCTGACATCCAGGAAAAGGCCCAAAAAGCGATCGAAGCAGTCTACGGTGACCGAGCACCTGATCCATATGAGGAGAAGGTTGAATATATCAGGTAAAGGAAGTTTTTGGTTTCCAGAGAAAGGAATGATCACTAACATCTGATTGTTAGTTCTCTGGTTAAAGAATGTTCACGCTATTTTACTGTATTTCGTCTAAGTCTTCCTCGTGCCACCACCGCGGATTCGATTTGGAACGGCGTGGTGATTCCGTCGGGCAGTACAATCTTCATGAATGCATGGGCGCTAAACTTTGGTAAGTCTGCTTCATATTATGGTGATTGATGCTAAAAACAGGACGCAGATGAAAGTGTTTTTGACTCCCCATGGGAATTCCGACCCGAGCGTTATATGAAAGATGATCTTCAGGGAACCAATTTGTTTGCATTTGGGCTCGGTCGGCGCATGTGTCCCGGAATTCATTTGGCTTCCCGCGAGATGTACGTAAGTTTCTTGTACGTTCTTTACTACTTCAATATCCGTAAATCCGATGATGTGCAAGAACAAGACTATGATATCCACCCTCTTACTGGCGTTCACAAAGCTCAAGCCTTCAGTGTAGCACCCAAGCGTTTCAAAGTCGTATTTGAACCCAGAAATCAGGAACATTTCAAACAAAATATCCTTGAACGATCTGCTTGATAACAAAACTGCTTTTTCTGAATAATATCAATAAAACCAATTTTATCATTTATGCACATTAATATAAAAGTGTCTATTAGCGAGAACAAGGAGTTTACTTGTCAAGGTTAGCGAAATTTTAGATCAAAGTTGCCTCGTTCCTTGGCGCTCTAATTATTTGTTCTAATTCGCCCATGGATGGGGTTTTTATCAAAATAAATAATAAGTTTTGTCAATGGCTGTGCGGTGTCTGTGCCACTGTTTACATGGAAATCTTTTTCCCGTCGACTTATCTGATAGTGCAACCTTTGTTCAAATGCACGGAGATCAAATCAACTATTGGAAACATGTGAGTCACAAGCTGATTCTATTGATTTGGGCTACACCATGACACGATAAGCATGGATTTGAGGGTGTTTATGTAACCAACTGACTTCAAATTGTCGCACAAATGGTTAGCGTTTATCTGCGCCACCGGCAATTTGTCGATTTAATCTGCATGCTTCTAATAGGAAAAAAAGAACAGAGAGCTATGACTGTACACAGTCCTTGATTTCTATGCGCTTTAATTTCTTGTAGGCTTATAAACGGAATTGAACAGCCTCTGTCTGAACAGTTAAGGTATTGACAATCCAACATAATGACTATTGGATCAAGGTTTCTGCTAATTCGCGGGTGTAACTATCTAGAATCATCGTGGTGCAACCGTCGGAAAGCAGAAAATTAAACCTAGTATGTGCGCATTAAAAACCCTGTCGGACATTCGGGAAAATTTTGCGCGCATAACTCACACAGTTTCCTGATGGTGTCCATTCATATCGTGCCAAATAGTAGGAGATGGCGATTCTACACATCAATTATAGCTACTAGCTAAATGATCCTATCTGAAGCAATCGTTTTTGCAGGTGCTTAAAGTAGCCAATCTAGTTCTCCATTACAGATTTAGTAACAGATAGTTTTGTTATTATTTTTTCTTCTAAAGTTATCGGAAGACTGATTCCTATCTCAACAGTCTTGGCATTATCTCGCTTGTAAGATAGAGAATGGTATTGAGTGATTTGATTAAGTATGCCGCTAAGGAGGTGTACAACGTCTCGATTCGATTGGTGATCATTTCTTTCACATGTAAAGGGCGTGCTGGTTGCCCATCTTCAACTTTAATTAAATGGAGCTCAAAACCCTATAATTTCCAGGAGAAAAGTTTTCCCAGTAGAATTGCTCAGCATATGGATAGCAGCGCAGTCAGTATGCTAAGTTGATCTCATATGCGAAAAAAGACTCGTTTTATTATTTGACTTTTACCAACGTTTGGATCTTCTGCTATCGGAATATATGGGGAGTAACCATGTTTATCGAACCGCAGTTTTGGTTGTGGTAGCATTTAGTCGTGGTTGAAGCCCTGAATTTGCGACTGCGCTGCAAAAGTTATTTGTTTGGCACAGCCACATTTATTGCTTATCGCGCAGAAGATGCGCAGGAAGCCATTTCTAGTCCAGGACGAAGTAAATGGATCTGAAGTATGTTTGACCAATATACATTAACCGGTTTTGTGATTGTTCGCTGTTGCATAATCTCTTCTTTTCGGAGAAACAGGCAACACCGCCGAGCCAAATATTAGCGCAGATGTATTTGGTAGCTTAATCTTTTCAGTATGTTTACGCCAATTGACAGGATATCCTACTACGCGCATTGTGTTGCCTAAACTGCATTGGATTTAGGCCTAATTCATAGTGATAGAAGGAACCGGGAGAGTATGAGTCTGGACTTTTTCATGCTCAAGTCTTCTTAGAACAATCAAACAACATTCGTTTAAAAATGGTTTGCTAATTAAGTCGCCGCTGGCTACATGAACGAAACGTTTGATAAAAGCAAGATATACTAATATTCTGATAGCCGCATTCTAGAGCGTCATGATGCCAACTTTATCTTTTAGCTATGGAATCAAAGATGCTTTATCAGCAGAACTGGTTCTTAACCATATCTTTGCTATGAACGACATGTGTATTCCGGGTTTTTTCAGCATTCATTGTTAACATAGCAACATGACTAATGAATTCGATATTTCTGAATATCAGCTTAAGTCTAAATTTCCGTAGAGCAATATGGAAAATTTCTCTTTAATTTGGATCATTACTGCTTCCACCAGTTTAACAAGTGGTACAAAGGATCTTGATCCAGATGTCAGCAGGGCGTGCTTGTCGCCAACTATATTGCACATTTTACATTGGTTCCCGCTAACATTGCTGGCTTGCATAATTCTTAACCATTCGTTAGTAATGGATAGTTTGAATTAATGTCGTTCTATTTTCACATGCTCCATCAAATTTTGTCCGTTCATCATCTTTTTTATTATACCTACACTTGCAACACAAGATGTTCATATAGCGCTTTGTCTTTTTCTTCCTGTAGCTACATTGGAGAGATTTCCATTCCTGGCTCAAATGAATCATCTCTAGAAGTCGAGCATAATCTTTTGTGTCACATCAAATTGAGCCGGTAAACCAAAGGAAAACGATGGAAGAGAACAGGATTCGATCATAATGTCGCACATTAATGGAATGATGAAGGCACCTTTCCTCACATGGTCGAATTGATATGTGTTACACGCAATGAACCGCAGAAGTAAAATAGCTTAAAGCCAAAATCTTGTATAATTGTCTGCGATGATCAATTGCATATACTACATGTCATGCAAGTTTTGGATAGAATATCCCTGAATACCGAGCTGAACATTACTCTTTAAGCATAGATTCGGCTAAGTGTTTCCGTAATATAATAATGAAGAATGATACCAACGTTTCATAAAAAGTTATTTGATATAGAATTTCTTTGGATAACAGTTCCTAAAAAATCCTTCAAAATATTCTTGTGCACGCATAGAGCGCAATCGCTGTGATCTTCGCTAAGTTTCTGCGACTTGGAGGTAGCAAAGTTACAGTAGCAATTTCCTATTTTATACAAAGTATAGATTGCACTTTAAGGCGCAAAAAGGATTCTCAGAGAAGGTAAATTCATCCTATTCATCAGAGAAAAGTAGTTCAAAAGAATCTCAACTTCGAATTCGAAAAGCGTGCAAGCTGAAATCACTGTGAAGCCCAAGCATACCCACAGCGTGTGACTGGCTAAATCTTGACCGGTAATTCCCAGCATTTTTCAACGTTCGACACTCAAGGCGCCATTTTATTGCGGGGGGAAGAGGTCAACGAGCACACATATCGCGAGACCAAGATATGCAAGCATCTGGCGATGTTACCTGTCCAACTGTTGCGTTATGTCCCTACCCATTGACCTGTTTATAGAAAGTAATACAACTTGAACAATCTTCCTCCCCATCGTGCAAAACGCTTCGGCAATCCAGAGACTCAACAGTTTGGAGAGGGCACTCACATCTGCCGGTACGTGCGTTGTTTCTGTAGTAGTTGTTATCTCACTATTTGACTATCCGACCGTAGAAATTCTGCAAAAAAAGTACAGAAAGTAATGGTGCCCATCTCTCTTTCTGCACCACTGAATGCTCGATCGGTCATTGACGGTGCACTGAAAAAGCTGGGATAATTAGATAAGCAGTACTCGACAAAAACAAAATATTGTCGGCTGGCTGCCTGGCTTTATTTGCCATTGTATCCGGCGGTTATCCATGATCATTCAACATAATGCTGAGCAGACTAGAACGAAGGAGTAACATATGTAAACTATTTTCATCCAACAAAAAACGCCGAATAACATGGTAGAATGCCCCTTGCTATTATCGTGACTGCAGTTAGCAACCTGCTTGAATATTTTAGTTGCGATCAGCTTATTATCATTGAAAGGACAAATTTTTTTTGGGATTGCAGCTTAATTTTATGACCTACGGACCGGAAGCGGAGAGGGGGAAATGCATTATCACTATGGAGAAAAATGGGTCAGCAAATTCCGATCTGGCGATGGGTTGTAGCAGAATAACACAGGGATGCAATAGACGGAAAGTCCATCATCTAAATAAACAGTGGCATTTAGTGGCGTCGATATATATCGGAAACATCCCAAATATTGTTTGTAGAGTTCTGTACGTAAAAATGAGCAATGGGCAGGGTTACAAAATGCACCAACAAACATAGAATGGCCTCGCTATTATGATGGCTAACTCTTGGAGCACAACAAATTAAGAAGCAAATACTTTTCAGTGACCTGTAAGGAGATTTAGCTGGGTGACCTTATGTGTTTTTTTCCCACGAGAATGAGTCGATGTCAACACATAGTAGCAGCTTGACGTTCCCTTCACTGGATCGCAACTCACCCTACTGGATATAGTCCTATATTGGCAATGCAATTCCTGAAGGAAAATCCAGTGTTCTGAGGTCCTTTTTCATATGATTTCTTCTTTTTTTTTTTACCGATGCAGCTGGGAAGACATACGTATCTTGTCAAACTTTCGTATCCTGATACGAAAGTGTAGAATAAGATGATTAGAATACCATGTTTTTTTCATAAATGAATTTCGTAGTACGTAGAACATAAGTGCTATCTCAGTTACCGATACTAGCTATTAGTCAACTGTTGAATAATTTGTTCTTCTGGCCATGTTTCTTTTACCCGTTTTGGCTCCTTGATTTCTCAGACTTCTATCCCACTGAGTTTTTTACGTCTTACAGCAGCGAACTCCGTTTTTTATTCTATTTCGCTTTGTTTCTTCTCACTATATTATCTGATGCGATCACTTTGGAATGTCAAGAAGGAATTGCATCAAGCTAGACCCAAACCTTTTTTAAAATGAAGAAAAAGAATTTTTGGTATATATACGCCCTTTTTTTGTGTAGTTTATATGACGCGTCCACTAAGGTGATTCGAAAATTGCAGCAAATACTGGAAAGTCGGTCAATGCATTTTTATTTTTTTGTCTCTTTCATTTTGCACGTTTTCACTGTCCTACTTGAGAGAGATCATTCCACATCGAGTTTTATATCCTCGCGTTGCATGATCCTTAACTCCGCACACGACATCATAAGAGCTTGTCGGACGAAGAACATACCACCCTGTCGCAGCCGATGGAATACGGGGAGGCAGTGGCTGGTACTACCCAAACCATCTGCGGGGATAAAAGGGCTCTCGGATCAAGGTCACACGAATCTCCTTGTTAGTGAATGAAGACGAATATAGTCACTATGGTATTCCTTAGCAACCTGATCCGTTGTATGCAAAAGGATTTTCAAGGCATGCTTTCATAAACGATACTGCAGAAGTAAAACGTCTGTTTCCCTATAAACGTAGGATCGGTGCCGATTTTGTGCTTTTGTTTTCTTTCGTATGCGTATAAAGAAAAGTATAGACGCAGTTATACTTTGTACTCGGATGAGAATTTCTGGATCAGATAAACTTTTTAAAACTCATCATCATCAGATCCCGGGAAATCGCAAACCGTCAAAGTTATACAGCGCGAGGAGGAAAAAAAATTTTTTTTACGTATAAAAAGGGCTGATGATTTTTCTTGTGATGGTGTGGAAAGAGTCCAATTCACCGATCTCCTATTCTGTTTTCTTTCTCTCTCTTCTTTTACATACATTATGTCGAGTAAAACGGAGACTGGTCGTCTTAACGAGAAAGATCAGTCGCTAGAGGGTTCTATTGAAAAAGTCCCCATTGAAGATGAGCCTCAGGTCGTTTCTCATGGAGGCGATACTGCTTTTGCCAACGCCCCCTGGAAATACAAGGTCATTGCCCTTGTCACAGCGTTGATGCTGCCCGGTATGCCCTGCACTTTCTTTTTATTTATCATCGCTTAGAAGACCAAGAATAAACTAACCTGAATTTCTTTTTTAGTTGGTTCTCATTTTGCGCATACTGCCGTGGGTGCCATGAAAGGCACGATTAAAAAGCAATTGGCAATCAACAACACGCAATATGGTGTCCTTTCGGCCTCCGTATCGATCATCAACACTATATTTCCTATTGCTGCGGGTATCTTCATTGACATGTTCGGTTCTGTCTGGGGTACCCTGGGCGTCAATGTCCTGATTATCGTCGGTTCACTTTTGACAGCGCTTGCTGCGAAATATTCCAACTTTGGCTTGATGGTAGCAGCCCGCGTCATCTTTGGTATCGGTAGCGGTCTGATTGTGACAATGCAAGAATCGCTCCTCAGTAAATGGTTCCGAACCCAACACCTTTCGATTGCCATCGGTCTTCAGCTGTCCATCTCTCGCCTTTCGAGTTTTCTTGGTACCATGGTAGCCAACCCTATTGCCATTGCGACCAATGACTGGGTCTGGGCTTTCTGGCTGTCCTTCATTCTTTGCGGTTTCTCTATTCTGATGAACTTCATCTATGCCATGGTCGTCCGAAAGCTCCGTGGTGAGATCGTGACCAAGGAAGAAATTCACAAGCTCAAGACCAAGAAGACATTCCACTGGCATTCTGTTTTGAAATTCCCCACCTATTACTGGCACATTATTTTAATCGAATTCATCTTTGCCGCCGTCTGGTCCGCCTTTCAGGTCATTTCCACCGAGCTCGTCCAGGTTCATTTCGGAACTAAGCAGGTCCTGGCTGCTTACAAGGCCTCCGCTTCCCAAGTCGTGCCTATTGTCGCCACTCCCATTTTAGGTTTCATCATGGACTATTATGGTCGACGTATCCTTATTCTCCTTATCTCTGCCGTGTTCCTTCTCCTCAGTCTTGGCCTTCTTGGCTGGACTTACGTGGATGCCGTCGTTGGTATGGTTTTCTACAGTATCTCTCTCGCCTTCGGCCCCATCGCCATGATTACCTCGATTGGTATGATCCTTCCTTCCGACTATATTGGCACGGGTCTTGGCATCTACAAGAGCTCCAACAACATCGGTACAACGATTCTCGACATCATCTCGGGCATCATTCAGGATCATACCAAGGGGCAGAGCTACACCGGTGTTCTGTTACTGTACATCATCCTGTCCGGTATTGGATTTGTCCTGATTGTCGCTCTCCTCATCAGTCAGCGTGTCTTCCTCAAGAATCTGCTTGAAGTCGGCCGCAAGGAGCGTACGGAACGCATGAAGGAGATCAACGACAAGGAGCTCTTCCTAACAAAACAAGGTCTTGATTCCTACTCCAACACCAAAGTCAAGATCTTCAATATCATCTGGCTTGTTCTCTTTGGCTGTTGTTTGCTCGTGGCCTGGGTTCTTTTCTTCGTTTTCGCCATTCACAAACAATATTAATTTTGTACGAATTCCCCGCTTTCTTTTTTAATCTTATTCCCTGAGCTGGTCCTCATCCTTATCCTAAACAAAACAAAACAAAACGAGAAAGGCTTATTTCATCGCTTGACAAGATCCTTTCATGCTACCCATATTTACGCACCTATTACGTTGCCCAGCTTTAGTTCGATTTTTAATTTACACTTGCCAACCTTACATTAATCTATCCTTAAAAAACTTCTATTATTATCCTACTTGGCCCATTCAGTCAAGCTCAAACTTGAAAAAATAAACAAAAAATTCCTATTCTTATCCTTTTTCCGGATTTTACCCGTTTCAAATACTAACAAAGTTTAACTACATAATCCGATTGCAATAAATCGCGATTGTTTCCTAATGTTTTCAGTCATGTTTTAAATACCGTAGTACTTGGTTTATACTATTGATATTAATCAAGGCTTTGTATTTCTGGAAATGGGGTAATGTTTGTTGCTATGCAGGCGATCCGTTCGGTGCATGCTTCAACCCAAACAAGTTAATGAATAGTTGGCGTAAACAAAATGGCTGACACCTTGCAGCTACTTGATAATTTGGGAAATTGCCGATGCAGGTTACAACTAAAAAGTTGTTTCCATTGAAGCAAATACAAGGTCTCTCATCTCGCTTTCATGCAAAAAAAAAAAAAAAAAAAAAAAAAAAAAAGAGAGAGAGAGAACATTGGTCGGAGCGCAGGACGTGACCTAGAGATTTGGAAAAAGTGGGTTCGCTCCTGTGTCACAGCATCTCAGTACTTCGTTGTTAAATTTTTGTTTGCCTTGGTCTGAATTGATTGACACGAAATAAAACACTTAGTAGATCTAATTCGTTTTGTAAGGGAAACCTGGTCAATGCTTGTTAAACAACTGGGGGAACCTATGCATTTTGAGGGGCTGAGAACGTTCTTCCAGCAAATTTTTGCTCACAGCCACACACGGAAAAAGACAAAGAAAAGAATAAACTATAAGAAAAAGGAAAGGTAGAGACAAAAGATCAGGCTATGATTTGTAAAAATGTATAACAAAAGATGACAGTGAGGTTATATAAATATACAACGGAGAGAGAGAGAGAGAGAGAGAAAGATAAGAGAAATAATGAATTTTGTATGTTAAATAATGCGATTTTGCAATAAACAGAGAGAGAGAGGTAGAGTATCAATGGGCGTGAGAGGCAACAATTCGGTGTAATTCCTATAGAGCAGATTCAGTAAAATGTTTAGAATACGTACAACATTCTATCTATGAGACCTTTTCTAGATCGTCCATATTGGATAGACTCGACTGTGGATCAAAAAATAACGGACTTTTTTCCCGAGTTTCCAGAAAAGTGGCGCCGTAACGAACCAGACTCGCTATGTCCACATCCGAGATGCTATCGATTTGACGAGTTTCCGTAGGTGCAGGCTGCACTACTTTCTGCATTACTGTTCCCTGACCAGGTGTCATGAGTGAATATTGGGCCTCATTGTTGCACACCTTGGATCTTAATACGCCGTGTGGCAAAATAATATCAATGCCTTGCTCCGCGTTCCGTGCAACAGCCATTGAAGGCTGTGCAGGTTGACGTGTCACTCCTCGTTCCCTCTCCAGAGCTAAGAGGGCGTTATCCAGTCGTTTCAGGACGCTTTCGGTGTCGGCGTCAAGATGTGGTACTGGGATCGGCCGGTTGGATGGTGGTGAGCTTGGAAGAGTGGCAGGGGCAACCTTACTTGAATTGGACAAGAACGAAGACGAGGATGACGAAGATGATTGATCTTTCGATCGAGATGCTGAGATTGATTTACGCAGAATAAACGACTTCTCGTTGGAGCCAGTTGGTGTGGTGTCGTCGTGTAATATCTCAGCCAATTTACTACCCGGAAGTAAGAGTTTCTCTGAAGATACAACCGTAAAAAAGTCATTTTTTAATGATATCGCATTTCTATTATACCTTTTCCGTTGATGGATAGCATTAATCGATAATCCTCTCTTCGGGTATCATGTGGCACGTGGAATTTCTCAAGTGCTATTGTAGTTAGGTCGGATACAACGCTGTTGGGAGAAATAGCCATGATTTTGTCTATCCGCTCCTGAGCGGCGTATTGGAGTTTCTTACGTCGGAGGCTGCGTGTTGAAAACGATCGATTGACAGCGTTCATCTTCTCTGCGGGTGGATCGGCATACAGCGAGACTTTAACGTATATTTGTCCGTCACGTTCATTGACTCGTTTGATTCGCTTATGCAAATAAAATCGAATAGCCGTGTCTTCTCCGAAGCGTGCTTTTGCTCGTTGTCTGGCTTTCGAAACTTTACCGAATTCACCTGTAGAAAATTGCTGAGATAATTGTTTTATATGTGTTAAAGATGGCATTGGTGTGGTAAGATGAGTTGTAAGAGAGTTGAACATCTCTAATGGCTTGTCTTGAGGTGCAAGTGTGATTTCGTCTAGAAGTCCCCCAGCCGTAAGAAATCCGTTTTTCTTTTATGTTCTCTTCATTACCTCCATCCATGGGTTTCACCGTAAGATAGTACTCTATGCCACTAGTGCTTAATCTCCTTGCAGCCTTGCCTTCAATTTGAGAGATGTGGAATCGTTCCATGGCTAACATCAATAAGTGCTCGGCATTGGTGTTTTCATCCACTAGAACTGAGTTGTAGGTCGCGCCGACATTGATATTTCCTGCGTAGACTCGAATGACTGAACGGGTTCGTTCACGTTTTGGACTTTCTTCGGTCGAAAGCGTCGAGGAGCCTGACAAGGAGGAACCGACATCCGACTCATCTGGTGTGATAGGTATTGCTTTCTTTGGCGGTTCTACTTTGTCTTTTTTACTGCGCGAAAAGAATCTTCGCAACGTGTCTGCAGCTATGGCTTGAGTAGATTTCTTGTCTTCTTTTTCCAACGGTTTTGGAGAGGTAATAGGAGGTGACTGACAAGATGGAGCTGGGGCTGCAGCAACGGTATCACTGTCGTCTGTGGTGCTACACCCCTGGGACTCCTGAGGTGAAGCACGTTCGTGCATATCCATACTCCGCTGATTGGTGTCGTCGACTCCGACATCCTCGTCGTCCATCTCCTCTTCCCACTCCTCATAGGTCTCCTCGAGCTCGTCATCGTCGTCCTTACCGGTCAAGATGATCTGCGACTGCATCTTTAATTCCTTGGAGAGCGTGACCTTTTTCTTATGTTTCTTAGTTGGTGGGGTATCAATGGAAGGTATCGCGGTCGCGGTCATCTGAGTTTGCATTGGTATTAAGATTCCATTTCCATTTTATAAATTTCTGTTTACCTCCACATTGCGATGTTTGTTAAGACGTGCTAATCGTTCGAAAGGAGTCTAACAGAAGGGAAAAACAGGTAAATAAATCTGCCTGTTTGTGCATCCAAGCTAGGCTACCTCGATATTTTCGGCAGGGATATATCCTATCTCGGACGTTTTCAGAACCTTCACTAGCCACCAATATGAATTGGAATCATCCAGTAATGTCATAGGATCGCCCTTAACAACGGATGCCTGACCATCTACCGTGGCAACAAATGTATGGAGTGTATAGCAAAGATCAAAATCAATGTTTTCATCTGGGATGCTGGGTGAAGAAGTAAAAGTAGAACTATCATCATCGTTATCCTCTTCTTCTTCGTCATCATCGTCCTCTTCTTCTTCTTCTTCTTCTTCCTCCTCCTCTTCGTCTTCGACCTCTTCTTCGTCCTCCTCGCAAATGGTGTCAGTGGCTGCGCGCTTCTTTAATAGTGTGGTGCTGTCTTCGTCCCGATTGGTACCTGCCCTAGGAGAAGCTTGCCACTGTGAAGCAACATGAGAACGATCGAGTTGAGTGTTGATGACCAAAGGTTTCGACATGTAACGAAAAAAGGGAAAAAAAGAAGCCCAGTGGTTTTTGGGGGGATTGAGCGGAAAATGTTACAGGTGTAGTGGAACAAACCGAAAAGAATGGGAACCTTTTTTTTTTCCTTTTCCTTATTTTTTTCTAGCTTATATTTTATCGCTCACTTTGAGAAAGAGAGACAAAGGAAAGAAAAGCGTGCCAAAAATTTCAAGGAGCTCTCGCCTTTATTTTAGAAAGTGGCGTGGGTCTATGGGCCATTTTGGCTGCATTTCCAGTTGAACTCTCAGGAGTTTGCATGACTTACCTCCAACACGCCTTGGTCTCTCATTAAAAAACACGACTCTTCCCTTACTCTACTATTTCCATTGCCTTTTTTTTCAGCACCTCTTATATATGAAAGCCATGCATCACCTACAGCATAGCATATATGGCAATCGACTGCAATTAACTGTCGATCAATAGAAACAACCTTATAAGTACTACCTAACAATACTAAAAATAGTCTGGTTCCATGCTCTACTTTACTTCGCCTTCTACATACATAAAACCTGAAGTAAACAAAGCAGAAACCTTTATTGGCTTGTGCTTTCTCCCCTGATGACAGGGCTTCTTAAAGTTTCCATGCCAATGTCGTGAGCAACCTACAGCTTTTCCTATGTAAAACCCAAAAAAGATCAATTTCATATATATAAATATATAAATGTAAACGCGTACAAAGCTATCCTTTTTTATTCCAGACAAAAGCTTGAGAACATAGATCGTATGTATGGCGCCAATTTAGGTCGTTGCTGTGCGATGACAGTCAATTCTTTTTCGTATGGCATAAAATAAACGTGACTATGCGCGTCTTTCGATAGCAACCGAAGCAAGTGGGCAGCAACCAGCGCGGTTCCTTGAATGTCTGAGTTATCTATGTAGAACGTCGGCGACGTCTGAACCGGTCCCTGCTCGTGCTCAAAATGGGTGGAAAGATGGCTTGCCATTTCATCTTTGCCTCGAAATTCTTGTGATTCTGCGCAATCAATCCACATGCATCCGGAAGACTTTTCCGACTGTCCAATATGGTCTTTGATGACATGCCGCTGTAGATTCAGTTCATCTGAAAATGTTTGCGAACAGTCCGTCCACTGACAAAGTAGCTCCGAACCTATATATTAGGTTACTGAGTATGTGTTACGTTACATGAAGAGAGTCCTTACCATCCTGAAGAATACTAATCTTGATCTGAATGCCTCTTACAGAAATACCTTCAAATATAGGACCCGTCGTAGCGGGTGAAGTTTTCGAAGTACTCGACGCAATGGGAAAAGCTATTTTTAACACCGTGTAGAAGTCCTTCATTTTAAGCGCCTTCTCATGTCCAAACCGCATTTCATAGAGAAGATACATATCATCCAGGGAAAGTACACTGCTTGGGTCAGCCACTTCGAATTTATCTTTCAGCCTATCAAACTGTGGTTAGAGATGACCATATAAAGTAATGCACCAGTACCATCCCAAGCACCGGTAAGGTTCATCCAGTTGCTGGTAAGCCCCAAGATTCGGAACACACGGAACGTTCCCATGCATATGGATATTAGATAATGAGTCTCTGGGTGACAACGGCTGAGGAGGACTGGGGCTCATCTCCTGATCTTCTCTTATAATTCTAGGGGTAAAATATTTCGTTTTCGCCATCAACAATGAGACTAAGATGCCAATATCTGCACCAGAGTGCATGGTTAATAGCTGCAGACGAAATACGCTTGAGATACGCGTGTACTGATAGAGATATTCTAGTGCCGTTCCTATTAATTCTTCATCGTTCATCACCAGAAGGTGTGCAATCCGCTCCGCTATATGTGCTGAACCAGAAAGGAGATAAAAGTGGTTTTTTTCGTTCAGCGCGAGGGTCGTTAAAATCCGCACTGATCCAATCACGAGCCGTCGTTCGTTGGCGTAAACGAAACTCACTAGGCATGAGATATACTCGTCAAATGCTGTTAATTCAATATAGGACGAAATATTTTCGAGTATGTCGATACAATGACTATGGTGTGGCGAGGTACCAACGAGAGACTTTACAATCATCGCTTTCAAACGAACATGTGTTGCAAGGATTTGTGCGTTGATATCAATGAAAGAAAAGTTGCGGACGATGTGCAGGATCTTGAGGATGTGATCATTCGACGTAGCGCTGTTGTTTGACACAGTACCATCTACAGAGCATGCCTGTAAAGCAGGCTCCGCTAAAGATAATAGAACGTCTAACAACATAGGCACTCGGTCTAGTCGGAGCTGATCCGGGCATTCGAAGGAAATGGTAACAACTTTGCTAAGAGCCCAGTCCACACTGTTGGTTGAGCCAGATTGAAGGGAATAAAGGATTTGTCGTCGATCATTGTCATTCAGCACATGGCCTACGTCATTTCTGATTCAGTGAATACTACTTTTACGTAAAGAAAATATCTGACTCTACCTGCAGGGTCATTAGCTGAATCTTCTATCGAATGGAAGTGATGTAAAGGTTGGCTTTGGTGGTGCAATTCTGAAATAGCGCATTGATGAGGTTTATCGGTGATAGCAATCTGTCCAAATGGCGGGCAAAGATCTGCCGCAGCCGAATCCGGAAATCCGGGTGGCCAAGCGAAGACGTCGACTGGAATATGCTGGGATGTTTGATCTGGCTTAATGGGTGTATATGAATGCGAAATTGTAGTAGTATGATGACAATGTTTTTGAGCTAACTCGTGAAACGAACGTGAGTAATTCAACATTTTTGCAAACAAATAATCATACATTGATGATTTTTGTATGTCTTGCCAGCAAGTGTTGAAGCCTTGTGCGCATTAGGGCCCAATAGCTCCTTCGGAGGAATCCAAGTCTTGCCCCATACATTTTCTTCCTCCCATCCAAGCTAGATAACGAAAATCTGTTTGCGTGCGTGATCTCTTTATCACACAATTGACTTACCAGGTTTCTAATGTATAGACCCTTCAATATATAGGCGCTATTGGTACAAGTGGACGGGAAATTGAAAATATCACCAACATGCTTCCAGTTGCGAGTCTTGGTAACCTTTCTGCACGTGAATATGCTAACTTCTTTTGTACCTATTATTCTCTCTGTATGCATACCTGGTCAAATCCACCGGCAGCTACCACCGACTTATAGAGAACTAGAAGATCCAGCTTCTTGCCGCCGAGGACAGGTTCGGCCTGCAAAGTCGTCCTGAACAAACAAATTGTGAATTCTCGGTCATGGAGCCACTTATTTTTTCCTACCCCTTCTGAGCGTGAAAGTTCCTGAGATCGTTGATGAATGCGATATACTCGTCAGTCCTATTGATGGCATCGACGACCTTGGCCATGAGTTTCAATCGAGCTTCGTATCAAACTAATGCTGTCCCAATGTTGCAATCAGTGCTTTCAACATCTACTGCCACGAACAATTACGACGTCAACTTTGGGATAATTTGAAAATCCGATATAGCCAATATCTTCCAATCATATCGAGCTTATTTCAGTGAAAACTTCCGATTGGAAAAGAGCGATCGTAAACAGGGGTGTGTCACAATGGGTCAGAGCGGATCACAGTTAAGGCACGCTGGATAGACAGGAAATAAAATGATTTCGCAACCTACGAAAATCAAGAGAAAGAGCAGAATCGTCCCAAGCTTCCGTAAGGCGATCTGAGAGGCTACAAGCAAAGAAGCAAAAAAAGACTTACAAGTCAAGTGGATAGGTTTTTTACGCCAGGTATTTAGTAAGTGTCATTGAATGAGTGTTATTTTTCTTCTGTTACTCACCAACTGAAATCTATATATGCATCTTGCATTCACTTGGTAGGGAGATGGTTATGGCGTCGTCAGCTTCTGGCAGGTATGTAAAATTGGTTCAATTCGAACTCTTATAACACTACAATTAATATAATCTGTTAGCGTCAAGCCCAGTTTCCAAAATGCGCCAAGTGAATTTGCTAGATGCGATTTTAATGTTTTCAAATAAAGTACCTTCTGATAGTTCCCTTAATTTCTCGTTGACATGATAGCCACTTTTATGGTTATTACTGTTTGAAAGTGGCACGATAAAATATCGGGGATAGTGTGTGTCGCGCAACTTGTGAAAACGCTAAACTGAAATCCTGTTGTGAAATCCTGTTGTCGACCGCGAGGTATAAGTAAAACGACGTTTTGCACCCATCAATAAAAAAATCTTACCTTATAATGCTGAAGTCACAACGCCATGCCGACTACTAGTAGTCATGTTTGTATCCAGGCACGCACTATAACGATTATGGAGCCAAACTTTTGATATCTAGTAACAAGTGCTACTGTCCTGTGACAAGCAGTTAGGCGGCAGGTTATAGCAAGGTAACTGCCATGGCTGGGATGTACCTTCTGCGTCACCCAATTGGATGACTTGTGCTGCTTGGCAACGAGAGATGGGTTTTTGAAACTTTATTGCCTAGTTTATAATATTCCTATCAAGCTATTTGTGGTCCCTGATATACTATTGTTCCTTAAGTAAAAGACATTGTATTGGAACCAACGTTACGATCTGCAGCGGGACTCGAAAACACCGATTTCTTCAAGTAGTATTTTTGCTTAATGAAAAATACTACATATGGACCCATTTCCCATAGCGCTTTATGCCGTCTCTTAATGCATCTGCTGCAAGAACCTATACATGGAACAAGAAAGAAAAAAAGTATACAAGGTCGAACTGCACAAGAAGCAGCCCCAATTAAAGCAAGAAAAAACAGATTAAGTGTGTTCTTTCTATAAAAAGAATATATTCTTTGTTGACTTACCATAGCTTGCGAAAGTTTATGCAATAATTGTGACCGAAGCGGTCATCGAGACTGACAGTATAACAATTCTTTTGAAGGAAGAGAAAGTAAACATGATTCTGTCTCACGACTACCGGTCCGTCATGTTAAACAAGGATTGGTAGTTGAAAGGAAAAGGAAACCTCAGTAAGATGCTCAAGCTGAGATTTCCGAAGATGTTTAAGGAACGTGGTGGACAGAGCATGCTTGAAAGCAGCGCTAATACCTGCTCTACTCCTGCACTTTGCCCAGGATGTGAATCAACCGAACGCATGAGCATAGTAGCTAAAAAAAAATGCATCGCGCACATACAGTCAGCGGATGAAACAAATGTGATTACAAGCAAGGTTGCATCATTCGAATGCCACCATGCTCTGTAACCTGCTTTCGTCAAAACTTTCCACATCAGCAAGTTTTTGTGGGTCTCACATGGCACAAACACTGTTTAGAAGCTACCAATTTACACAGCGGGTTCCAGATGAACTTGTGAATATACGTATGAACGGAAGCAAGTAGTGTTGTAAAAGAAGGCTACACAACACAAGGCGTAACTAAAATAAAAGAAAAAAAGTATACATAAGCGCAAAGAACAGCAGAAGTTGCACTGGCGCTCCATGTCAGTGATAATATATACATACAACCTTAAGTATTGACGAAATCCTCTCATTTCAATGTAACGGAACCGAACTTGAGATTCATTGGCAATAGACTATATTGGCAGGTGCCAGACGCCCTTAGCTCCTTTTCGAATGATGAAAAACATACCATCAAGTTTTTTTGAGAGGGATATTTAGAGCAAATAGGCACGGCTCAATAACGGGAAAAAGCAGCAATGGTTAGCAAGTGTAGCAAATAGTTAGAAGAAGAGAGTGATATTATAAGCTGCTGGCTGTGAGTATAGATAAATTCTGTACTTGGCAGATTAGTTTGTATTTGCCTATACTGGCGTTAATGAAGCAGTATCTCCAGGTTGACATACATGCATGAGAAAAGAAATAAGCAAGGTCACTGCAGCCGATGGTATTTCAAAGCATAGTCTATCAGTATGCCAAAATTGTCATGACTATGGAAAAGGTATTAACTCGGCTAAATCGATGTGTCATATCCCTGACTCGGTGTGGCGCGGTATAAGCTTCTGTTGACTTATTTCTCTAGCTCGCCTAAGTTTTTGTTATACTCATCAACCAGATAACCAAGAAACCATTATATTAGGCAAGTCATGTTCTCACAATTCCCTTATCTCTGTTATGTCCGGTTGAGTTAAATTTCTTTTTCTATCAGCGCCCACTGTTGCCCTAAGCTGCGCAAATTATCCATGCAATAAACAGTGCTATTCATTGGTCCACTTGCACACTTTTTACAGTCAATCCTGGCTCTTGACTTGGCATTGGTATTTCTACTTATTTTTTGTTTTGTACAACATTTGCTAAGTATATGCAATTTGGGAGGAGGTGGTGACAAGGGGTATCTGCTTCCTTTTAAAGAGGCATTATCTAGTGTTATTGACTTGAGAAAGAAGTCGTTTATCTATACTAAGTAATGCACAAACTGATGTCATTTTCTGGATCCCTTAGTTGATTAGCTTGTCCCAAAAGGCAAGAAAAAGAAACACGCATGTACATCGTAGAAAGTTACAGCTACGTTAGGACAACAATACTGTATATTGATTTCGGGGATCTACTGTCAATTTACAGGCAATAAAATTATAACTTTTGGAACAAAACACTTTCCAGATAATGACATTGAAATCTGACAAGGAATTCGCACAAGGAATTCGCACAAGGTTACCACTACTCTGTAAACAATGCTTGACCAAGTTTGGAGACTTTCTTTGTCTAATACCGGGAACTAAAATAAGGGACAGACCAGATACGGCCAACTTTCATTCTAGGCTTAGCAAACTAAATTTTCCGGAATAACTGATGCAAACAGCACGGGAACTAAACCGCAAATAGAAAACATATTGCAGGTATTACCAGGAGAAATTACTACCGCCATCCCCCACCTCCCACATATGACGAGATCTTGATGTGGTTATTTGTCGCAATTTGTAACAGCGTTTAAATCAACAAATTCTCGGAGTAAATACATCCATGGCGGACTTATGGTTTCTCCGCATGCTGTCAATGTGCTTCCTTGACACCGACAATTGACAAATACACGGAAGTAACAAATAAAGCAGCATTCGAACCAACTTTGGCTGATAGAGTCCGATATTCCCTAACTATTAGCTATCAAAACTTTTCGGTCCAAAAGTGAAAAAACAGAATTGCATATAGAAATACACATAGAAATTATTATATCGTACGATCTGTACGCGATAAACTTCATATCCTTGCATTGGATTCAGCTCGCGCATCGTTTAAGGGGGTATTAATCAGACAGATTGCGGCTTGTGTATTTTTAATGAAGCTATAGTACAGTGAATGTCAATATGAGGTTTGAAAGTAGGAAAGGAGGATAGGCTTTACACAAATGTTAAAGTATCCGTGTTATTATGAAAGTAACATCCCAAACTTAACAATGGAACTCTGGCTTCTATCATAAGATGGAGCATCAATTTCACCGGTAAGGTTTTAACTGACTAGATAACCCTGGATAGGACCGAGAAAAATACATGTGTCATGCGGCTGTCTTTAGCCTCCCACCAATAGCCGATACGGTATGGAGTTTAAGTCGTGCTGTCAGCAAGGAGAAAAGCTCAAGTGATAGTATGTCTGTTTTCTTTTTTCAGGAGGGTGCAAAAAAAAAAAAAGATATAGAATCTCGCACGATTATATCAGTTGAACAGTCTGCATGTAAATCCGATCTGCTTTCGCTTGCCTTTCAATCCAAAAGTACTTCTCGCGGGGGCTTAATTACCATAAAACGCTATCGAGATTTGGTAGAATAGATGAGTTAGTATCTAAGATCTTCCATACTTTCCTTACGCGGCTGTGACATACCATACTTAATAAGGTGAGGGTCCGTCAACTGTCCCCTGAACGCGCGAAATTTTACTGTTCAGAAAAAGCAACGGTTCCGCTCAGTCACGAGACCTACGGCAAAGTACATCTTTTTTCCTCCCGCAAATGCTAAGTGATACCTCAGCTTCACTTTCCAACGATAACGCAACTCTGCGGTGGCTAGCACATAGCAATAGCTTCCATTACTTCCAAACGAGCGCAATGCCAGAGGATGATACTGATGACAAACCTAATGGATACCTTCCACCAATACCAGTTGTCATGCGTCACCCATACATCGTTGGATCGGTTAAACAGTATCGAATAGAAGAACAACAACAACAATTACACCAACACATAATATCAGAATCATTCATTCCCATGTCGCCTAATTTGACACGCCAACCTAGGAAAAGACGGCGGCCTCCATTTTCCTACTCGTCACTGATTGCACAGGCCATACTAGAATCAGAAAATGAACGAATGACTCTGCGTGATATATACAGTTGGATTGAAAAAAAATACCCAGCACTATATAATGCGGAAGATACGGGATGGCAGGTAAAAGAAAAAGAAAAGAACGGAACCGAAACAAAAGACGAAAAGAGAAAAAAGGAAAAAAAAGACATTTGTTCGCCGTTGCTCAGAACTTCTTTAATAACTGTCATGATAACTCTGTAGAATACCATCCGCCATAATTTATCCTTGAACAAATGCTTTCGTAAAGTACCCAAGTCGGAATTAAAGGATGCAGTATGTCATGGAAAAGGCGGTTACTGGACCATAGACCCCAACCATATGGCAAGATTCAAGGATGGAGCTTTCGCTCGAGGAAGTTCTTCATCCATGCGACGAAGATTCTCAAAGAACAAATCAAAAGCCGATTCAGAGGACTCAAAACCAGTATTCCAAAAGCAACAACAACAATTACAACAGCCATCACCAACACTGCAACACTTATCACCAATGACCGTATCTCTACCGCATTCAACAAATCCCTTACCTTCTTGTACTGAAACAACCACATCATCCTCCCCATCCTCTATCATGCAGATACACAACTTACTCAACTAAGAATGAATTTTAGCTCCATGTCTGCTTTCTATTATTTTGGCTTCTCAATAGCAAACCAAGTGACAAATAATCTGATAGTTAAGTTTGTATAAAGTTTTGTTCGATGTTTCTAAGTGGCAGACATCGCTAATCTCTCCATTGCCCAATGTTTATTTCATCTTGTAATTATTGGTTATATAAATGGTAAGCAATAACGGAAGTATTAACAAAAAAAATAAGACGTATCGCTCTTAATGTATAAGATCCGAGCGGCATATTGCTTGTTGAGATGAATGTACGATAAGATGATGCTGAGGGAAAATACCGCAAGGTATCCATCTATGCCATCGTACCTTGGGATACTTCTGTAAATACGATAACTATCCCCTCAGTTATATTTCAAGGAAAGATGACAGATCTAAGCATTCATTTTTCGATCTGCCTTCAGGCTTGTCACTCGCTTAGTTACGCATACACAAGCACACAAATTTTGAAATTGAATGGTGCAAGTCGGCCTTTCTCCCCTGTCATCCGTGTGCGTAACATTGTGTCCCATTCTATCCTTTTGTGGAGCAGATTTGCCACGTGTTTCTGTGAATGGGAGAGCTGCACTGTCCATTACCGGGATAGGACTAACTGACAGCCTGCATTGCCTCATCTTCATCTGACAGACGGTAAAAACATAGACTACCATTCTGAATGATCATCAAGGGGTGACAGGCGTCGCAGAATCTGACAACAGCCAAGGAGTAACTACAGGTATATATACATAGATACCTCTAGCATTGCTTTGTGCAAGATTTTTCATTAAGCACTGCGCACGGCTGATCAATGTAAGACTTAGTCCGATATGCCTGCAACTGGGTTTGTAAGCAAGGTGTCCATCGCATTTGCCGTTCATTCTTTCTCCCTCCTCCTTTCCATCTTCGTTCTGAACTTTTTTTTTTCTTCCCGCCAGGTTTGTACCAATTGATCTCCGTTATAGTAGAGCACAAGTCTTGCGACAACGAAAGAAGTACGATTTATATACAATTCATCATAGTCATATTGGTACACAACAAGCAGTTGCTCCATAGATGTCTTTATCCATAGAAGAGGATTTCATTCCCTGATATCGTACAAAAAAGTTTATGCAATCTATTTGACATGTGAAAGTGTGTCATGGAAACACAACCTTTTTTTTGTCACATTCCTTTTCCCCACAATTTGCTTTTTTTTTTCTTTTAAACCATCTACTGGCATGGCAGACACGACGAAGCAAGTGGATATTATCCCTTTGGAAGAGTATAAGTTGCCACCTCTTGGTCATGCCATCTCGGGTGCAGTGGGATCGACCTTTGCCAATTTATTCATCTACCCGTTGGACATGTAAGTTTCCGGTTTATGAGAAAGATCTCTCATGGTCAACGCATGCGAAGGATTCCAGAACTTTTAATCTATACTAGACTTTCTAAACTGGAATTTGTAGTTCCACCACACGACTTCAGCTCGATGCTGTTAAAAAAAAGGGAGCTGGGAATGAAAAATCTGGCTTGATCGAGACCATTCTCGAGATCTACAAGACGGAGGGAGGTGTGCGTGGACTTTATGCGGGGTTGGGAGCAGATACACTGGCCACGGTCTTGTCGAGTTTTATTTATTTCTACTGTTATACTGCCCTGCGAAATGTCCAAGAAAAATTCAATCAGTCTCTCGGCAGAACCGCTCAATTGAATATTGCGCAAGAACTCTTCTTAGGCGCAGAAGCTGCGTTGATCTCTCGACTGTTCACAACACCTGTATCCAACGTTACCACACGTCTGCAGACAGCTGGCAAACAAGAGAAACGCAAGGGATTCTTCGAGACTGTTCGCGAAATTCACGCCGAAAGAGGTGTTTCTGGATTTTGGACAGGTACGGGCGGAAGAAGAGAAGAGAAAGGGTTCTAGAGAAAGGAAAAGGGCGAGGAAGATAGAGTATCATTGGAAGTCGCTAACATGGTTTGCTTGTCAAACAAAGGTTACCGTGCATCGATGATTTTAGTAACGAATCCATCGATCACGTATTTCGTGTTCGAAAAATTCAAGGCATTCTATATGCGAGCCAATCGAAAATCGGGCCTGTCCTCCTTGGAAGTCTTCTTTATCTCAGCTATCGCAAAAAGTATTGCAACGATGATTACCTATCCATTCATCTTTGTGCGAACGAGCATGGTTGCTTCATCGAAGGGAGATGAAAAGGGCAAAGCACCTGTTACAGAAAAATCGAAGAAGAGTATGCGGGACATCCTGAAAGACACCATCAAGAGAGACGGTGTGGTGGGTATTTACAAGGTAAGTTCATTGATTCAAAGGGATGAAGCAAGATTAATAAAGTTCGCTTATACAAAGGGCATGCGAGCACAAATCATAAAAGGATTCTTTAACCAGGGTATCATGTACATGATCAAGGACTATGTCGCGTCCTATCTTACACTTATATTTTACACCTCGTTTAAGCTGCGGCTAAGTGCACGAGAAAAGACGCTCAATTAGAAACTTATTTTATAGAGCCAATGTATTGTCTAACAAGTTATAAAAATTTACAACAGTTACTGTGTGCTAAAGTCTTACATTCAGTAGCACTAAGGGGAGAATGGGGGAGACTAACTACAATTCGGCAGGGCTTGCAATAAGATCCCGTGCTGACAATACTGAATTAAGCGCTCATCGTAGATCTTGCTTTGAATATATAATCGAGCAAGTCTGCACTGGCGGTGTCAGTAGCACCCTCTGAAATCCGAAGACTCCGACTGAGTTTGTTGTCATCTAATGATAACAGGGTATCAGTTTGAAAAACGAAACTGAGTGAATGTAAAATACCTGAATTGCATGTCCCTGCCCTTTCCACTATCCTCATACAGTGAGGCACATCATTTCCATTTTGCATAAGCTATATTAATCATGAGTTAAGGGTGCAAACTTACCTTGCGCAGAGTAGAGAATCAATCCTTGAATGGATGATGCTGCCATGAATATATTTCCTGAAGGCAAACGGGGTGGTCTTCTTTTCTTGAGGGAATACATCCCGGTTAAAGAGTGTTAAAGTGATGGGAAAAGAAGGGACGGTATTTATGCAAACCACGATTGATAAAGACTGCTTTGATTGCTGTATCTGAAACCAAAAAAAAACAACTCATTGTCCTGATGTCCCCCCATTTTTGAACAGACAACGATATCTAAAAGAAATGTTGCTATTATGTGAAAAATAATATTGTGACACACGCAATGTGGTCTATTTCAGCCTTTAAGATTGTTCTGCTTTTTATAACAGACCAGTGTTGACCCGCTCGCTTCGCAGCGCGTCACCCCTCCCCCCCTCCCAACCCGCTCCCATACCACTGATTTAGGCGTTGAAGAAAATATAGTTAATATTACATAAAGATATAAGCGCATAAAGACATAGGATTGTAGAGGATATAAAAATGTAGAAGAGACATAGAGAACATAAGAAACAAAAGACATAGGTACATAGGAGAAAGTATATAATTGGTGGAGGTTTTCTTAATCGTCATAAATTTCCCTATAAACCACATTGCGAGTGCTTGCAATGGACTGATTTCTAAAAGTTTCCTGTTTTGGGTTTTTTGTTGCTTTGTATTGTCTAATACAATTAACTATTATAAAGGACTGGTGTCGAATGGATCATAACGGAAAAGGGAACATAGTCATTGCTTTGGCATACCTTGATTCGCATGTACATGATAGTTATAGAGTGCGTCTTACTCAGAGTTTTGCTGAAATGAAGCAATACATGGCAGTGACGGCAAAGCATGATGAGCGGAACCTGTCTACGTACATCATGCTTAGTACAACGAAGACGTAAAGGATATACCAAAAAAGTATCTTATGATCTGTGCTATTCAGACCAGTTACACTCAAAGAACCACTATTTTTACACTCGAGTTTATAGCAAGTAAAATACATTAAGTACTGTAATTCATGACCGTCGTTTTTGTATGGTCCACAGCTATCAGTACAGACATGTTTTAATCTAACCGATATAAAGTTAACTTCAAACAACACAGTATGTACACCAAGCTTATCTTCTCTTGACTGGAAATATAGGGATCATGTTACCTCCTAGAATGTAGGATGAATCAGATTATACAAGACTTTCTTCAATGTGAAAGGTAGCTCTCTGATACTTGTGTGATGCTATTGGTCCTTCAAGGGGCAGGAAGAGCTGAATCAGACGATATCATCCAAAAAAGCAAATGTGATCATGAGCAGTAAGTCCGCAATGTCATATTGCAGAAGGAGGGAAAGTAAATCGTACGTTATTCGTATAGATCCATTCTGCTTTCCAAAGTTAGGTTACGCTGGAATTGCTAGTACCTAATTTATCTCCAATGTATCATGCTGCTGAAAATGTCTGCTGAGGAGAATTGATCGTCTTTCAGGACCCCTTACTAACCGCTTTCAGAAGATGCCAAGTGTGTTTGTTACTTCCTTCCCCTGAAGGCATCCCGCACGATTTCTCATCCATTCCACAGAAACAAGAGCGGGTGGCTAGGGAGTGCAAAGTGCCAAAGAACGAGAAAAAAAAAAAAGAGAAAGCCTACATTTGGTTCACACAAGCAGTACAAAATGCGGTTGAAGTAAAATCGTGGTATTCACGAAGCATTTACATAGACCGTAACTTTTAATTTTCCGAATGAGGAGCGGGATGTGTTGTCTCTCCAGTCCGGTTTATGGATCTAAGATTAAAAAAAAAGGCCAAACAAGCAAGATGTTCCTGCCCGCTATTAAAAATTTCTTGGTGGAAAAAGGAGACTTAAGCATTACCCAAGGTCACAATCCGGTTTTCATGGGCAAAACACTGTGCTTGAATTAAACAATAAAAATTATTACCCGCTAATTTTGCTCTTCACAATACATGACAAACTTTGGAGGGCAATACCGAGGTTTGTGCACTTTTTACCCTATCAATGTGGTATAGCACCATTACACTAGCCGCGAAATATAAAATGAAAAAAGACTAAAACTGTTGACAAACAATAACACATCATTCCCATCACGGATGTCTTTTCTCTCAATTCCACATCTTTAAAGGAAGTCATGAGACAAATGATCATTTCATAATTTGCAGGCACTGAGTCGTTCTCAATGATGAAAGCGAAGTATTAAACTCGATCCAAAGGCAAATTGAATTGTTGTATTGGAATTCACTATAGATTGATAATGTTGTGAATCTGCGGGAATTATTTATATAAAATAGACAAGAAGCTTTCATGTGATTGATGCAATGCGACTGAGTAGATTTTGTCTGATATTTTTAATCCCGCCAAGAGTTCTGAACGATAGGCTCAATGTGGCACATGAAAAGAAATAAATATGTCGCCATCAACGCATTCGTTTTCATTCATCTCTTTAACCTTTTCTTCTCCAAGACTTTTCTAAACCATGATGTTGTCTATTGCTCGTCGATTCAAGTCTACGTTTCGTCCCAGAATAAAAGCTCTTGATCATCTTGTGGTGACGGTCTCGAACATGGAGAGGTCGTGTAAGTGGTACGAAACCATGCTGTAAGTAATTTCTTCTCCGTCTAGCCTTGTTGAATTTTTTTTTAAATTAAAAATATTCCAGGGGCATGAAAGTTGAAAGATTTCGTTCACCTGCCGCTCCGGAGATAGAGCGTTTTGCATTGACTTTTGGTGACCAGAAGATTAATTTGCATCAACAAGGGGCAAAGGTCGTACCAATGGCTACTAATCCTGGATGTGGTACAGCCGATTTCTGTCTTATAACGGATCAGCCTGTAGAAGAGTTTAAGAAACATTGGGAAGCCAATCAACAAATCATTGTTGAAAAGGATGTCGTCAAACGTACCGGTGCACGGGGACCGATTCACTCCATTTACACTTATGATCCAGATGGTCACTTAATCGAAGTTTCCAACTACCGCGAGGAGTAACTTTTTCCCGTGCATATACTTTTACGCGTTGTATGCGGACACAACAAAGATTAGACACGCCTAAAATAAAAAAGGAATTACCCTCTCTCCTACCCGGACCTTCCTTTCTCTAGCTTTCTTTCCATAGTACAAGGGCTATGTCTCCTTCTCTTTAATGATAACGTAAAAAAAAAGTACACTAACGATGTCATTGACTGCATTCATTGGCTGCTATTCACCGCATGGCGGAAACAACACTTGATAATCGTATCCATTTCATTACTCTTAAATTGTTTTTTTTTCTTTATCATTTTCTCCACATGAGGAAAGTGGAGAGACTTTAGATGCAATTGTATATTGGATCTGATAAGCATACAGGGCTATGCTCGGCTTTGGCTAAGCTGCTCATCCGGAAGATATTTGTCCCATGAAACAGACAAGAGTCTTGTTGGGCTCTTGTATCCTACTATATAAGAAGATCAAATTGTGGCTGTTTCTTTTGCTTTGCTCTTCATCCCAGTAGTTTTTCCCACTATGTCCAGCGTCGTCAATTCGCATATCTTCAAAGACATCTTTGGCACAGCCCAGATGCGAGGTCTGCCATAAACCCTTCTTGAAAAGATCTGCTCGTCTCATCTTTTTCCATGTAGATCTGTGGTCCGATGAAGCTCGTACAGGTTTCTATCTTGAATGGGAAGTCGCTCTTGCCAATGCTCAAGCAAAGCTGGGCATCATTCCCGCGGAAGCGCGAGACGAGATCATCAATAAGGCAAAGATCGAGAATATCGACTTTGACAAGCTCAAGCAGAAGACAGAACTTATTGGTTACCCCGTTTTGGGAGTTGTACAACAAATCGTTGGCCTATGCCGCGATGGCCTCGGAGAATGGGTTCATTGGGGCGCAACCACCCAAGATGTCACCGACTCCGCCACAGTACTGGCTATCCGTGCCTCCCTCGACGTAATCGAGGCCGATTTGGAACACATCATGGCTAGTGTTGCTCGCTTGGCAGAAGAACACCGCTTGA
This sequence comes from Apophysomyces trapeziformis B9324, assembly GCA_000696975.1. Lineage (NCBI taxonomy): Eukaryota > Fungi > Mucoromycota > Mucoromycetes > Mucorales > Mucoraceae > Apophysomyces > Apophysomyces trapeziformis. The sequence goes on from JNDP01001345.1 coordinate 141,400, forward strand.
CACCGAGTAAGTGAGGAGTAGAAATGATGTGGTCTTAAGAAACGCAAGGAGATTGACATATGCATGACTCGTGATTTAGTGGCGGCTAGAAGTAACCTTCAGCAAGCCGTGCCTATAAGTTTTGGTTTCAAGATGGCTCGACTGTTAGCTACTTTGCAAAGGCACAAGGAGAGACTGACTGAATTACGCAAGCGTGTCTTGACAGTCGAGTTCAGTGGAGCGGCAGGGACGCTTGCTACGTTGGATGCAAATGTAGCTCTGGAATGTCAGGCTGGGTTAGCCCGTGAACTCGGTCTTGCTCAGCCTGAAATAGCATGGCATACGGAGCGAGACCGCATTGCTGAAGTGGGTGCGTTTCTGGGCATCCTGTGTGGAACCCTCTCTAAGAATGCTACGGACATTAAGGTAACGTATATACTTGTTGGACAAGTCGGATAAGATTGTTTCTGATGCGTCAATGGCCTTCTTTATTTAAAAGCTAATGATGCAAACGGAAGTCGGAGAGGTTTCTGAACCCTATGTTCCTCATCGAGGATCAAGTTCCACCATGCCAAACAAATTTAACCCTATCAGCTGCGTCTACATTCATGCACTAGCTGCCACCGTACGCCAACACTCGGCAGCATTGATGGATGCCATGGTGGAAGACCACGAACGTTCCACCGGACCGTGGGAAATAGGTAAACAAGAAAACAAGTCAACTTGTTATATCACTGTGCTCATTTCGCAAGGATAGAATGGATCGTTCTACCTGAAGCCTTTGTGCTAACTGCTGGTGCTCTTAACCAAACGAAAACACTCATGGCAGGTCTTCAAGTCCATCCGGAACGTATGGCACAGAATTTGGCTCTTACCAAGGGTTTGATCGTATCCGAAGCGGTTATGATGGGTCTCGGACCAAAGCTTGGAAGACAAACGGCCCATGACTTGGTCTATGACTACTGTCGACGCGCGTTGAAAGAGGACAGGATGTTGGTAGACTTACTGAAGGAAGATAAGGAAATTACAGCCGTTTTATCCGATGAGGCGCTGGAGAGCCTTTGCGATCCCGCCAACTATCTGGGATTGAGCGGTCCTATGGTGGATATCGTTCTACAAAAGTACAAACAAGAAAGACACAAGGCGTAACAGTCTCTTAATGCCGACGCAAGAAAATTTTCTTAGAATATGTTATATGTTTGTAGATCGTTTCTAGCTGTGTTGCTCTATTCCCACGTTCACATGCACAAATAGTATCTGTATATTATAACAATCTGCTTATGGCTTGCATTTTTTACCTAAGGACGGGATTGAATGAGCTTTTTGTGAATTCCTTTATATGGCAAAAAGAAGACCAGCCTCACTAAATCGAAGCAATGCTCTAGCGCTGTTGCTCGAAGGACATTAGACGCCAACGCTTTTGGCTAGATGGATACATCTTATTAAGGTAATATTCGTCTAATAGAGTAGACTTGGCCGTGGCCTACACCATTCTCATCTATCTTAATGAAATAATTGATATAACCATACACAACGGCTTCATAGTTAAATATGACGCGTGGATCGAACTGAGAGCGAAAGCTATGCTGAGAACGTCAATAAACTAAACCTATGCCAAGCAGTTCCTGTGCAAAGTATCCAACGATTACAGCAGACTTTTGACCAGAACGACGTTAGCATAACTTCTGATTTATTAAACGCATTAAGCAAATAGCGATTGCTGAAAATAGGCCATTTTTGTCTCATAGCATATATGGTGTTTCACCAGCGAAAAATAAGGGGTGATGTAAAACAAATATGGACTATTAACGGAGAAAGGTAATGGTTGGTTGAAGATGTCTGATGACATTGGTCATGTAGGGCTTGGTTACTTCATCTTTGCTTGGCAGACTTTCCATCATAGCATCCTAATAACAGATACTTAGTGATTGGCATACTAACAATCATATTATGGAGGAAGATACCTTAAATGATAAAAAGCTCTCTAGCGCAGAGTCCATTGACGTATATGTATCGTGAAGTGTAGGTAGCGTGAAGACACCAATTTTTGAAAAGACATATGTTTTTTTACTGTATTCCATCATAAATAGCGTTACCAAGTGACCTATGAAGAAATACCAAATAGTGAGTTATCAGTCTTACAAATCGTTGTGTTTACCAGAGATCGTTATACCAAACGTTTTGTGTTCTTTACTTGTCCTTGACTTCGCCATTCTTTGGTGTAGCTGCTTCTTTGACAGCTCTGCGACACTAGCATGATCTTCTTCTACTAGCGCAAAGTCCGAATTGAATGGCTTTACTTCACCATTCCCGATTTCTTGACCATCTTTGCTTATGAAGATAATGTCCGGACGGTGACAGCGTACGATATCCCTGTGCGTGTTATCATACACCGTGGAGCAGGAGTCCCTGTAGTTCAGAGAGAGCCAAATTCTTAAGCGAATATGATCAGACGATATTATGTCTTACCAGTTGACCGTGATATTTTCGTTAATGCTGAAAAAGTAATTGATGAAAGGTGCAACATATTTTATGATAAAGTCTTGCTCTCTGTGTTTAACAGCTTCAGGCCTGAGGCGTTTGTGGTTTAACCTGATAGCTTCATTGTCATGCAGAATATTTGCGTAGCTATGATAAAGAAAAAGGGAAGTTATAATGGACCTACATATCAGAAAAGGTAAAAAGTTACACAGTAGAAAGCAGAGCGATCAGGTGCATTTCGTCGCGGCACTTTGGGACCAGCAGAAGACTATCGTCGTTGTGATGGATGGCCTATTATATTCAATTATGAGCTATTTTACCGACTGGCAATTAACTGAATTACTCTACGCCATGTCCTGGTTAAGGAGTAGGTATCAGACGATAATTCTACCGATTTTAGTACACTATCGCTGCTGTCCACGTAATGGATGCTTGAAAGAGATCTAAATAAGCCTTACTATAACTATTTACTTCATTCGCCTTAAGCAAGATGCCTACAGTCTTTCTTCGAAGCTAAAGAACGCATCCAGTTCATGACATTCCTCGCAACGTTTGATAGGGACCAGTTCGTCAAACGATAAGACGTACCGTCGTGGTTCGCTGATGATATCTTCACTGCTACGAGAAGATAGGAAAGTGGCGTCCGAAGATTCAGTGAGAAAAGAAATCTCTAAAACACAACGTTATTATAACGCATTGCGTATGTAGATCGAGTGATTACCGTTAAGAGTGTCATCATTTTGGTCGCTATCTTCCTGTTTTTCGGCTTTAACTTCTTCAGTAGTAGTAGCAATTGTCTAAAAGAGCAACGAAAAATATGAGAAGATTAGACAAGTCCGTTACTTGTCATAGTGTCTTACAATCCTTCTTTTCCTTGCGGACGCCTATAATATCAAAAGGTTTTATCAATCTTGGTCTTGTGCTTGCGTACTTTCTTTTTCTTTGATCTTACTTCCGTTTGATAGAAGTTGCGTTTCACTGCGCTTGAATATAATTGATGACTGATTTCTTCATCAACGATCGCCTTATCCAACTGCTTCTTCCTGAAATATTGGATCACACTCTCTTTTCGTAAGATCTGAAAAAGAAATCAGTTTAGTGATTGTAGGCTTATTGCAGAAGAAGCCACACGTCATTCAAATCATCGATTAAGCGTTGCGATTTCTTGGCCAACTTGGCATTCTTTTTGACATTCTCTAACGACGCCTGCAGAGCATCCCGTAAATCACTAACGGTGTCAAAATCATACTGTTCTAATATATTTGCAACATCGAAGCTATCGATATTTTCGGATATGGCCTTTGTTAAGCTCTTCTTCATCACTGTCAGGGAAAAGCTATCATTACAGTTGCTAGTCAGTCAAACTTATAGTGGCCAATCAAAAACATAACCGAGTCCTAAGACGCGATGACTGCCCCCTATTTGCATAACAATTTGCGTTTGACAGTAAAAATCAAAAAATTGCGAGACGTACCGACCGTAATACCAGTTGATGTTCGCTCATTCTCTGATGTGGTTGGCTTTCCAAAAGTCGCGCCCGATTGGCTTGTTTATTTGTCAGAAACAACATAAAAGCTATTAACGGAAAATATGTACCTTGAAAAGATGTACTTTTTCAACAGAGCTAATTATCGTTTTCCTCGACCAGGTGTACTTTTCCAACAAACGCGTGTAATATTTATCGTATTCTCATAGACCAAAGAAAAAAGTAATTTTATAAACCATATACTTCCTTCAAGCTTAATCAGAAATACTCCAGACAAAACAATTTATGCTAGAGAAAACGACTCTCTAGAGGTATAAATGGTGTATTTAGGGCATATATCAGGTACTAGTTCATTTCCAGAGTGTAAAATTTACCAATGTTCTAAGTTTCCCTGTTCTTTTGAAAGGCCTCGCACCCCTTTTTACTAACAGTTGGAGGTTGATTCCTTTCACTTGATAATCCATGAAGTATTCCACGAAGAGAAAGGAAAGTGACGTTGTTTCCTTGACACCTTGCCAACTTGAGTTGGAGAGGAGCATGAACCAAAGTACACCTTTCATCTGTTACCCGAAATATTGCGGGGCAAATGATGGCGAAAAAGAGCTAGCGTTTTCTTAGTAAGACGTTACGCAGATCGCACAACAATGGCAGCAAGATAGACTTATAAGAAGTGCTTTGGGATGTCGAAAGCATGGACATAGAGTTGCTTATCCCCACCGAGGACGAGGTTTCATGTTTAAATCTAAGAGCATAACACGGCTAAACCAATTAACCACACAAGTGCCAGTGAAAAAATTGAAAGCGATTTCTTATTTTTTTTTGTTGGAGCATTCAGTTCCTGCTCATTCATCGATTGGCAAATTGAGGTACAGCACTGCTTCTTATCTGTTTGGATTTGTGCAAAACGTTATATCATATATTGTTTTGTATCAAGATAACACTGTTTGGTGACGTTAAGAAGCTGCCTTGATGATGCTGTTCGGCTCATCATGTTCTTAACACTATCTTGTGGCAGAGCTTTCTGTATCTTTATGGCAGCAATACTGATCAGAAAGTGAAAGGCTGTGCCTCGATTGGATTTCATGTGTATCTGTTATAGGTATCTTATTCAGAACTCTGCGTTAGGATGCGCCTTTCACGTTTCTTTTTTGACTCTTATGTAGAGAAATCATCCAAATCTCCTGAGGGAGAGGTTTACAGCACTGCTTCTTATCTGTTTGGATTTGTGCAAAACGTTATACTTCATATATTGTTTTGTATCAAGATAGCACTGTTTGGTGACATTAAGAAGCTGCTTTGATGATGCTGTTCGGCTCATCATGTTCTTAACACTATCTTCTGTAGAGCATCATGTATCTTTATGGATCAGAAAGGGAAGGACAGTACCATTTATGGATCTTAAAAATTATTCTTTTATCCCTCATATCTGGTGCGTAATTTGCTCTTCATCTTTTCTTCTACATCTACTTGTAATGTTATATAAGGAGGAAAATTAGTCACAGTTTATTTGGTCCCTTTCCTGTGTCAACCTGTCTTGTTTCCTTTATAGACTTGCTGGTTGAAGCCTCATGACTTCCAAGCGCCATAATATTGTCGTGCAATTGGCGCATATACTAAGCACCGAAGCTTTTAAAATAAATCAGTGGATCGTATTTGTATATCCGCGCTGTAACCTAATTATGAATATTATGCACCTTTTTTTTTTATTGCGAGATGCATGAACGTCCACAGAAAAAGGTGCATAACTGTTTCTTTACGTTAGGACAGCTCTATGTAGCTTTAAGCGGAAGACCGTGTTAAACCTGAAAACCTTAAATAACTTGTGTGACCATGACTGGTGTAGCAGCGTGACCCTGTCAAAGCTCCTTTTTTACCTTTTTCCAGCGTTTTGCCAGGATCCCGTCCGTTATCCGCATTTTTCTCCGCAGTGAAGCAAACAAATGCAATTGGTTTCAGGAACAACAGTAGAAACATAGGGGATAAGGGTCCTTGTGACGTTCCGGATGTTGTTTATTTGCGTTCACTTTGCCCTGAAGCAAGGAGAGAGTTTTGAAATCGGTGGAGTCCATGACTGGACAGCATCGGATGCTTTAAGAGATCAATCACTTGAGCACACATAGCATTCTATGCGAGGGATGCTTTAGATAGAAAGAGAATGTGCTCCCCGTTTCGTAGAATGGATTGTCTTTTGATGTTCTGCCACAGCCTTAGCGATTGCGGAGATAGAGCGGTCTACTTGAATAGGACTTGGCCAATTGCAATCAAGCGGGAACATAACTTTTTGGCTTGGGCTAATCTGTCTTAGATAATCATATCAATCGTATCAATCAGTCTGCCTTTGTGTCTCCTTCTTTTCCCGGGATACAGGTATATTCAAGATATTATATTTGTAAACTGCAGGTCCATTTTTTCTGTAAGAGATAAGATAGCCTTCGTACGGGGAATATCTCCGAAATAAAAGCGGTTCTATAGAATGCCATTCATTCGATTGGGATTGTGTCGAAACATAGCCATGTGCTCTTTACAGGTTGCGGTAATTGGAGAATAGAGCATCCGGTTGTGTTTCGGTTTCCTAGTTGGGCTTCTTGAATGAAAAGATACGGTCTTTTTCTAGCAACGTCCGGAAGTCTGGGGTTCATCAATTTCTACGTCCCAATCTTAGAGTTTCTATCTGTACCTAAAGTCTGCACTTGACTTATCAGGACCGTAACCTAAAGCTTAGGCAAATGATAATGCATGAATTTTTCCTCGTATGGGTGGATTCAACCCGCTCGTGACAGGCCTGTCCATGCGGACTTTTTGATCTAGAAAGACAGCTGCCGTTTCCGACGCTTCTCTTTTCTTTTCCTTAATCTCAAATGACAACATCACCGAAAGACATTGCTTCATTAGCCTCCTCCACCTCATCCCAGAGCCTATCTTCTACTGCCCTAAGCAATGGGAAGAATGCACACAGTAACTCACCAAGACAGGTACACAGACGGTTGGCAGACGTCTCCGATCGCACCAATTTCGTCCCTCCTCGAATGTATGATGCCTTTTAACTAAGCTTAAACTTCATTATGAGCATTCATTCATCGTTCTTTGTTTGTGAATAAATCAGTGATAAATCTGAAACAGCAAGCCCGAGTCCAAGGCGCAGCTCGCAGTCATTCTCAACTCAGGATACCACTCCTCGTTCAATCGATACCAAACCAAAAGCAGATCCTAGACAAGACCCACGCTATCTTCTAAAGCTAGTGACAAGCTTGGTAAAGACAAGAAGCGGTAGTGTTCTGTCTCGAAACACAATCTTAAAGATGGATCATTTCCCGAGTGGTAAAATCGCAAAGAACATACGAGCATGGATGGGTCGAAAACTGAATCGAATTCTTTGTTTTACACACTTACTTAGGAATGAACAGCAAACTTGATTTTCATTTGCAAGGTGCGCCTAACTTTCGAATTGCTCAGTTGAACGTCTTCGGAGTCGCACAACCTACGGTAAGGACGGCGTGAGAATCCTGTGACACGCAGAATGGTTACACCACCTGCTGATAACGGTCTCTCATCTGAAATATAGGTCATTGGGTTATCGAGTATATTGGCGGTATTAAACTGTCACCCGAAAAGTTTGTTGAAAGCATCCTGTACCTGGTAAGTGTTCCGCTTTTTCTTATAGAAACTATATTTAACGACTTGTAAACAACAACAAACAATGGACCAACTCTTACAGGTTCTTGACGCGCGAAGAACCATTAGGTACGTTCGGAATACAGCAGGGTGACTCTTATGGGCGATTCTTATGCTGATTTAATTGCAATAGTGTATTTGAATGGGAATCCATATGTACTGCGTGACTATGCTGATCCTATGCAAAACATGAGCTCTTTCTTGGGCATTCATGCAGATCGCCTAGAAAAGGTAGAGGAACGTCTTCGGGCAGACATTGTGAAAGAAGCCAAAGGTTTAGGCGGATTAATCCTTGTTCATCAAGAACTATGTAAGTGGTAGAGAGTAACGAGAATGTTCAATATGAGATTGTTAGAGTTTGTGGCTAACTGCTTTTTAAAGCGGATGGAACAATTGTGCCTTGTTATATTGCAGCTGATAAGATACAGACGCCTAGAGAAGGTAGATAGCTTTTGGCAACAAATACTGTCATATGATTAACATCGTCTTTCCAATAGTTTTTGAAGCTTTTCAGGAGGATGGATATCGATTGAAATACTTCCGAATCCCAATCTCACCAGAGCAAGCATTCGAAGATAACTATCTGGATGAATACGTACGTGTAATAAAGGGTTTGGAACCTACGGATCCGCTGATCTTTAACTGTGGTATGGGTGCTGTACGAAGTATGTATCTTTTTGAAATTCAACAGAAGCGAATCCATCAGGGAAAGCTCACACTTCTCTTTAAGCAACCATTGGCATGGTGATTGCTCAAATTATCCGCCGTACACAATTGCTTGAACGTGGTCTAAGCGATCCGTTTCCGGTACTGGGATACAATTATGCCGGATTCCCCGGCAACGATAGTGCTGAAGCTCAGACAATAATTTCACCAGAACTTGTCCGCGGTTTGGAAGGGGCTGATAGTATGAAAATGCAAAATCATGCGTTAATGAGAGTGATATATGTGCTCGAACAAGGTAGAGACATTTCTTTTATGTGTGTGAGTGCCTCCTATTAAGGATCGGACATGTCGTCATAGGACTCAATTCAAAGATGTCTCCTCGTTCTGCTATTGAATGGACCTTGGAAAGAGGTAGCTTGGTAGAGAGCTTGAAGGACGCCATTATGGGTAATTATCAATGTGTCGTTTCTTTGACATCATTGCTGGACAGTGGGACATTCAGTAAGAAGATGTTAGATGAAGTCATCGACCGATGTAAGTGATATAGAAAGATGAACGATTAGGTAGCAGACTAAGTTGATGTGGATAGCTGATGCGGTCATCAACCTCCGAGAAGATATCCTGATGAACCGAATTCGCCAGACTACTTGGAGCGGGTACGAAAATACAAGAAACACACCTCTTGCCAAGGCATTGGCAGGTTTACAACGTTACTGTTTTCTGTTATGCTTTACAGCCTATATCAATGAATCGCCTGATACACGGTTTGAAACTAAGTTCTCTTTCTGGGTAAAGGAGCGGTCAGAAATTTGGAATCAACTGCTCCATATCCGTCGTAAGGGACCTCAGCTCTACCTTTTCAGACCAGTTGATGATTTGCGACCTTTGAGTACCGCTCGCCCTGGCAGCGTTATTGTGAACGGACGTAGCCCTTATAGTTTTGGTCAAGGGATGTTCGACATGATTGGTGCTGGTAACCAATCAGGAGCCGTCGCCACCGAGATGGAAGAATTTATTCTCACGGTAAGTAGAGTGTGAAGAAGGAAGAAATAGAACAAGATGGATTAACCGCTTGGATGAAACTGGACTATTAGGCTCGAACAGGGGTTGTCCTCACGTCGCAGACCATATTGAAGGTGGACTACTGGCGTCAGGGTGAAGAATCAGACGAGGGCGAGGTTTCTCGCCTAACCACGCCAAGCTATTCTCCTGCTCAGCTTGAGCTCAGCCATGAATCATCTTACTTTAACCAAAATACGCAAAGGCATCACACGTTTTACATTGATGGTGCTTCCAACTTCCGTCGAATCAAGAGTACCTCCATCTATGGCGTTGCACAGCCAACGGTTGACGGCTTGCGTAAAGTCATTCGTCGGCTTGTTGCGGACCGATCCCGAAATGACAAAATTCTGTGGATTAATTTACGTGAAGAACCAATTATCTACATCAATGGCATTCCATATGTTCTCCGTGATAGATATTTTACTCTACGAAACATTCGAGCGTATAAAGGCATTACAGGATATCGACTGGAGCAATTGGAGAATCGTCTGAAAGAAGACGTCATTCGGGAAGTGTTGAGCTATGATGGCAGGATATTGTTGCACGGTGAGGATACAGATGGCAATGTGCGACCTGCTTGGGAAGAAGTGGATGTGGAGGACGTGCTGACCGTGCGTGAGGTGATGGAATCTGTGGCTGAAGAGATTGCTCAAGGCATCGATGATGATGAATCGAAGCATGTCATCCTTGATTACCATCGAATTCCGATTACAGCAGAAAAGGCACCTGAATGGCGTGATTTTGACGATCTACGAATCCTCCTTGCTCATATGGACCTATCCAGGACATCTGTAGTACTGTAAGTATAATTTGGCTTTAAAAATGAGCTTAACATGATTCATGTAAAATTTTATTATGCAATAGAAATTGCCAGATAGGACTTGGTCGGTCAACCTTGGGTAAGCATATGATGATATCTTCCTTTTTCAGTTGCATTGACAGAGATTTTGCTTTAGGTACTGTTATTGCTACGCTTTTGACTCGCTGGATGCGTGAAGCGAACGCTGCTGAAGTGACGCAGCTTCCTCGTCCAGACAGGAGAGATCGTCGACGTTATCCTAACTATAATCTTATCAACAGTCTATTGCGAGTGATTAAGAATGGATTGGAGAACAAAGACGTAGTGGATGATACTATTGACAAGTGTGGAGTCTATCTCAATTTACGTGATACGATCGAGTCTACTCATATCCAGGCTGAAAATGAGACGGATGAGAGTAAACGAAAGCGGCTGCTGAAGCGCGGTGTACTTGCCTTGGAACGTTATTTCTTGCTGATTTGCTTCCAAGCGTACTTGGACGCCACCTCACCCGAGACATTAGACGAGACAGAATCATTTGAGCACTGGATGAAACGCCATTTAGAAATGAGCACTATTTTGTTGGAATTGCAAAAGGATCATCTAGAATTGATTGTGCCTGTGGAGAAGGCGGTTGGTGACGGTGTGGCTCTTTCTAGCGAAGTGATGAGCGTAGTGAGAAAACGACATGGACAGGTTCTTGCGCAACACACGATTTTAAAGCATGACGCATTCCCTGGTTGTCAAAAAATGAGCCTGAAAGAGAAGGTCGAGGGAGCTTACAACTTCCGCAGGGTTGAAGTCAAGAACGTGAAAAGCGCAGTTAAATATGGTGGATTGGCTGCTAGTGTCGGTGGACTTGCTGCCGATGTCGAGCGTAGCGATGACGAGGTCTTCAGCCCACCGTTTATCTGTGGATGTGCGATGCCATCCAAAGATGCAATTAAGGCGGTATTGAAAGCTATGAATGCTGGTCCGGGAGGAAAACGTAGGGTGTTGTGGACATGTCTACGTGAGGAGCCTGTTCTCTATGTAAACAAGCGGCCTTATGTGTTGCGTCTTTTCTTGGATCCGCTCAAGAATCTGGAGACAACGGGTATTGCCAAAGAACGAGTGGAAGGAATGGAGCAAAGAATGCAGCTGGATGTATTAGAAGAGCTTAAAGAATATGGGGGAAGACTATTGCTGCATGATGAGGAAGTTGTGGAAAAAGGAGGATTTGCTCTAGTGGTAAAGTCAATAGGCGAATCAGGTTTGTGTATTGTTTGATCTAAACTGTACGGTTTTAGCCATTATGGGAAACTGTTCCGGTTGAATGCGTAGAAACGCCGGCTCAAGTATTCCAGTCTATTGTGGATGAAGGATACCAAGTGGACTACCTCCGGATACCCATGTAATATCACTCAAAAAGAAAAAAGAGGGAAACGAAAAAGGAGTGCATCTAACAGAAATCTGAAATATTATAGTACGGATGAGCAGGCACCTATTCCAGATGTATTTGATCAGCTTATTCAACGTGTTCTTGATGCCAATGCGGGTGTTGATATCCTGTTCAACTGTCAGATGGGGTTAGTTAGTTTGAGAATTTCCCACCCCTTGTTCTTCGGCCAAACTTTAACCGTAATTTTTCTTTCTGCATTAGACGTGGGCGCACTACAACAGGCATGGTCACTGCCTGTCTTATGTCGATGATTCTGAATAACGATTGTGCTGGAGATATGACAGGGTCATTTATTGTTGATGGTGCGGAAAGCTCAGCTTTCCTATATAACGGAGAAGATGATGAATCGCATGAAGAAAGAGAACGATACCAGAACGGTGAATACAAGATTGTACTGCAACTGGTCAGCGTTTTAACCTACGGTAAATTGGCTAAGCGTTTGACCGATCAAGCGATCAACATGTGTGATCATATGCAGAATCTGCGTAAAGCTGTCTATGATTACAAGTTACGATTGGATGCGATTGAAGATCAAGCATCTAAGAAATGGCATACCACACGAGAGGTGGCCTTGAACTATCTTGTGCGTTATTTCTATCTTATTGTTTTTGCCAATTATCTACTGGAGGAGATGGGCAATACGCATGCAGACGATGAAAGTGAAAGCAGCAACGGTTTATTAGTAGATGAGGCTACTGAAGAAGTGACTATCTGTGATGAGGAAGCACGAAAGATTACCACATTTAAGGACTGGTTGCATGGGCGCAGAGAAATTACCAATATCATCAAACTACAATCCTTTGACTTATCATGAAATTCCTCCTTGATTTGACCCTGTTTTGCTTTCTTTGTTTGTTTGGCCAAGTTGGCTTCCTATTAGACTCTAATGCTTTTTTTTCTCTATCGCCTCTACTTCCAAATAAAAAAGAAAAAAAAATTTAACAGGAGAGAAGATACAAAAGCCTGTGCTACTTGGTTCTCTCGTACGATTTCTGTGCTAATGTGCGCCAAAATTAAGGCTGAGAATGCATACCCTGCATGACTGGTCCATGAAGAAGAAGAAAAAGAACCCATTCACAAAATATCCTTTAGGCGGGTTGTCTGCACTCCTTGCTTTGCAGTTGATTTGAATGACTCCCAACACTTGGCCTTGCAATAGAGGTTGAGAAAAAGCCAACACAAAGAAAACAAGGTCTTGCTTAGGGCAAACCATCCGTTTTGCATACAAAATGCATTTATTTAAAATTATAGTTTGTTATTGTGCAGCAGAAGCTTGGAAAAGTTAGTTTATCTTTGTCGTATGAGAACAGAAATGTTCAAAAAGAGAAAACAAGGCAATGGGCAATGGCTAGTCTCCTTTGGCACGCGCTCTTCGTCTCCTGTCTTTATCAGTTTGTTTTTTTTGTTTTGTCCGGGAGAGAGGACATGAGTGGTTTCGAAAGGAGCAGAGTGGCACGGAAGGAAAAGCCTAAGAACAATAATGCACTGTTATCTTTTGCTGTGGTACAATTCATTCGCACGATTCATGGGTCACGGAACTTTTCGAACCTAACGAACGCCACCCTTCAAAAGAAAATAGAAACTAAAAGCTTATCTCTTGAATGAAAGACTGATTGTCTTTTTTTTAATTATGCATAACAGTGCTATGAATGAATAGGAAGAAAAACTTTAGCAACATGTTTGGTTTATCGTATGAACTATTCGTCAATTTTTCCTTTAATCACAGAAAACCTGTTTTCCAATATCGCATTGTATTCGTGGGGGGTTATTCAGCCGTAAAGAAGTCAATTTCTATCACACGATATTGTGAACATGAAGAGTACGATAAGAGAAAAAAAGGGGGAGGAGAAAACTGGTGATTAGCTGGTACAGTGGACCTTCTTCATTGACCCGTGCAGTATGCGCATTGGTTATCTAGCAAACAAAAAGATTTCAATTATAATTTTATTGTCTCTTGTATGTATCGGTTCGTTATTGTAATTATTCAAGAATATATTTGTTCCTATCAACCACGTTTCTTCCTTTCATTAAGTTAGTTATAGCAATCTGCCCATGTTTTTTTTTGGCGTCGTCATACCGGCCCCCGTAACTTTGTGCAGCATCGTTTTTTAATTTTTGGTGGCATCCCGTTTGATAAGTGATCTATGCCACAGAAGGAATATTAACTATGTCTGTTTTTGGCAATTCGCCGGTCGAGGTTACCCTTATCTTTATTATAGTTTCGAAAGTTGGTTATATATCGCGTTTACAGGGGAGATTGTTGGTCAAGCGTTAAGGCAATCATTCTTCTCCAATCAAATGGTCGACGTCACTGTGGGATAGCGACGCAAAAAAAATTAGCACCCACTTGCCCGCGTTTACAGCTGCCATTTACTTCCAAGTAAACAAGTATGGGATCGTCGCATGTAGTTTTGGTTCGTGGTCAAATAAGAATGGGGGTGGCGATGAGGAAGTTTATAGGAAGGCACTTATGGGATCTTTTTTTTTCTTTTTGGCAAGTAGACACCTTCATCAGCAGCGTCGACCAAGTATGTATACCCCAATCAATGGCAAGGAATCAAGTCGACCGTGCGTGCGGTTGAATTGGTAGGGCTCAGATAAATTGGAAGATTTCAAATGACCGCGATGAAATTTATGCCGAATTTTTTTTTTCTCTTATTCCACTCCATCAAGATTCCAGGCCCCAGTCAACGAGGATATTTTTATGCCAAGGATGGGTCCACTTTGGTGTTTACAATCCTTGGCATTCTATTCATAAATACACTTCTATCAGTATTCAAATCATAAAATGGCTCATTTTCCTATAGTGTCATCCCCTTTTCTTATTTTTTTTCTTGGTCTTGCAATAATAAGGAGAAAAAGGAAAACTCTATCAAGGGTCCGTTTTCCCCGCTCAGTAAAAAAGAAGGCATAGGATTGGTGTTTCAAAGTTCGGGAGAAGAAGGGAGTTTGGTTGCAATGCCACATTGGTCCCACGCACACACACACACACACACACACAAAACACACGCACACGCATACACACACATATATATACACACAACTTTGCCTCGCCAACTTCTTTTTCTATAATTTGACTAAATTCTAATCGCGACATTCCTTTCTTTCTCTTTCACTTTTCTCTTCTCTCTCTCTCTCACACACACATACACACTTCTTTTTTTTTTCCTCCTTCCCTTTTTCGCCCAAACTGGATTATTTTACCTTTGCTTCTCGAAGAGCCTCCACTGGCTCTGCCTTATCTGATGATAAGGCCACAACTTCTAGTCAAAAGATAAATACCATCACCAGCCAACGTCGACGTTCTTCTTTATGTCGAACAACCTTACAAAAATATTCCTTTATTTTTTCACCGTCCACATTGACTCGCGAGACTACGGTTTCATTACCGTCGCCACCACCCTTGGTTCGAACAGCATCCTCTTCTTCTTCCTTATCCTCTACCGGAGAACCCACTTCACAACTGCCAACTTCGTCACGTCGCACAAGCATTTCAACAACTACCGTTACAAAGTTACCCCGTTCCGAAAGAATCTCGGTTCTCTTGGTGGATGACAATAATATCAACCTCCAAGTACTTTCCCAAACCCTGAAGATTCATATGTCGGATATGATTCAGCATATGGAATTGGTTCGAAGTGGTATCAGAGCACTTGACATTCTACGCCATCGACGGTTTGACCTTATTTTATTGGACATTGACATGCCTATCCTAAACGGGATCGATACTGCACGACATATCCGACAGTCGAATGAACACGATATCATGCTACACAATCGTACCATCCCCATCGTCGCCGTGACAACAAACGATTCGGCTGAATGGAAACACATATATGCACGAGTAGGCATGGTAAGGTTTTTGCTTCATTTTTCTTATCGACCCATTTTTTTTGCTAACCTGTCCTTTCATTTTTTCCAGAATGGATGTATAAGCAAACCAATTGCACCAAGTATATTAAGGCAAACATTATCTCAAGTACTTCTTCATGGAAACTGTCATGAATCACTCAGTCCATGATCAAACTTTTTTTTTTCTACATCCACACTCTAGAAAATCAGAAAATCCACGTTTGCGCCCAAAACACACACACCCTTTAGAAGATTATCATACAAATACCCACACACAGAAGGAAAAAATACCCTCTTTCCCCCTTCTTTTCCAAAACCTACCCCCCTCTTTTTCTCTAGTCTTCCACTTATCACTCCTCTATCTATCCTCCCTCAAGCCTCCTCCTCCTGACCCCTTTATTATAATTGCGCGCGCCTTTTGTAGTATACAGCCTCACTCTTTCTTTTTCTTTGTTCCTCTCTCTCTCTTTTTCTTCCTTTATCCTTGGATTACCCCATATATTTTTGTAGATAGTTTACCTAATCTTTTTTTCTCATTGTCATATACACATCTCTAATAATGGAAAGTTACATCTCCTTTTTTTTTTTTTTTGGTTGTTTCTCCATCATCATTCAATTTCTTCGGTACCTTGACAACACGGTGTACCAAATATTTAAGGTTGCTGGTATCACTTTATGGACCTTTAATCTAGTTATCCGCCTTGTTGACAATTTCTACCTTTGTGGAAAAATAGCGTTTTCAGATTCGGCTCCCCTGATTGAACCCGTGATTTTTTTTTCTTTATTCCGAAAAGTCCTTTGCCAAACAACAAAATGAAACCCGAAATATTCCTTCATTGTGTGTGTCCTTCAAACTTTTTTTTTCAACCTTACAACCCAGTTCGT
This sequence comes from Apophysomyces trapeziformis B9324, assembly GCA_000696975.1. NCBI lineage: Eukaryota > Fungi > Mucoromycota > Mucoromycetes > Mucorales > Mucoraceae > Apophysomyces > Apophysomyces trapeziformis. The sequence continues at coordinate 157,723 of JNDP01001345.1, forward strand.
GTCGTTAGTAAAAAAAAAAAGTATAAAAAAAAGGAAAAGAAAAAACGCGACAAACCATTTCCACCGAAAGAAAGCAAAAACCAGATTAAAAAAAAAAAAAGAAAGAGCTCATTATGTACTAATCGTATGGTCGTAATCAATGGTAGGCACGACGGAACTCATGAACTTGAGGAAAATAATAAGGTATCTAAAAGAAAAAAAGAGAGAAAAAAAAAGGCGGCCTCAGCCGAAAGAACGATTGGATTGTACTCCGAAATTGGTTGAACTTACTGATCCACACGGACACCTGTCTCTCCAGAAGCCGACTTAACGGCCACGCTTTCTTCCATACGTTCAATGATCTTCTTCATCACTTCGGCATGTTTGCATGGATGAATAGAAGCCAAATTCATAGTCAGATGAGGATGAGTCTCAATGGTCACCGTCTTTTTCACGTAATCTTGAGATACATCTTCGAAAACCTGCTTGGATGTAAGTGGTCGTCTTTCCTACGTGTGGAACATAACAAAAATAAAGATGGTTACTCTTTGTGCCTTTGTTGCTGGCCCTGTAACAGCCACATTTCTTGTCTTGCACATGCTTCTGTTACTTACTTCGTCGTAACCGAACAGCCACATTCTCGGCGTCTGGTAATACTTGTCATAGGTGATAAATACGTCGTATGTCCGCACTTGTAAGATGTTGTCGCTATAACAAAACAAAAACAGAAGAAGGAAAAGAAGGTTTAAAAATAACCATGCCTTTTTCGTTACGGTCCGTTCTTAATTACTTAGTGTCTTGTGCTTCCTTCTTGGCCGCTGTTGCCTATTTACAGGAAGTTTTCCCGGTCAATATTTTCTTCCGAGATCATGGGGTCAGTTTTACCGGATCATCCTCTTCTACCACTTGATCATCATCCTCAATGTCAGGAATGTCATCAATATCCGGGATTTCTTCTTCTGCCGGCACTTCTTTTTCCAGGTCCAATGAAGCAAGTTGTTGTCTTGCTTTCGCCTCCTTCTCATCTTCATCATCATCATCCATAATGGTATGAGCAATCTCATCCATGGATTTCGCCACTAAATAAGCCAATATCATACCATGGTTATTTTCCTCATTTCCCAATGCTTATGAATAATAACAATATAATTTTTTTCCTTTTACCTCGTGAGCTATGAGTGAACATCCAACCATCGCCATCATTATCCCCATCTTCTTTACTGGATCCAGCGGCATCGACAAGCTGAGTTTCGTCATTTTCATCGGTATATTCCATCTGCGTAGCCCGACGAAGACACGGCACTAAATCATCCGTGCATTATTTTTTAGCCCTTGTTGAATATTGTCGTTTTTTCTTTGCGAATTGTTCCCCAATCAATGCATTTTGCCATATCAGATCCACTTACCATTCCGGGTGACCAGGAATTGCTTATCAGAAGGTAGATAATCCCGTGCCTTTTCAGGTAGACCAGCCTCCCTGTTTTTTTTAATGATCATTGGAAATAGAAAAAGCGCCATAGTGGATCAGCAAAGCCCTTAGCAGAAAAAAGCCCAGCAAGGCATCGTGCAGCCCCATTCTTACCATGACCATGTAGGACACTTGTAGACAAGGAATTCGCCAGCAGCAACAAACTGGATTCAGATGCATTGTTTTAATGAGACGCATAAAGGTGAGTTACTGAAAAGCGCAAACTATGCAGGACAGCTTTGCTTTCTTATTACCTCTTCAGGAGTTAGACATCCTGTTTCCTTGAATTTAGAATCTTTCAAAACGGGCGCAAGATACTCGCGCATGGAATGAAAGGTTGAGAATAAGTTGTTGTACACATCTTGTACGGACATGGTGGGGTTCCTTTGAATAGAGTGTCTGATAGAATAAAACGAGAAAAAAAAAAGAAGAGAGAAGGAGGGGGGGTCACTGAACCTGCTTTGCAATGATTCGCTCTGCTCTCTCCAACCAAAATGAGCAGGTGATTTTTTGATGTGCACGAACACTTTGGCTTCCGGTCATTGAACTTTTTATCACTCTAACTGCCCCATTCGTTTCCCCCCTTATGATCCACGATCTATGTAGCTGTCTTTCAACCATGTAAAGCAGTGAAAAGTATATATGTTATAAAAATAAGCTCTTTCTCTAGCAAAAGCGATGTCCAATATATAATCGAAAGAGAAGCACTAGCGTTCAACAAGAAAGATAATGATTGTTAAATGAAGGTTATCTTAACGTTTTCAGTATGTGTTATGGAGCACAGATAAAAAAGAAAGAGAGAGAGACACAGAAAGTCAGTATTATCTGATGGAATTGTTCAATGCAAGAATGACACGCTTTGGGCTAGTGATGATAATGTGCCCTGTTGTTTGATGTTATGAAACGTCGTGCGGCCCATAAACGCACCGCACTTACAATGTGCAAACAGTGGCGAAACAAATTGTCGCCTTCTTTGTTTTTTCCCTTGCAATGCTTTGCTTATGTAGGATAGCTGTTCTACAATTTCCAATCATGTTAGGTCTAATTGCTTGGTGCAATTGCACTAGGATGACTTTGTATCATCGGGTCAATACACGCATGATCAGAAACCTTCTTTCTTTATACTAAACTATCAAATGCCCTTGAGGGTTACTGGGGCATTGAAACACTTGGGTTGGGAATCATGTTCCCTTTCTTTTTTTTTTTCCCAGTTTCAAGCCAATGCATGCAAATGCAACAATTGCCCTTTCAAGGTTTTTATTGAACTTTAAATGAAAGACAGAAACGGGGTTCCCATAGTCAACCTATGCTTCATCAAACGGCTAAACAAACGTCCGTCTCTCTTTATTCTTCTATCCATTATTCAATGGACTGTCTAGTTACACATGAAATTTTTTTTTGTGCTTAGCCTCGGTCCTTTTTTTTATGCGCTTGAAGAGCATGAGTTATAATGAAATTTATCCGCTTAATAGTCGAACTCATGCCATCGGGGCGCGGTCATTAGAGTCACAGGTGCTAGCTAGCCAATCATTGAACCAGCTTGTTGATTACGTTAAGCAAACTCCCCTCTGTTCCCCGCACTCGGTAATCATATTAAAGAAAGTCTCCATTTTTCCCTTGCTTTCCTTTTCCTTCTAACGGAACCAAAAAAAAAAAAAAATAACGCCATGGTCACGATCAACACAATACCAACACAACCATTTGACGGCCAAAAGCCTGGTACTTCCGGGCTAAGGAAACGTGTCAAGGTCTTTCAACAACCCAACTATACAGAGAACTTCATTCAGGCTATTCTGGAAGCCATTCCGGATGGCGGTGCTAAAGGTGCCACGCTTGTCGTAGGTGGTGATGGCCGCTATTATTTAGACCAAGTACTTCAGATCATAGTCAAACTCAGTGTGGCCGCAGGGGTACTATTACTCGTTCTTTTCAGTCATTTTTTTTTTTTTTTTTTCGCGCGCGTTATCTAATACTTCTGGAGAATATATAGGTTGCCAAGCTTGTTGTGGCTCGCCATGGTATTTTATCCACACCTGCTGCCTCCCATTTAATTCGAAAGATGGGTGCTACCGGTGGTATCCTGTTGACAGCATCGCATAATCCTGGCGGACCTGAGAATGATTTCGGTATAAAATACAATATATCCAATGGCGGTCCTGCTCCCGAAAACGTGACAAACAAGATCTATCAAGTTACAAAGACCATCCAGCAACTGCGAATTGCTGACGTGCCCGATGTACGAATTCGAGGATAGATTTAGATGACTCCTAAACTCGATCAAGTAACTGACCGGGTAGAATAGGTTGATTTTTCTGCGCTAGGAACCCAAAAGGTGGGCGATATGGAAATTGAAGTGATCGATGGTGTGGATGCCTATGTCCAGTATATGAAATCCATATTTGATTTCAATGCGATCCAGCAATTCTTAAAAAGCAACGAGTTTAAGGTTCTGTTTGATGGAATGAATGGAGGTAAAGCTATTGAATCAGACGTAATGTTATGACGGATACACTGGGTGGAAGCAGAAAGAGAAAATGACTGAATTTCTGTCTATACATAGTGACGGGCCCCTATGGATACCGTCTCTTTGTTGAAGAGCTTGGTTTGCCTGAGTCAAGTGTAATGCGCTGCAAGCCCTTGCCTGATTTTGGAGGAGCCCATCCTGATCCTAACCTGACTTATGCTCGTGACCTCGTTGAGCGGGTGGCACACGAAAACTACGACTTTGGGGCTGCTTCAGATGGTGATGGCGACCGGAACATGATCATCGGAAAAAATGCATTTGTCACCCCGAGTGACAGCGTAGCTGTTATTGCACATTACGCAAAAGACGCAATTCCTTATTTCAAGAAAAATGGTGTACATGGATTGGCGAGAAGTATGCCCACCTCTCAGGCACTCGATCTTGTTGCAAAAAAGCAACAGCTTGAATTCTTCGAAGTACCTACTGGTTGGAAATTCTTTGGAAATCTAATGGATGCCGGACGTTGTTCGATTTGTGGAGAGGAATCCTTTGGTACAGGATCGGATCATGTACGGGAAAAAGATGGCGTGTGGGCAATCTTGGGTGAGTTTACGATTGCTCCGGTTGATCCTCTTTTATTGATGTCTTTTCACCAGCTTGGCTGAGTATTATTGCTCATGTGAACCAAAAGAATCCGGGAACAGGCGTCCAGGATATCCTACAAACTCATTACCAGATCTATGGCCGTAACTTCTTCTCTAGGTAACAGATTCGGTTTGTTAAGGTATCCATAACGATGTTAAACCAGAGATTTAGGTATGATTATGAAGAAGTCGATGGAAAAGGTGCAGATGACATGGTAGCTCGTCTTCGCGATCTGATCGATAAGAATGAATTGGTGGATAAGACATTCGGTGACTTCACCATTGCCCAAGCAGATGATTTCGCATATAACGATCCCATTGATGGTAGTGTATCCAAAATGCAAGGTATCCGTCTTATCTTCAAGGATGGCTCCCGCATTGTTACACGGTTATCTGGAACGGGCTCTCAAGGAGCTACTATCCGTCTTTATGTTGAGAAGTATTCAGACAACCCAGCTGAATACACCAAAGACACCCAACAAGCGCTCAAGCCGCTGATTGAGGTGGCTCTTGAACTTACTCAGTTAGAAAAGTTCACTGGCCGCAAAGCACCCACAGTTATCACTTGAAAGAGAAAAGTAGGATGACTGAATTTCCCTTGCATAAAACATTTTTCACAAAGTAAAAAGAAAAAAAAATTTGCCATGTAATAAACAACCGTTCCTCATTCTCGCAAATAAAAAAAAAGCTCCGGGACATCAGCTCCAAAAAGAAATAAGTATCTTTGCTAGGACATGCGAAGCAAGATCATAACTTGCCAGGTCAGTTCCTAGCTTCTCTTACGACTCTCACCTGCTCACAGGTGGTAACGGTAAACGCCGTTCCCTTAGTGATGCGTCCCAATGTCCATATCAATTTTGCCACGTTTGTTGCCGGAACTTTGATCGCTGTATGGAGATCCCACTAGACTTTTGTCTTTGATAATGTTCCCTTCCATCCGCACACGCGTAATTGCATCCGGTTGCCTTTTACTACGGCGTATGTGTCGAGAGAATTGTTTTAGCCTACAAGAAATAGCATAGTTAAATAGTCTCTTTTATGTTGACCGTTCATTCGGACACAATAAATTCTATCTGCGCACAAAGAAAAGTAGGAGGGAGCAGCGGGGTGACTGTATTTGAGCCACAAAAAGTTGATCAAGGCCGAAATGTAGATCATTCTCGCTTAGATCATGGGTAAATCACGACCAAGATACAATGAGAAGGCAAGAGCCTCGTCGAAGAGACCCAACCAAAAACCGCATCCTAGAGCGAGAGACGGAGGGATCAAAGCTATAAGCGACACGGCTACCGAGACGGAGAACGTTCAAGTCAGCGAACAGTAGGAATTCGAGGTTATATGACAGGGCCGTATTAAATTGAAATGGTGGTATCAATAGGACTGACAGCAATCAAGTTATGATCGTACCTGGGAAAAAGAAGTCGAAAGAGGAAACGAAGCCGCAGGTTTGTCTATCAGCACCTTTGCTACTTTCCCGAGCATAAAAACTAGAAACTAAACCCTTTTCTGAACATAGCCGACCAAAGCCATGTCCAGGAAGAAAAAGAAGAGAATGGAAAAATATATTGTAGGTATTAATAATGTTTAGATGAGGAAGAAGAAGAAGAAGATTAACCCAGCGGATGATGTATTACAGGAATACAAATTGAAGAAGGAAGCGCGCGCAGAATTGATTGAACAAGCTTCGTAAGTTAACCTACAGACGGAGAATCATTGATATTAAGCGGGCAAGCCATCAGGAAGTCAACGTGGAGCTCAGACTTGCTAAAGTCCTCCAAGCTCATGGGTCGACGTACCCAAACACTACGCGAACAACTACGACAGGCTGTGTTAGAGCAAAAAGCTGGGTTGAACACGTCAGATACAACTGTTCCTTTGTTTGTCGAAAAAGAGATAGATCCTGATATGGAAAGAATGTTTGCTGAACCCACTCTGATGGAAGGGCCTACGGTAGAGGAGGAGCCCAATTCAGCAGAACCTACGTCGACAGGATCTTCAACAGAAGCAGTCGTTGTCGGGAGTGCCCTTAAAAAGACGGATGACGGACCAGCAATGCCACTCGTGAAGAGGAAGCGAAAGAAGAAACAAGTAATTACTGGGGCATTAATAAGAATTATGTGCTAAATTAGCGAATTGAATTCAGTCTACCATTCCTGCAGCAGTCCGGAAGCGTTATAAGCAAAGGAAGGGCATGGAATCAGATACGTCGTTTGATAGCTCTGATTCAGCATATGATGACGACAGTGAGGATGAGAATACAGAAGGTCGCAAGCATCAATCACTTGTGGAAGAACCAGTTATCGATGGTCCGACTGCATTGGAACAAGTAGTTGAGGCAGCGAAAGAAGTGACGGTACCTGTTCAGCGTAGAGAAGCCGAAGTGGATGAAGTTGCCGTTAAACTACTGAAAGATCAAGCGGAAGGTGATTTGAGCGCAGATTCTGCAAAGGTAAAAGCAGGTAGATTTGGTATTCATGGCTAATACAGAATTCTGCAGCCATTTTATGTCCCGGTAAATCGATCCAAGGATGTTCAAGATGCCCGTCTGCAGTTACCAGTGTGTGGCGAAGAACAGGTACTATTGCGAAACATCCGTGGATTTTAACTATCACACTTGCTCATTGAGTAATATAGGTTATTATGGAAGCCATTCGAAACAATACTGTAGTGATTATTTGTGGTGAAACTGGTTCCGGAAAAACTACGCAAGTGCCACAGTTCTTATATGAAGCAGGATGGTCTCATCCTGAGAGCGGTATGCCTTTCAGAGTATAGGAAGCTGTAGTTACTGAAACGGTATTTTGACCAGATAATCCTGGTCTCATTGGTGTCACCCAGCCAAGACGTGTGGCAACCGTCAGTATGGCGAAGCGTGTTGGATACGAACTGAATCTTTCGGAGAAAGAAGTATCATACCAGGTACGTTTGCTTTTTGTTCAGTTTTGCTCAGCTGCTTAACTCTATCATCTATAGATTCGTTACGATGCAACAGTGTCAGAGTCTACACGGATAAAGTTCATGACCGATGGTGTCCTGTTGCGTGAACTGTCTGAAGACCTGTTATTAACGAAATATTCCGTGCTGATCATTGATGAAGCACATGAACGCAATCTGAACACAGACATTTTGATTGGTGTTGTAAGCAGAGTTTTGAAACTAAGAGCAGAATTGAGCCGTGAAGACAGAAAGAAGATCAAGGTATCCTGTTACAAAGCGAGCGATATTTGAACTGATCATGTTATTATTATAGCCCCTCCGTGTCGTGATTATGAGTGCTACCCTTCGTGTATCTGACTTTACCATGAATACTGCTCTGTTTGACAAGCCGCCACCAGTCATCAATGTTAACGCGCGACAATATCCTGTATGTTGATGTAACAAGGGGCACATTCATTAGGAATATACTAACAGCACGTTTAGGTCTCCATTCATTTCAACAAAGTCACTCCAGTCGATCATTTGGCTGAAGCTTTGAAGAAAGTCTCAAAAATCCATGAGCGGTTACCTACAGGTGGTATATTGGTGTTTTTGACTGGACAAAATGAAATTACCCATCTATGCAAGTTGTTACGCAAAAAATATCCTGCCTTACCGCCCAAAGCATCACGTAGCCTACAGACTCAAGAGAAAAAGGCCAATGCATTGGAACTGAAGAACGAAACTATCCCTAGTGGAAAAGGTATGCGTTAGTAGGACGAAGCGAAACACATGTTTACGAGAAAATTTTTTTAGCTGATGTTGAGGAAGAAGACGTGGATTTGATGCGGAACAATATCGATGAAGAAGATTTTGCGCTAGATTCTGACAGTGAGAACGAAAGTGATGATGATCTTGGATTTAGTGATGAAGATCTCGAAGAAACAAAAGATGGTATGCCGTATATCGTTAACCATATAGTAACTTAATTTATTTCTTTTAGCCCCGCTTCATGTCTTGCCGCTGTATTCGATGTTGCCAACAGAAGCTCAATTACGCGTGTTTCAACCTCCACCCGAAGGCACACGTTTATGTATTGTGGCTACTAACGTAGCTGAGACTTCAGTGACAATTCCTGGTATTCGATACGTAGTTGACTGTGGAAAAGTGAAAGAGGTACGACCCGATCAGTGTTATAGACCTGTACTGATATATATATATATTTTACATTAGCGCCGATATGATGTTACCACAGGTGTTCAGTCGTTCGAGATCGATTGGACTTCGAAGGCAGCTGCAGATCAGGTACATATTCGAAGAACTCGATGGAATCAAGTTGGTACGCTTACTTGTTTTTTTTTAGCGTGCTGGTCGTGCAGGTAGAACGGGTCCCGGCCATTGCTACCGTCTTTTTTCTTCTGCAGTATTTGATCAAAAGTTCCCTCAGTTCTCCACCCCCGAAATCAATAGAATGCCTATTGAAGGTTTGTCTGCGCGACTATCCTGACAACATGAATTATCCTGACCTGCTCAATAGGTGTTGTTCTAAATATGAAATCTATGAACATCCATAATGTGATCAATTTCCCTTTCCCTACACCTCCTCCCAAAGAAAACCTAACAAAAGCCGAAAAGGTATGGAGAGACGAGAATATGCACAGGATGAACTGACATATTTATAGTTGTTGGGCTATCTCGGTGCGGTCAGTACGAACAACAAACAGATTACGGATTTTGGTCGTACAATGTCACTGTTCCCTATCTCTCCTAGATTTGCTAAAATGTATGCTTGATAGTGAAATTCTCTGTGTGCGTCAGGCTTATTTTCTTTTTCGTCTTATATAGGTTAATTATCAGCCAGCAACACGGCTGTCTACCTTACACTATTATTCTTGTATCGGCTTTATCTGTGGGTGACCCGTTTATCCAAGACTATCATCTGGACGAAAAGCGACCAGATGAAGAAGCCGATAATAGTGACGATGACGATGATTCGTCGGATGAGAAAGAGAAGCGCAAACTTGTGAGGAAAAAATACTACGAGTGCCAAATGGTAAGAATTCCCAGATATCTCACGATGGACACTAAAACATGGCAAACTGTTCTTCAGAGACACGCTGGTTTAGATCCCTCGAGCGATATCTTGAAACTGGTCAATGTTGTGGGCGCTTACGAATATGCAGGTGCAACCAGAGAATATTGCGACGAAAACTTTTTGCGACCGAAAGCGATGGAAGAGATCCGCAATTTACGACGTCAATTAACCAATATGGTGGCAACCAACTTCCCTGGAGTAGATATCTGCGTCGATCCTAAACTTAAACCACCAAGCGCACGGCAATTAAAAGTGCTGCGACAGATAATTACGGCAGGCTTAATAGATTCTGTGGCTGTCCGAACGGATGTACTAGAAACGGGTGGAGGCAAAGGAAAACGATTCAAGAATTCCAGAGGCGTTCCTTACAAGTTGATGTGGAGCGATGAGGAAGTGTTTATTCATCCCACTTCAGTGCTTTATGGTCAGGAACCACCTCGTTTTCTAGTGTATACCGAACTATTCCAAAGTACTCGAACATGGCTGAAAGGAGTCACCGCTGTCGAGTCGAAATGGTTGTCGAACATTGGAAAAGATCTATGCTCCTTTGGCCGGCCTCTTGAGTACCCACTACCAAAGTAATAAGTTCAATCATGATTCAGGAAACTGATGCTGACGCATTAAATAGGTTTATCAATGAAAAGAAGGACAGAAAGCTCGTGTATGTTGTTCCAAGTTTTGGTCCAAAGTCTTGGCCACTTCCCCCTATTCAAGTAGAACAGAGAAGAGAGGGCACTCGATGGATACTCTGCATGTAACGCATTCATGATTTGTAAATATATATCCATAATAAAATAGAAGGGACATCTTTTTCATTTTTTTTTGGCTCTCCTCTTCAGGAACATGTCCGGTAAGAACTTGAGTTCAACATATAAATGTGTATTAAGTCCAACATGTTGCGTATCAGACATGTATGGTATAACGATTGCCCTCTATTACAAACACTGGGGTATTACTGCTTTTATTTATGCAGTCTTCTGTTTTTTCCATATCGCAAATAACGTTTTCCATTCGTGATCGCCAGCTTAATTTGACAAAGCGCAACCAAAGTGGCTTGGCGTTGTTCCAGCTTCAAAACCTTCGTGTCCCGGCGTCTCCCTACATGTTGCCCCAGCCAGTATCTTCCGCAAAAGCATCACAACCTTCACACGCGGATGATTTCCTTTCAGCTTTGTTTTCCGGTCATCCTGAAGCGAAAAAGTTGCACTTAGAAAACAGTTTGGTCCTCGCTCATCCACAAACCGTACCTAATAACGAGAACGCTAATCCGTATACTGCCAAACCCGTTGACGTGCAAAACCACAGAAAACAATCTATGAGTAAAGAATATTCGGCTCCAGAGACAAGTTTGGCACCCAGATACAGGCGTGGTCCGACGCCAGACAGCTCCTATAAAGGGACCAGACACGACGGCCCAGTATCACATCCTAGCCGACCGAGCACCCCACCACGGAGAGACGATAGTAAAAATAATGTTTTAAAGATGCCCTCTTCATCCCTTCCAGACGTTCCAAACAAAAGCACGAAAAGTATTCGACGACCCGAAACAGCTACTGATCAACGACAAAGAAAAGACATCCATTGGAAGGATCTTCCACTGGATTCGCGAATGTTTATCCGCAGGCTACCTGCGCATGCCAAAAAATACGATTTGCAGCATTATTTTGAAAAATATGGCAAAGTACTTGAAGTTAGCCTAAAAGGCAACTATGGCTTTGTGCAATTCGACAACTCGGATTCATGCGCTTCTGCAGTGCGATCCGAAAAGGGTCGAAGTTTCAAAGGATTTACATTAGGTACGTATATTCTCTATTTAATTCCTTTTGAGTCTGTGAACTCGAAGACAACTTGTTCCAAAGAGAGATTGGGTGGTTGTTGTGCTTTCTATCTTAGCAGTATGCATATACATCATATAGTTTGGGATCTGATATAAAAGGGCTATAGTGCAAAGCAGTTTAGAGCACCGTTAATGCCTCCGAGCTTAAAATATGGCAATTAGGAAGCAACTAATTATTTTTCCGCAATGGCTAATCATGTTTTTGCATTCTATTCGCGATTTTTTTCTGGCTTCACGCAAACTACGAACAAACCCTTTTATCATACACCTCTACAGACCTAGAAGTATGTCGAACTAAGCCATTCTCTTCTCGAGAAGAAGAATCACGCAACTACCGTTCTGCTGATTCGAAAGACCAAAAAGAAGATATACGTAATCGACGCCGCGACCATTCGCGCTCAAGTCGACATGATCGCAACGACAGAAGTGATTATCATGACAGAAACGATCAGTTTCTGGAACATCAACGTGAAATGGTCATTGTACGCCGAAGACTACAGGAACAACCCGCCCATGAGGAAGGGTACGATTCTGAAACAGTTCCCCAAAGGTATAGCGATGCAGATCCATACCTTGACGATCGAAGACCTCCTAGTGAAGGATGGGAGCAAGATAATGCCCACTATTTTGCTACCCAGCCTGGTTATCCTTATCATGCTTACCAAAGAGACTGGTATGCAGATCGTTCGGGACAAGGCCCATTCACTGACAACGGTGAATATCGTGCCACTACGAATTATCCCTTGGATTACGATCAGTTTGCGGATGACCCCCGCCGATATGATTCTCCGAAACCAGATGATTACAGGCCCCCAATTGAGCAGCGCCTGGGAAGCAGGCGCCCCTATTATACGGACCGTGCAGGCGTCAGAAAAGGCGATTTACATAATGAAAGTCCCTCAGCTCGTAATGGACGAAGATCCCCTCGAGATGGGCGTGAGCTTAGCCCACGAAGGGTTAGTAAACGAGACTATTCACCAAAAAGAACCAGCACAGCAAGCCCACCTGTTCCTGCTGAAAGAAGCGGGATACGAATTTCTACGTTAGAGAGATCTCGCCCATCTTACGCTAGAGAGGGATCATCAACGGAAGAGAAAGAGTTAGGATTTCCTCGACGATACGGCAAGGACGTACCTGTCGTACAATTAATAGTGTGGGATGAGATTGATCATGGTTTTGTACGTTTTATCGAAGATTCTTTTGAAGCGCAAAGGATCCCCATTCAAACTCTATTCCTACGATATGGTCGGGTATCACGGGACGTCGTGGTCAAACGCATGATAACTGAAGGTGTAAAGGCGCTACTCATGGTTGAGCGAGGCAGTGATACCCAACGTAAAGTCTACTTGCAGGTTTTTGAGCGAAGCGAAGAACCTGGATCTAGCAATATTCGATTTGACGGTATGTCTAGCATAAGATTCTGTATTTGAGCTGTGCATTAACACTTCTGTTTTAATGTTGGTAGAATATGAAGGCATTTCCGTTGAAGACGCAGTTATTATTGTCCAACGAGCCAACTATGACTTTGCTCCTCCACGTCCCATGATGTTGACCCAATCTTACCCTCACGGGAACAGACCGGCTAGTGCTGTTTCTGCAATGCCTCCTCCTCCTAATCCATTATTGTACAATTTGCCTATATCCCCTGTTGCCTCCATTGCTCCACCATATGGTCAATCACTTCCCCCCTCCATTCATCCTAACAGTGCTCCTACTACCGCCAATGTCGATGTGAATGTACTAGCCACTCTACTCAGCATTGCGCAGAATGCCGCTCTTTCTACTAATATTTCCCCTGCTCAGTCTGCAAACGCTCCTTCTGCGGTTCCCCCGGCTGCCAATCCAGCCATACAACAATTGTTGGCCGCAATCATTGCAGGAAATAATAGTACTTCCAACAATGCACTTGCTGCTACCCTTGCAGCTCAGCATCCCCAACTTACTGGGTTAAATCCTAATACCCTTAGTGGGCTCAGTGGCCTAAATGCCCAGCTTCTTGCACAGAGCCTTGCTGCAGCTAGTGCATCCTCCGTTAACGCTCCGCAGCAGCAGAAAGCCACCCATGACTTACCCAAAAGTGATGCGGCTCCGCATCAGCAGGATCTTTCCCAAAGTGTAACCGATTTTTTAGGTAAATTGTTGTCCAGTCAGCCCCAGGGCGTTTCAAATGCGCGAGATCAAGGCCATCAAAACCAATGACGTGGCAAACAAGCTGTTGTTTTATATTAAGGAAATCTTACCGAAGTCCACATCATCTTATAAAAATAAGAAGGCGGAGCATTCGTAATATTTTCCCTTCATTCTTATTTATTTATCTAATTTCGACATCTTCGTCTACGGCCGTCGTGCAAGATAGTGGAGACTAGGATAGTTATAGTTTTTCTAAAATAGGCATCCATATTTTATACCCATCATTCTTACCATAATCGATTTTTCATGGTTATTGAGTGACTTTACACTTATCATGGTCCTTCTTCAAGAAGGGCTTATTGAGACCATGCATGGGACCCTTAAACAGCCTGCCTCAGTGCATGAATGCGATACACACCATATCCTTTCGTGATGCCTTTTAAATTTGTATATCCAAAATATGCGACTGAACATTATCCATCCAGAGAATAAGAACTATACTGATCTTTGTCACACAGTAAGTGCATATGCAGCACACACGATGACATTGTCTTTCTAATTTTGGGAGGAGCTGATTTGAACAGTAACATTTGGCGCACAGACAAAGCTTGTTTGTCAGGACCTAAGTAGCATTACCAAAGCTGATGTAGGTGCCAACATTGGCAATAATCAGAAAAATGGATAATAAACGATTAACACCAACTTTCTTATCAAGGCTGCTTCTTTTCCGACAAGGCACGTGTCTACTTTTTTTCAAGGTAGTAGGTCTTCATTTAATCAATACTATTAATCTGGGAAACATCGTCAGCTAAGTAGCTATTATTATAGAATGCTTTTGTGTCCGAAGCCATTCCAATTGAAGTGATACTGAATGATCGGTGTGCAGGCCTTGAGCGCCCAGGTCCGCACCCGCGTCGGGCGCCCCGAGAAGCCTGATTCGTTGATGAAGACAATCAGTCGTTGTTAGACGGCACACTTTTTTGAGCGCGGGCCAAGTTTTGCGCTTCCAGGTCAGTTCCGCCTCCTCGTTGCGCTCGATGGCTCGGCGCTCGGGCTTTTGCGTTTTTGCGCGACGGTTCAAATAAAGCGGCTGCACGTCGCCAACTGCTCAGTCGGTGCCGGTGACATGTCCAGCGTTACCGGCACCATCCGCGTGGGCGATGGAACCACCTTACGGAGACCTCGACGCAGCGATTGCGGAACGCGCTTTCGGGGGTCGCTGCCGATGATCAGCGCAGCCGCAGACAGAAGGATGCGTGCAATTGAAATGAGGTGGATTATCTTGGTATAGTTAGCATTGCATTATCCACCAAAAACGTAGCGATAGTTGCTTACCGCTGGATTGATTCGCACGCTTTAGATCGGTATGAGAGAAAATTCCGGTATGGACGGTTGTTTAGGCCCCGAAATAGTATCCTTCGGTCCGTGGAATAGAGGGGCCAATGCTCCGGCTATGGCGAAGACACCGCGCAGGTGCGCCTATGACGCCAGCAGTCACCTCCACCCCTATCAGGCCACACAACTTTAGCATACTTGACAATGGACTTTGAATCGAACCCCGCCGCCCACAGCGCTCAAGTGGCCTATACGCCATGGAGAACCAGCAAGCCAGTCTCTCTGCGGCGTCTGCCCCGCCTGATTTCCCAAGCCTGGTGGCGCCTGAGTATGCACCCGTGCGGCAGATGTACCAGGCGACCGACTCGACGAGCCGTCCGACGACGTACTATGATTTGCCGCCCGAAATCCTCCAGCAGGTGGCTAACCACATGCCGTTTGAAGACCTCGGTAACTTTTCGAGCGCGGACAGGCAGACCTATCACGCGCTACAAGAAAGGCGGCTGAGTTGGCTTTGTCGCGAACGCATTTCTCACGCTGGTGCGCTGGATCGCACGTCGGTACAACGAATGTTGACCGAAATTGAGCGTATTGGCACCGACTCCCTGCGCGCTGAATTGCTTCAGGCGCTGTGGCAACGGGCAAGAAGGCAGAACAAAGTGAAGCCCGAGGTATTCATAGCGATCTTCCAAGCCGCGGGCCGTGTGCCAAAGCAAAGCTTGCAGGTACAAAAATACATGATCGGGAGCATACGGGGGATTCCGATCCAGTACCAGCGCAATCTGTATAGGTTCGTGTATGCAGACGCCGAACGACGCTCCCCTGAGCAGGGCAGCACCTGGGGCGCCGTCGCATCGATGCTACCAATCTACGGCCGTTCGCCGCCGTCAAACTTGTCGCTTGACGCACCGCAGATTGAAAGCGAATATCGGGCTTTTCTAAGCCGGCTACCTGCGTTGGACGCGTCTGGACAGGCCGAACTGATAACGGCATTAGCCGAAGTGCTAGGCGCGTTCTCATTATCTTCCCCCTCTTCTAATTATTCTGCTTATCGTTATGATCTTGCAAGCGCGACAAGCATTGAATTGTACAAAACACTGTTCGAATGGATGCAACGCCTGCCAGCGTCGCATCGGGGCGCGCCGATCGGCGCACTAGTCGATCGAGTATCGATGCTGCCAGAGGCACAAAGGCCAGTGTATCTCGCTCATCTGCGGCACTTGACGCTGTCATTGCCGGATCATCAATTAGGCAGCGCGTTACGTTACCTGCCGGGCGCTTTAGTGCGGCTAGTACCGTCAGATCAACATGCGCGTGAAATTTCTTTGCTCGAACCCGCCCTTGAGCGCGTGCCGCCTGCGCAGCGCGAATTAGCGGCGCTTGGGCTGCTCGAAGAAACATCGCGATTGAACGACGAACTGTTAAAGCAGGTATGGCAGCGCGCGATGCGCCTGCTCGACAGCAGCAATGGCCCCGGCATAGCGGAAGCGTTCTACGATATTCACTTACGGATTGGACTTAAACTAAATAACCAGCAATGGGAAGCCGCAAAAACTGAAATCAAGACCTTTTTTGAGCGTAACCGGTTCGATGAGCCAACTCGCAACGGGATGCTGAACTCTCGAAATTATTGTTGGTTCCGCAATTATCAGACACAGTAATTCGGCCTGCGACAGCTGCGATGCTGCCCTGACCGGATTGCACACTATGTCACCGGTGGCATCCACATGAATGCAAAGCGCTCCATCGGACTTTATGAGTGGAAGGCGAAAGTGGCTGTCATTTTCTGCCTTGCAATATGTGACGTGATTCTTTTAGCGGTTTTTGATTGAATCCTCTACTAATATTTGACAATACTCTTCAGTAATAATACGGGCCACAGGTAAAGGTTTTCGTAAGAACATTGTTAAATGGTTTAGAAAGCACAAGTGAAATATTTGAGATTAAGGTTGTTGTCCCTTTTATTCAGATAGATGGATAATTCATATAGTACTGCTGAGTTCAAATATACTGATTTGGTAGTTATAAAAAAAGAGAGTAGGGCGTCACACTTGAAAGAAGCTGGCGCCGGAGTGAACAAAAAGTTTATACAGTTTTTGATCAATGGCGATCGACGAGGAAGACAAAAAAGATCTGTTTGGATTTGAAGAAGAGGAAAGCGATCATGAGTCTTCCCAAGAAGAGGAGGAAGAGGAAGATCGACGATTTACCACTTTTCGTTCTCGCTCAAAAAAAACAGCAAGTGAGGACTCGCAATCTGAAGACTCGGAATATGAAAACGACGAGGAACAGGAAGGGGACATAGAAAATGAGGACGAAGAAAGCAAAAAACTCGCCGAGTCTGGGGAAGAAGAACGAGAAGAGGAAGACGAAGAGGAAACGGACAGTCGATTTGTTGAGGAAGAGCCAGCTGTTGAGAAAAAGAAATCACAGACCGGCAAAAAGAAGAAATTGAACAAGTTAACGCCGGAAGAACTCGAGAAATTCGAAAAAGAACAGAGAAAGACAGGTGTTTGCTACCTGTCAAGAATCCCTCCGTTTATGAAGCCGCGTCGCTTACGATCATTGCTCAGTAAATACGCCGAGATTGGACGCATCTATTGTACACCAGAAGGTAAAGATAGCTTGCACATAAGTCAAGTTACTGAATCGCAATGGAAAAGATCCAAAAATTACTGCTCGGCGGAAAAAATATGGCAAGGATAGACGTGTGAATTATACGGAAGGTTGGGTTGAGTTCAAAGACAAGAAGCAAGCCAAGGCACTAGCCCAATATCTAAATATGAGACAGATCGGTAAGATCTTTGGTTTCGTTTGTTAACCATTTGATTAACTGAACCGAACTTAAGGTGGGAAGCGAAGCGATCGATATTACCATGACATGTGGAATATCAAGTATTTACCCAAGTTTAAATGGAACCATCTAACAGAGCAAATGGGTAAGGTTATAGCAAGATGAAGAGGACAATATGACTAACCCATTGAATTAGCATACGAACAACAAGCACGTCAGCATCGACTTCGAAACGAGGTTGCGCAATCACAACGAGAGAATAAGACTTTCATACAAAACATTGAGCGGTCCAAGATGATTAAGGGCATAGAGGACAAGAAGCGCAAGAGGGGTGAGGAAGTGCAGGAGGATGATATCCGACGAACGTTTAAACAGCGTGCGACTGTTGCTCGTGAAGTGGCTCCTGACCAGAAGTCTGGCAAGGAAGTTTTATCACGAATGGACAGTAGTATGAAGAATGTATTGGGTAAAGTGTTTGGTAAATAAAATAGAACGGAAAGCGAACGGTGTTTGTTTTAGCTTCTTTGGGTATGAAGCGATAATTATATGTACCATACAAGTTTCTTTTGCGGGAAAAGCACTTTTGGTCCTGTCATGCAAAATAAAAAATGAGCATGTGAATGGGAACGGAATTGAATTTGGCCAGCACAGAGGTCCGTTCCCTGCAGAATCCGAAGATACAAGTCACCTGCACCCGGTTCATTCTAGGCGAATGGTTGCAGGAAGTTTTTGTTCTTTGGCACTGCATCATGTTCCGTTCCTTCCATTTACGTTCTCATTGCAATCTGCCCTTCCTTCGCCGACTCATTGTTCCCAAGTTTCATACTTCTTGCGCTCCCACATTTTCGTTTCATTCTTCCTCTTCTGTGAAACATGCTTGGTCTCCAGTGCATAAGGAAGACCATGGGCACCTAAAAGCGAGATACCTTGTCCCTGTACTTTTTGGACTGACAGTGAGTGGCTCTGCTTTCGTGGCTGCCGGCAGTATATACGTACGAAACCAGGATAAACTTCGACAACGTATGGCGCGAGTACGTCAACGTACAAGGAGTTTCATTCATGACACGGACATATTACAGGCAGAGCTTTTGCGAGAACAGCGGGAATTCTTCTTGGAAAAGAAACGCGCATTGATAGCTAGATGGCAACGATATGTAAATGCACTCGATACCTTTAAACTCCTACCAGTTGAAGTCAAGCGAGGGTTATACATGCTTGCACAAAAATACGTCGCCTTGACTGAGGCTGAACGGACGATGACGGGTATTATTGCGCTAAATATGGTGGTCTTTGCTTGCTGGCAGATCAGACGATGGAGACCGTTTATGAACCGCTGGTTTTTGCATCACCCAGGTTCAGGTCGCTCAGTGACATTGCTGACGAGCTGCTTCTCCCATCAGGAATTCTTTCATCTTACCCTCAATATGGTGGGTCTGTGGTCGTTCGGGAAGACCCTTCATGATTTTCTAGGCCGAGAACAATTCATGGCTTTGTATCTATCGGCAGGGGTGGGTGCTAACGTAGTTAGCCATGTCATGAGCCTGCTGACTCGCGCTTATCGGCCACTGATGCCATCCCTCGGGGCCAGTGGCGCCATCTATGGCTGTCTGGCGGGGACTGCAGCACTGTATCCCACAGCAAGCGTATCCATCGTGTTTCTTCCTTTTATACCGATCCAGATAGGGTAAATTAAGCAAAAAAAAAAAAAAAAAAAAAAAAAAAAAAAAAAAAAAAAAAAAGAAGAAGAAGCGTGGAGCGGGGTTGGAGAGGTGATGTAGAAGGATTTCTGATATACTCTACGGTACTTAGAACCGCCGTGCAAGCATTAGTGGGGTTTGATCTCATGGGGATCTTATTGCGCTGGCGCATATTTGACCACTATGTAAGTTATATTGCTTATCTACATGGTTGCCTAAATCGGGCATATTCAGGCACATCTTGCCGGTGTAGCTATTGGATTTGCATACCTACAATACGGACAGCAATACCTTTGGTACCCGCTCCTGAGAAAGCTTAGAACGATACAGAATAATTCGAAAAGAAACGGTGGTGGTGAGAATGGGTCCATTCCTTTTATAGAGATGCAACCACCGCGATGGATCGGCAACAAATGAGGATATACGAGCCATTTTCACTTTATACGTGCCAAACGCCCCACTCTTATGTACACCTAATGATAATTCTGGCATAAAGAAAAAAGAAGACGCGCTATATTTTACGCTTGTTGATGTGCAATAAGTGTCTCAATTTATATGTACCCTAGAATCTGGTTTTTGAATTTCTGTCAGTGTGAACTACATTCATCTTGATGCTTATCATGAACCATGTAGGGAAACGGCTGAACACAGTGTGAAACAACTCCATAGCGGTTACCTCTTCTGGTTCTCCACACTCTTACTATTATACCACATGAATTTCTTTAAGAACGTCCCAAAAAAGAAAGAAAATCTTAATCAAAGGATTGACTACGCGATATTACTTGCTGTATTAAGATACAGCTTGTGCGTGAATGCGCTCTGACTCGATCACAAGTGTGAGGATTGTTTTGTTTAAAAAAGAGTTTCACACATTATTTGAAATGCAAACCGTTCATTTTTCGCAACAACCAAAGTCTTGAAAGAAAAGAATGAGTGGAAGTTCTAAATAAATGAAAAGTTTATAGTAAGAATAGCAAAGATGGTACCAGGTAACGTGCGTAGAGGATGCAGCAATTGATTAAAATTGAAGAATAGAAGCGAATGTTCGTTCTCCAGAGTCTGGGGCACATAGAGAGATGCAATCGGGAAGAACCAACAAGGAAAGATCCGGGATTTGATTTTGAATGCATTTTTGTATATGTGAACATGCTAGTTACTGCACATATCTGATTAAGTGCAACTATAGGGAATGCTTTGCTTTTACATTCAAAATAGCTTGAGGTGCCTTTGTGGTGATATATCATCAGAAATTCTACCCAGATTCCACTCTAAACTCTATATAACATTTCGTGATCGCGGAGGTATTGCACAATTGCCGGCTCCTCACCAAGACCAAGAGTAAAATGTATAACAGGACAACCGACGGCGGATGGCTATCGATTAGCAAAGTCGTCATTTGCTGCGCGTATTAATTCTGTCACTCGGCCCACGCATTTAGATTTTCCTTCCATGAACAATATTTGGGCGCCAACACGTAGGAAAGCCGGCCCCGCCAAGAATCGGAAAGTACACATGCCTTGGTACCCTGATGCTATAACGGTCGATTCTTCCTTGCATTCGGTCCCGGACACGGCGCTATCTTCTTGTTCACTGCATTTGACTGACGTTGCTTTCTTTCCAAAAGATACCGCAATCACTCTAGCACGTTGTCTAACTGATCCAGAGTGCAGCATGCCACAGGTGCCAATCGTTACACCGGTCGGATGATGTAGAACGATAATCTCTGCCTTGATTTCCAAAAAGCTCTCTGGTTCGTCCGTACCCAATATAACCATCCCCTTCTTTATCCATCGCCTGGTAAGTTCAGATGACTCAATTCCTAAAGTCGCTGCCTGTCCGCAATGTATGTATTCAGAAGGCATGCGGTGACGGCGAATGGACACTACTGAGACCCGAAGAAACTTTCCCTTCGAATCCGGTCCCAAATAATATAATCTTTCTTTCGCGCTGTCACCGATATTTATTCGACCTTGGCGGAGTATACCGCCTACCACGACACCAACGTCTATAGATCCCTAAATATACATATAAATTGGCGGCACCCTGTTTACCTTCAAGAACATAGATCTCTTCCACTTGGAACTCCACTGGTTTCTCCAACATTTCGTCAGAATGCACTGTAGGTTTAGGCAGCAAGTTGAAAAACTGTTCCAAAAGATCCATATTAAAGCCCGTTACACTGGATACACAAAAAATCGGCATTTCCCGCCCTCCAGAAGAAAGATTGGACGCGCATCGGAAAAGATCGCTTGTGTCTTCTGCAAGGATTGGGATCCTGTTCATCCCAGGCGCTTTAACAACTGCAGCCAAAGCATCTAGTGTCTTTTTCAATTGACCCGAACTTGCACCGTCAATCTTTGTTATCACTACAAAGACTTGCATGCCCAACATAACTGCAAGAGAAAGATGCTCCAGTGTCATCTCCGAGAGGTAGCCTTCTGTCGCAGAAACAACTAGGCAAGCATAGTCGGGAGCATATCCAGTAAGGCCCGAAACTGTAGTCCTTAAGTATCGCGAATCACCGCAAGTGTCAAGAAAGGTGATGATCTTGCTGCTTGATGCACAGATCTGCTCCCACGTGCTAATGTCTGTTGTTGCATAATTGATTAAACTACCTTCGGAATCATAACCAATAATCTCATGGGATATGGACGATGTTCGCCCTGACTTTATCTCGTGGCGATGTCGTAATACGTTCAAACGACCACGACCACGGCCATTATCTCTAACACCGTGAGCAATTCGGCCTAACAGGGTTGATTTTCCGACACCGAACCCTCCGACAACTGCGACTCGTATGTCAGTGAATGGCTGCAGTTCTCCAGCGGACCGTTTACGCACAAGGACCTCAGCCAATTTGTGACCTAGCCTACGAGGGCTATTGTTGGCGATATTGGCAAGCTGATCCATATCGACTTCACGTACAACAGATATATCTGCATCTAGCGCATTGGCCATTCGGTGCAGAGTCTCCAATGACATGGACATATCTCGTACTGATAGGCCTATACTCATTTTTCTGGTTATAACCATATGGATAGAAACTTTCTGTTCCTACCAATAAAAGTTCCGTCATCGCTCACTCCTAATTCGTAAATGGCTTCACCATCGCCTTCAGACAATCTACGGTACGTTAGCAAAAACGACATGTCCCTTTAAAGTCAGTCATTAATGGAAAGCTTGCCTCCATTTCATTTGAGTGATTAAATGCTCTAATCGTTCCGGTGAAGGGTCGACCAACTTCAACTTTAAAAAGGTCAGTAAATATTTACACAATATCCGGACGTTTCGTACTTTGTATTCAATATTTCCTTCTTTGTCTACTTCTGGAGGCAATGAACCGACTTTCTGTCCTTCAGCCCACATGGCAGACGACGCTAAACCTCTGACATTGCTCTTCATAGTCCACAATTATGCTTGGTGGCAAAGCATAAAAGGGATACGCCCATCGGCGGTTGAACCCAATATACTACGGCTAAATTATTAACTACTCGGCTGGATCGACAGGAACTGCAAAAACGAGCTAGTGTTTGCTGGTTACGAACAACCCTATGCACGCCATGTCTACCGACGTCCACCATTGAAACAACGGCACGGCTGAGGAAAATTCACCCTTACCGACCTTCTTTTTTGCTACGGAATACATGATCTGCACTTTACCCGTAAGCATATTCTAATACTAAACATGAGATAGCTCTACATTTAATGGTTCGTACAATTGAACCAGTGGATAAGCATGTATGCTACATGCCTGAAAGAGAAGTAAAAAAGAAAAAGTGGTATGAAAATATAATAAGTAATTTGGTTGCCGTCCTCTGCAATATCTTGGTCCCGATTTTCTTTTGTTTCCCCGCAGTCAATAGCAATGAAGAGCAAATACCTTATGGTGTAGATCATTTGTATCACTGTATTACAAGCTTGTCTAACTGCGACTCGACCATAGTTTCACGAGAGCGATGCAAAAGATGATATTAAGAATACTACTATGTAACTATAATACTAGATAGGGGAAAGTCTTCAATCCCGGAAGAGGCTTAGGCTTCTTTTACGGCGGTAAAGAAGGTCAAGAGGAGCTGGAATCCTTAAAGGTACCCTTTTTTAGAGCAGATCCATACCTACTCCATGTGTAACCGGACACCAGCTATGCATTTTGCAGTCATTGAGATTTCGATCCTCCCAATATAGGGCACTCATTGGACTAGCACAAAAAAAAACGGACTAGTCACTGCCAATTGTGAGATTTTAGGTAAGTCAGGGAATGGATCTGCACACAACCCCGATAGGCCCGGACTGGACACCTTCCTCTCGTTCCTTTTCGTCCCATATCATCGCAGCCATGGGGGCCTCCTCCAATACCTCCATTCGTTACAAACTATGGCTGGCATTCGTGTTTTTGTCCTGTATCGTCGTCTTCCTGGGTGCTGTTGGCCGCTTCATCATCGGTAGGATGCAACATCACTTTTTCAATAACTGAAAGAGACCGTTCTAGAACCTACGGATCGCACCCGATGCCATAGCATGTTGAACGACGGCTGGTGGCTAGACGAAGCACATACCAAATGGCAACCAGCCGGTTGCATGATGCATACATATAAGTCCCACGAGATATCAACTTGCCTTAACCACTCCCGTATTCTTTATATTGGCGACTCTATCACGCGTACGCAGTTCTTCTCCACAGCTCAGTTGATCCAGAAAGACATCGATACGTCAGGGCCGAAGCACTCGGACCGTCAGTACGAGTTCCGAGACCAAAGGCTACTGTTCGAATTCTGGTGGGACCCTTATTTGAATTCTTCAAAAACGATTGATCTACTAGCAGCCACCGACGCCATCCGACAACCTAGTTTGCTTGTGGTCGGAACAGGGTCTTGGTTTATGCGGTGGCATACTGAGGATGACTATTTCGATCTTTGGAAAGAAGCAGTAGATCGTGTGTTTGAAGCGGTGAAAAGATCAACTCGGCTGGCCGATGCTGTGATCCTCTCACCTGTTGAAGTGCCAAGGCCAGATAGATTATCAGAAGAACGGGCACAAACAATAACAGTCGAAAAAGCATACAAGATGAACGACTATCTTAAGCAGAAGGAAGCAATAATCCATCCGAGAACACCATTTGCTATCCCGTTCTCATGGAACAAGGTAGCCGAAGGGGTAGATGACACTGAGGATGGGCTCCATTACGGTTCTTCAATCACTTCTATGCAGTCTCAGTTGGCGTTAAACTTTCGATGCAATGATCAGTTGTCGAAGACCTTCCCCATGGATACGACGTGTTGCTATCACTACCCTACGCCCAAATGGTATCAGAACTTGATTTTCTTATTCTTCCTTTTATTGGTACCTATAGGATGCTACATCGTAAGTTCAGGTAGGTCGTACATAGTAACCAGAAGCTGTTGTTCTTAGGTCTTAATTTTCTTTGCCAGAATCGATCTCTAAGTCTGTAATGTCTATCCTGCCTCCAGAACCTATCCTTCATACATTGTTTGTCTTTGGCTTGGGTCTTGTCTACATGTACTTTGGAGACCGCACACAGCTTTTTGGCAAAGCTCAGAAGCAGTTTGAACCACTTGCTTTCACTTTCCTCATGATGGTTGTCTTGGGCGCAGGTCTCCTGACACTCAAGGTTAAGAAAGAAGGCGATCAAGGTTTCCTTAATCGCCATCAAACGGATGAGTGGAAAGGGTGGATGCAAGTAATCATCCTTGTATATCATTTCCTAGGAGCTTCAAAAGTAGCTGGGATCTACAATGCCGTTCGTGTTCTTGTCGCTGCTTATCTATTCCAGACTGGTTATGGCCATTTCTTCTTTTTCTACAAGAAGGCCGATTTTGGTTTAGGACGTGTTATGAACGTTATGGTCCGACTGAACTTATTGACGTTTTTCCTTCAATACCTGATGGACACAGATTACCTTAGCTATTACTTCACACCTTTGGTGTCGTTCTGGTTTCTCTTTATCTGGCTTACAATGTATATTGGGAATCAAGCCAACAAGACGCCCTGGTTCATCCTTGCCAAAATTGCCATCGCCTGTACTGTGAGCAGTCTGATCATCCATTATCCTGGGGCCCTGGAGACCGCGTTTACCACCCTGGAGTACTTATTTAACATTCACTGGAATGTTACCGAATGGAGGTTTCGACTTGGCTTGGACGCGTGGATAGTTTATGCGGGTATGCTGACGGCATACGCCAACATTAAGTTTTCGGAACACAAATTAAGTGAGCATCTATTATGGCCACGAGCGAAGCAAATGAGTGCTGCTATTTCCGTATTTGCACTTGTCTGGTATTTCTGGTACGAGTTGACACGCACCGATAAAATTGAATACAACAAAACGCATCCTTACATCTCGTGGATCCCTATTTTGGCGTTCATTGTCCTCCGAAATGCAACAATGTGGCTACGCAACACATATTCCCAATTTTTCGCATTTATTGGCAGGATATCACTGGAGACATTCATTGGCCAGTTCCATATGTGGCTCGCAGGCGATACCAAAGGCTTATTGATCGTGCTCACCAACCCTACTTGGGCTCACGGACTAGGATTCTGGCTGAATTTCGCTATCTCTTCAGCGTTATTTATAGTTACTTGCCAGCAGCTCAGCAGAACAACGAATGAATTGACACGCTGGATTTGCACTTCGCAATCGAAGCCTCAAATACCGCGCTCAGAATACCAAGAATTACCGCTGCTTCCTACTTCTACCCGAGGTCAGCAAGGAAAAGAAACAGCTGTAGCGACTGAGGAAGCGGATACTTCAGGCCAAGCTGAAGGCAGTGGGCCGACAAACATTGAAGACGAAGACAACGAGATGGAGCAGCCAAGGCGGCTGTCTTTAGCCCAGCGACTCACTTATGTGTTAAAATCAGATACACGAATCAAAGTGTTCCTCTTCGTTGTTGGTATCGGTATTGTAAACAGATACTGTTAAACCTAGATTTCTTTTTCTTCCTTCTCTTTTGATCACCTACATAAAACGTTGAGCTCGATACCAAGGAAAATGAACAAAGGAACAAGTCTAGCGATATCGGAAAACCGAGGTCTATTTACAATATACTTGATATTGAAGTAATGTGATCTACAGTGAAGTAAAGAGTCTGTATACCCCTGACTAAACTAGCAGATTGGGAACAATATCATTCTCATTGAAACGATCTCTACTTAACAAAAGAATGTTTAACATATCTAGAAAAACTAACCAATAGTCCTTCAATTTCAATAGAGCGTTCCTTTAGATTTTTGGCAAAAAAAAACTAACTTTAGTGAGCCACCACGAACTTTGATAACTGGTTTGCATCTACTGCCATTGATGCAAGTAACTTACAAACGCTCTGAGACATATCTTTCCACTCCTCCGCCAGAGCAACTTCGAGTTGTTGCAGTTTGACGGATTAGGTGTCTGCGCTTTACTACACTGCGCTCAATCCCCTCCCGCAAGTTCTCGATGAGATATAAATCCAGGTTGTGTGCAGGCCAGTCTGGCATAACACAGATACCATTCTCATTTTTCCGGTTTACAGTAAATTGGCATGTATGACAAGTTTCACCATTCTCTTAGAACAAGTAATCGTTACTTTTGGTTTCAAAAAAGGAAGAAGTTTCTTTTTGGAATCTTCATGTAGGCCTCTCCATCTACCTTGCCTTCAACGACTGTCATAGGCCTAAACCCGCTTGCAATAAAACAGCCGCAAAGCATAACAGCCTCGCTGCCGAACTTCGTCCTTTCCTTAACATGTTGTTCCATAAGACCTTCGACGTGCTTTCTTAGGATACATCCCTTCCGCCTTTCGCATCAACGAGAAATCCGCACTCATCCGACCAGATGACCTCTTCCTATTGTTCTAGCGTCCATTTGGCATAGCAATTGCCCATTTCAATATGTTTCTCTTATAGCTTGCGTATAAATGGAATATCGGTCCGTGTTTCAGAGATTTCGGCATGACGAGCCTTCAAAACTTTACGCGGATTGCATTTGATGCTACCCTCAATGACCCGAGGATCTTGTTCCTTGAATTTCATTGATTTGCCAGTTCTCGGTTTAGACATTAGAGAAACCTGCTTTTTCTATTTGTTTTGTAATGCCCTGAACGGTTGATTTTTGACATTTCAGTCTCAGAGATCTTGCGGTAGGACATTCTTGCTCTCCACATGCCATGAATCATGGCACGCTGATGCAAATCAAGTTCAGTATATCGTTTGATAGAAGTGTTAGAACTATCGATAAGCGTCATAACAAGTTGTTTATTGAAGAAAAATAGATGAAATAAGACCAATACATTTTCAGGTCTTTAACTTCAGCTGGGGAGTCTACTCAGGGGTATACAAACCTTTTACTTCAGACTGTGCTACATCCCAGAAAAAACCACTCAATGCATTTGGAAACGTCATGTTCTCCAGCACAACGAGAGGAAAAGCAAATGGAGTGGTATCGACAATATATCGCAAGCTAAAAGAGAAAGAAAAGCGGGGTCTCTGTGCAATAATAGAGATCGGTGAGTACAAAACCTCGAAAATCCGCTCCAACTGTTGGTCAGGAAAGATTAACGAACGTTAATCCTTACACGCAGTAGTCAAATCCAAAACCTGCAGTACGTGTGGAACCGCGATTTGAACGGCAGCACAAACATCAGGCGGCTGGCGATATACTAAGCACATCGTGAAGATAGCAGGCGACCAGAAAGAAAAACAAGTTGCGGGGATATACCCCAGGCAACACATGTAGGTCGGTCGAGGTGAAATACCATTTTGAATAACAACGAAGCTCAGTCGCAACTCATTCATTTTCTTTAACTGCCGAAGCGTAGCGAGGCCGTATACTTGTTGGGGAAAAGGGAATATGCAATTAAACAAGATAATCTAAATGAAATGTTGTAATACTAACGCTGCTACATGCGATCCCACGGATAATATGGCCTGCAATAAGAACCGGGGTGCAAAGATTTTCCAAGTCATTAAATGCCGTCGTAGCACTAGAATAAAAATCGTCGATAAAAAGGTTGGAATCGATTGGAAGATGACCAACAAAAGCATAAATGGTTGTCGCTTTTCTCCTTGATCTTCGGCCAAAATCACTGCCCAACCAATCCAAGATAGAATGTATCCCGTCAAAGTCGATAAAAGGACGAGAATTGCACCCCCGTAGTAGCTCATATCGTCAAAACCGATAAACGCTGCTTTCCATGGCAATGAAGTGAAAATAACTTGGTGTCCAGTAACAAAGAACACGTGATGACCAAGGCAATGGGTCAACGCCAGCCGTATCAGTAGGTCAGATTCTTCGTTGGCTAGAAGTTCGATCAGATAAGGTATGCTCAACACAATAAGGCTGCCCAGTGGCTTCTGAAGCATGGCCAGCATCGCACTCCATAGATATAATATCGCCCAAAATTTTCTTCGCTTCGAAATGATGTCCTCTCCCGTTTGAGACGTTTTCAACATTGATATAGCCGTAATTCCCGCTGTACCAGCATATACTATACGCGGTGCGTAGACATTCAAAATACTTTCCAACCATCCTTGAGAGACCCCGACAACAGCCGAGAACTGTTCTATAAGTTGGGTATCATGCGAGCTATCATACACATCCACCACAAGCCGTACAAAAACAATACATAACGAGAGTTGGTGCAGCGTAGTTTTGAGCATGCCCTTACCAGCGCGCTTAGCAAATCTCTGAGAGAGGAGGCGCATAAGGACAAGATAGAAAACAGATACACCGTAGATGTACGTATTCGTATTGATATGCCCGTTATGGATATACACACAGTGGGGGAATTGCTCTTCTCGACATTGTCCAGTCAAAGCTGTCAGCCTGACCCAGACAAGGATACATAGTGGTGTAGTGATTCGTTTCAACGGATCTCCACGATTTATGATACGAACGATCAGCCATAGACACAACGTAGCAAGTAGAAAACGAATGACTCGATCCTCCCAAATAACGAAGCTGTTGGAGGCGAGTGTGATTCCTTGGCATGTCACTGCGACAATAAGGATAACCCAGCTCCATCCGTCGCGCAAAATGGTATTTCTGCTGTAGTCCATTGTTGAAGTCATCATGGCCATTCCCATTGCAAGAGAGATCCCCATCCAATCCAATAATTCCATCTTTTCGAACCAACCACGGTTTCGCATGAATCCCGGTAAGGCCGTGTAACGTAAAACTGCCATGCCTATTCCAGACGCGCTTGTCCAGGTTGCCATGCTCAATGCGAATCGAAAGGTTATTCGACGCTTCTGGATCAACCACAACGTCGCACATGTACTCAGACATAAAAGAACTATACCAAGGCACATACAGCCGACATCAAATTGAGCCCAGATTGCTTCACAGTATTTGATGGTTCCCATAAGAAACTTGTCGTATTCCAGGATCGTCTGTTCCAACATTGCTAGGAGCTCTTCATCATCATCAGCAACAGGGAGATTGTTTGCAGCAGCAGAGAACGATGGCCACTTCGACATATCTAACGCACTTTTCTCTGC
This sequence comes from Apophysomyces trapeziformis B9324, assembly GCA_000696975.1. Classification (NCBI taxonomy): domain Eukaryota; kingdom Fungi; phylum Mucoromycota; class Mucoromycetes; order Mucorales; family Mucoraceae; genus Apophysomyces; species Apophysomyces trapeziformis. The sequence continues at coordinate 187,579 of JNDP01001345.1, forward strand.
ACGATATAAATGTTGCAGCATAGGCGCTAACTTTTGCGGGGAAAATCCTGGATGCTGTGTTTGGTGATAGTAATGGCTCAAATAATCGTACACTTGCAATGTGTTCATTCGAAATTGTTCCATCATATGAATCAATGCTGTCGCCTTGTTCGAAGAAAATGATGGTGCTGGCATGAGTAAATCGGGAATAAGCCCACCGAGATTGCCAAAAGGGATTGGCATATTTAGAAGATAGGATAAGGTAGGTACTAAATGAATCTGAGATATCATTGGATAAGCCGAGGCGTTGTAACCCAATCGTTCCGTGATGCTGGAGAAATCATAACCAAGTGCCTCCGCGCGAATACTATGGATTCGCTGAAAAAAGCTAGCGTAATACTCTGCGTGATCTGTATCCATGTGTGCCATTGTCAGCTTTCTACCGGAATACACGAACAGGCCGCTCATCACTTCTTCTGGACTTTCACCACCGTGATCTCCTTCGACTGACATACCATGGTCTCCCATGAGCACAAACAATGTGTCTTCATCGATATGGGAGATCAATCGTTCAATGACGCTGTTCATTTGGGTTAGTTTTTTAGTCATATGAAAATGAGAAGGACCATAAGTATGTCCACAATGATCGACACCAAGGAAATGCATGATGGCTATCTCCCATTCGTTGTCTGGTTGATCCATTAAGGGCCAAAGACGGGACAAAATGCGGTTGTCGACCGTATGCAGATCAAACATTTTAAAACTGTCACTACCAAAAACTCTATCTGTTCGGTTCAACGACTCTGGAAATAGATGCATCCACGTATCATCGCCCATAAAATAAATATTCTTAAATCGGTCGTTTAGATGTCGCAACAAGTGATCTTCACCCACAGCGGATGATGCAAAATTGGAGCCGGCGTCGATGAAGGTCGGAAGGGAACCGGTCATGATACCTTTGATACGCTGGGTTGTGGTTGTGGGCGGATCGGCTCGAGACTGGAATAAAAGGGAAGAAGAAGGACGTGTTTGTCGTAAGTGTTGAATAATGGGCAGATGGTTATGGAAGAATGGATTGGCTGCTGTGGCATTGGGCATATGTAACAGAAAATCAAAACGAAGTGCATCAATGACCATGATGACCGCGCGTTTAAATGGCCGTCGTGGTGGTATTGATGAAGGTATGGGTTGAGCTTGTTCATGATGAATCGGAAAACGTTCCCATGGTTCATATAAGTGCCCCTTTAAGTCTAGTGTTTGTCGTGTCAGCAAGAATCCCTTCAAAAAGATGTATAGACTAAAAGTCTGTAAGAGTGCCAGCAGCACGATGGTGACACCCAACGTCGGTCGAAGGTACGAAGAGCTCCAGTGCATGCTATACCTCGTTCCTTTCTACCATCGCTTGGTCCCCCCAAAAGTGCCCTGTCGGACTTGAGTGGCGCAGTTTACTGGTTTGGCGGTCACAATTTCTCAGTTGAGTTCGTTCTGATTCCAAAGAGTGAAAGAGCGCGAAAAAACATCCTATCTTTGTAGAATATATACTCCATCATGGACACAGGCAGCAGAAACGAAGTAACCAGATTGTGGAGAGTGTTCCGCACTGCACATCAGATGGTTCACGACCGAGTAAGCTAACATAAATCTTACCAAGAACAGACCAGCTCACCATTGCTTGAAAGGGTTACCTTGTGTCGCAATCCGAACTTGACATGGAATTAGAGACCTTCAGACGTACATTTGCTCCTTCCAACGATGTTGAGTAAGTGTACATCTGCTTGTACATAGTGCTAGCCTGGTGCATATATTCATGCCCTATTGCAGTCGTGACCATTTGACCTTTGTCGTTCAGAAGAAGGACGATCCCACGGATCAATTGCTCGTGTTCTTCCCCAAAGATAAATCCGTCGGTGTCAAACCTTTGCGTGTGTAAGTGATTGTTAGGGAAACAGCCAAATTTTGTATAGTAATATTGAATTTTGTTCGCAGTTATGTCGAGCGTATGGCACAACAGCAAATTCCAAAGGGTATTTGCATTTACCAATCCACCATGACATCGTCTGCAAACAAGGTAATGCGCGCATGGGCAAGATGTAGACTGTCCTGACACATAATGTGCATAGGTTATACAATCATTACCGTCGAAACATACTCTGGAATCATTCCAGGAAAACGAATTGTTGGTTAATATTACACATCATGTCCTGGTTCCAAAGCACGAAGTTTTGACAGCAGAAGAGAAGGCGACATTGTTGCATAGATAGTAAGTTTTTGTTTCTGCAGTATGAAGATCGAAATTTCTGATCTAGAAGATGACTACTAGTCGTCTTAAGGAAACACAGCTGCCTCGTATACAGCACTCAGATCCTGTAGCAAGATATTACGGATTGAAGCGTGGACAGGTAATTGGTAGCAAAGTTCATACTTGGTATTGGAAATTAAAACTTTTAATATGGTTTAGGTTGTCAAGATTTTAAGAGACAGTGAAACGGCTGGTCGTTATGTCAGTTACAGACTATGCATCTAAAAGGAAAAAGGGGGGCCAGCCATCGGAGCCATGCTAATTATTTTTTTTGTTTCATATTGTTGCACATACGATCCAAAACACCGTATCATTCTTTTTTTTTCAAATACACTTGCTTACAAGTGCGCATAAATATATTTAGAAGTTACTGCGTTAGTTATATATGATACACGGTCCAGCGACTAACCAAGGAGAAGTCATGGCATACATGGTCAAAGGGAATGTAGATCACTAAAGAAAAAAAAACAAGGGGGGAAGAGTAAAGGAAGAAGTAAGTGGAAGGGGGGAAAGAAGCTAAAAATGTATGATGACAGAAGAAAAAACAGGGGGAAAAGGAAGATGAGGATGAACAAAATAGAAAAAAGAAAAAGAATAATAGGTTTTTTTGAAGCAAATAGAGTCAGGTATTAACTTAAAGGTAAGGTTAAAAAACGACCCGTGCACGGTTCGTATTATCCCATACCGCGTTTTTTCGTCCTTCTACCAGGATGTGGTGCACCTTCGACTACGCGCCGAACAAGAACATACCACCCTTCAGAAGAATAAACAAGCACTTTGTAGGTAGGAAAAAGAAAAAACAAAGAGGCATGTGAATATTTTCTTTTGCAGTACACAAAAAAAAAGTTGGCTAGACTTACTTTGCACCATATCAGCCATACAGTAACCGCCTAGATTGGCTTGCCAGAAATAGAAGTCTTTGATAGTGGAGCCTGACTGGTACAGGTTTTCAAGGTCACGTTGATGCTTAAGAGTAAGTGGGTGAAAATCTTGATCTTTCATAACACCCCATTCCGGATGTGTGGGTTTGGATGGATCCAATGGTGGCTGCGGCACGGAAGTGGACGTAGATGGGACTGTCACCGCCGGCGGGGACAACCCCCCCATGGTGACGGTTCTCTCTGGCATGAGAATGGGCGGATCATGCCATCCCGTAGTCACTTCATCCAGTACGGCGGATGGAAGTTGTTCAGGCGCCGTCGTCGGAAAAGGATGGTGATGGTAAGGGTGAGGGTGATGGTCTTCGTCTGATTGATCGAACGTCATCAAGACCTTCGCCTTTCATACAAAAGAAGAGAAGAGACAAAAGAAAAAAGAAAAAAAAACTGCTATAATATTGGACGTTATACCAAACGAGAGTAGTTGCGTGAAATAGAGACTGAAAGAAAGTATGAGAAAGAGAAAGAGAGAGAAGGAGAAAGAGAGAAGTTGGAGTCTTACGAAATGGTTTCCGCTTTTATGGTTTTTGCCCTTTTCCTTTTTACTACCTTTTTGCTTTTGACGCTGCGTGGTGAGTTTGGTAATGACATCAAAAGGGGAATTGTTTTTTTTTCTTTTTTTACTCTTACCTATCTTTACAATGTAGGAGACTGTATAAGAAAACAAAAAGAAGCTTCAAAGGATTTATTTTAAGTTTATAACAATAGATCTAAAATATTCTATGCTTACGAAGGGCACATCTTGTCAACTCTCTTCTATTGGATTTTTTTGATTTAGAGGATATAGAGAGATCTGTGGAGACGTCCTTCTTTTTCATATGCAACTTGCAAATGATAATGCACGCCTAGCATTGCAGCTCTTAACTTTTTGAAACCTATTCTTTTCTTTCTTTCTCCTCTTGAAGGGGGGACCATAGCATGGCGTCATGACCACCATACACAGAAAAATAATGGATCCTCATCCCTATCTTTCTTTCAAAAGCAAATACCTGTTGGATTCCCTACTTACCCCAGTTTTATGCATTAAAACGTTCATCATCAACGACGTCATTTCGCGTTCACAAAGGGTGCACTTTTCTCGTTAGTTTAGGTACATGCGAAATAAAAAAAAAGTTTACCTTGTACAAACAAGGGGGGGAAAGGAAAGCATGAGCATATCCATCTCACTCTTTCTCTCAAACATTTTCATCATCTCCTAGAAAATACGAAACTGATTCAATAACCTATAGGAATAGGATAAGCCTTTTTCGCAATGGTAATAAAACCGTTTTACAAACAGTAAACAAAGAAAAGAAAAACGCGCCAATATCTCGTCTGTTTATCCATTTGTTTGTTTTTGGCGTTTAGTGACCTTATGATCAACATAGTAAGTCATTAAAAACCTAGAGGACATAATACACAGGCACGTCCACTGTGCTCTCCTCCCCCCATCACGATGTCAGCTCCTGCAGCCACGATCTTTTTACTGTAAACCCATGAGCAAGGGAAATATGACATTTCATTACCATTACTGGGAAGAAAGACCGAAAAACCGGTTGATCAGATGTGAGATCCGTTGAAGTTCTGTTAATCAGAACGATGACGATCTTTCTGGCCCACACTATAGAGACATAAGAAAAAAAAGGATTTAAGGGGATAGAAGCAATCAGTGGCTGAATAGTCGTGAGGTTTGGATATGTCTTGATTGAAATGTACCGTTTTCCTTCTGCCTCCGAAGCTCGTTCGTTTCACGATTTGGTAATCTGCGTGGGAACAAGGGCCCCCCTTTTTCCTTCGTGTAAGGCCGTCTGTCCCGATATCTCTCGAATGGATAAAACCGGTAGATCACATAGATTGGTGTGAGACTATCAGCTCGTCACGTTTGCAACCGCAAATACTCCACAACGATATACTTAATGCAGTTTACTTGACGAACCCCCTCCCCTTATTGATAAAGATACGACAATCACGGAGAAACGTTCATGTCCTCTATCGATTGAATCAAACACGCCCAATAACTCATTCACATGGGTATATATCGAGAGAAAAAAGGCGTTATGCTAAATATCAGGTTCGTCTAGCAAAAGACATCCGTATAGTGAATAAAAGAGTTGTATCACAAATGAGACAGGGTCAATAAACTATTCTAAAATAATACTACAATAGTCGTAATAGGGTCCATTACCCGTAACGAACGTGTTGGTATCCATAGTAAACTTTCAACGTTGGACGATCAAATCCTTGCACCCTGATACTCTGGAATCTTCTCTTTTAACATTTTTTCTGTATATTCCCAGAGTTTCACACCGGCTTCATCAGAAGTGGCCACTCCTCGTACTGTTCCAGGTGTTCCGTAAGGTACCTTGTCAAGAATAGTTTGTTAGCATCCATGGCTCGTCTCTATGATAAGCGCCTCGATTGTACTGCTTGCATACTCACATAATATTGGCCGCGAATATTTTTTTCTTCAATTTCAGGGCTAGTGGCTAGGTAGAGCTGGGCCAATGCACCGTCCTCAGTGGTGATGGTCAACAAGTGATCGTACAACCAATTCATCACACCACCCACAGAAAACATATGACGGGTCAATTCACTACGCACAACACCAGGATGGTTGCTGTTAACGTAAATATTCTACAGAAAGGAAAAAGTCGTTCATCTTATAGAGCTGATTTCGTCATTTTCTTACCTCAATGCCTTTTTGTTTCAATCGTTTAACTAATTCACGTGTAAATAATATATTGCAAGCCTAAAAAGCCAAATGAATCCCTTCCATGTATGCATCCATGGAGCTGCTACCTTTGTTTTGCAATATTGCAAGCCAGAGTGATAGGCAGACAGGTCATTGATGGTTTCCAGGTTCAGACTCCTTGCGAACTGATGTCCCATGGAGCTAACGTTAATTATCCTGCTTGGCTTTGTCTTTTCCAAAACAGGGAGCAGTAGTATGGTCAGGTAATGATGTCCAACATGGTTTGTCGCGAATTGCCTTTCAATGCCTAAGGATTAGAGCGGTTATTGAGTGCATAATGTCTTAAAATATACTTTCCATCTTCAGAAAGCGCGAAAGGAGCATTCATCACACCGGCATTGTTTAGTAAGATATGTAGCTTATCATGGCGTGCAATAAACTCTTGAGCAAAATTCTTAACAGAATTCAAAGACAGCAAGTTCAGTTCCATAAATTCCACTTTCTCATTGCCAGTTTCGCGTTTGATATCCTCCACCACTATTTCGGTCTTCTCTTTGCTACGACATGCAAGCACACTGATGCCAAGGTTACATTAGCACAACACATATGATAACTGCGTAGACTTACACATGACATTGCTTTCGTGCCATTTCCAGCGCGCATACCCGGCCGATCTAAGTTCGCGACGCCCGCGAATTGAAGGAATGAGTAATGACGAACAAAGTCAACAGCAATACGTACACCCGTGCTGCTGCCAGTAATAATGGCTATTTTTCCCGACAAGTCAGGGATATCTTTGAATTGATATCGCTTTGACCAAAACATAGTTGATGCGAAAAGTAATGAAGCAGACAAACTTCATATGGAAGTATTGGCTCATTTTATAATTCCGTCTTGATCTGCCATTAGGGGCACTATAAAAGGATTAGTAGTATCAGAAAACCACATGAGAACAACAGATGTGAGATTGGCTCGCTACACCATTCGCGCGGCGTGTGAAACGCATGTATAACCTCAAACAGATGCTTCCATATTTGTGGCAATTCGCACTACTACTGAATTTGGAAAAGGGATGCGTAAGCATTTGATCAGAGGTGCGCAAAGTATTTGATACAAATCTCTATCGAACTGTAAAGTGTCTTTATTCATTGCGCTAAAATCGATTGGTCCGGAAATGCGAGTCCGAAAATGTGATTCGGTTAATTTGACTACGGTCAACCGGTCTGACTTTCTTCCTTTCAAATGCTAGAGCTTATTGTTTATTGAACTTGTTCACTCAATAGAAGACAAACTGCTTATAGACACCGTATCCTCATCCGAGGCATACTCACTCCGTTGGATGGCGCTGTTATTCAACTGGAACGAGGAAAGAAGAAAAAGAAAAGGAAAGGAAAGTGGGAACAGTAGAGCCAGAAGGGCAAAAGTACCTTTCACAGTATGGACCGCAAGAAGGACTATCCAACAATCAATTAGTCTTTAAATGAATACTGTCGGTAAAATTGCAAGACGATGCCATCTTATTATTACTTATGTTATAGACATGAGCAAAATAGTGGAGTACGCACAATGAAAAGTGTGGCTTTTTTCTTTTAACCTTGAGCATTCTATGACTGTAATTCACTATCGCGATGTTTGTGACTTTCAGTACAAAGTAAGATCAACAGGAGGATACGGAAAACTCGCATATCAGGCACCACTGTTTAAATATGCATATATGTATTTGTTGTGTGTAAAAATCGTGATCCAGCCAGCAGACATTATTCTATTTGATTTTCTTCACCTTTTTCTGACATGCAACACCTTTGTAGGAGCTCTCATAATCCGCATCAGTTATACTCCGTATAATTTCTTCGACGAGTTCTTTCTGTGCCTCTGTACCATCCAGCTCCAGGTGAGGGCCCATTACTGAGACCATACACTCGAGTCCTCTTTCTATATCCCACAAAAGCCGCTTTTTAGCTAACCCAGGCATCGACGCTGAATAGTGATTCCATGAATAAAACGATTTACACACGGTTAAGTTTTTCTTCTAGCCAGCTTACCGCAATTGATCATTCTCTCATCGATCTGAAGTATATCTGCGCCTGCTTCCCTTAAAATGTTCTCTAATTGAACTGCCATCCGAGGATCTTGATGTTGCGATTGACAAATGCTGTAGACTATTTCTCGCATGAGTTGCTTAAGCATACTAAGTAACATAATAATAATAACTTACATAACTCATATGTCCGCCTCAGTTTATCGTTACATTGCAGTTCCTGTCAAATATGAGAAACACTTTAGTTTGATCCAGGATATTCTCTATGAAAGAATAATGGAACTATACCCTTATATCCATTTCCAACAATTGTAGCACCCCTCCAGGTTTTGTCACACGCAAAGCTTCACGCACCGCTATTGGCCAATCCTTCACTTCAAACGCAAAAAGCATGTTCCGCATATGCACGAAATCGAAAGTGTCATCTGCGAAATCAAGCTTTTGCAGAACATCGCCTTGGTGAAACTTGACATTGCCAGGCAAACCGCCTTTCCTGACGAATGTTGCAATGTCAACCCCGTGAAATTCGCAATGAGGAAATTCCAAACTCATGTCCTGCAAACAATTACAGGAATTGGTAACGTCTCGGCATTTCTTGAATCAATCAACCTACCAGCACCCATGCACCAGAGCTACAACCAATATCAAGGATCTTGATACCTTGTTCGAAAGGCAAGCAGTTCCTGACTGCATCCAACACATTTCTAAGACATGTCAGCTTAATATAGGATTGATGCAAATTGAAACAGTGCTGTTTTACCCTCCAAAGAACGACTTCAGAGCATAATGGGTCTAAAAAGCAATCAATTTGAGTTATAGTTCAAGCTTAGTCTAAAGAAGCAAAACATTATGTAGTCAAAGCAAAGAAAATATTTACACTGATCATTCGATCTTTTTCTTCGTTATCTGTTGCAAACCAGTGGGACAATAACCTGTCTTCATAAACAGCATCACGCAATCTAAGGTCACTTTGTCTCATCAAGGCGTATCTACGTTACCTCTACGTGCCATTGAGCTTATATCACAATTGTTGTTTGATGTGAAAGGGAGGACAAAATCAGGTTCCGGATGGTTCAGCAGACTTAAAAACTGACGTGAAACTAATTCCTTGTATCACCTTTCGAGTGCTCGTCCTTCACATCACTTTGAAGAGCGCAACATCGTGGTGTCACCACATCCTGTGCATGACGACTGTTGGGTTACATCCGACCAGGATATTGCTAAGAACAGGCCATGCTATTAAATTAGCAGCCTGGGCGATAAGATACTGGTTCACAAAGATGGAAACGTCCTGGGTCTCGCTCCCCTAGACATATAATTTTTTTCCACAACATCCAATTGAACTTCTTCAGGTTTTCTTTGACGACTTGTATGCCCGTTTACATTTATTTTGCATTTATCACCAGTTTATCTCTAAGTCTGATTGTATACCATGTATTGCTTGCCGAGATGTCTTCGTATATATGGCTTTCCTGCTGTTAAGTTTGCTCTATACTCCTTTTTCCTGTTGAAAAAATAGTGACAAAATGAACATGTGTGTTGCGTAAAGGTCATTAAGCAAAGAATTAAACGTTAGTGCGGCATTGAAATGTTTTCCTTTGATGGCATGGCCAAGAGCATGTGGCACAGCAACACCAAAAGAATACCCTGCATGGACGGCTCTATGCTAACAGTGCATGTTTTTTCTACCGTTGGAGGTTCTTGCGAATAATTTATGCAGGTATATTTGCTTAACTGTTATTTGTACGGGGATCCATTCCACCAACTCTAATAAGCAAAAAATATTCCACCGCTTTTTAAGAAAAGTTTGAACAACCATGTTGTGTGTAAAGCTCGGGCTCTTACCGTCTGTCGGAGAGAAAAACAGGCCATGTCTTTGGTTCTTCTGTGTAGCTTTAATCTAGCGGATTCTAAGGAAAAGACCAATCAATTCATCGGATCAAGATAGGTAAGCTATTTTCTGTTCAACAAAAAGATGGCTCGTGGTTCTTTAGAACGATTACGACATATATCTGCTCTACCGTTTTTACTCGATTTCTATAGAGCTCGCAAACATCAGAATGCTCAATGCAACTCCGATAACTGCCGTCAAAGAACAGATATTCTTCTTCTCCTTTCATGTTCATCTCGCTTTTCCTAGCATATACACATATGTACGCTTAAGATATATGTCATATATTCAATATGGAGACTGGCTATTCACAGTAATCAACGTAGAGTTGGTGTTCTATGTATCCCTCCTTTGCTTCCGTAACGACTCGAATATAATTAATATTGATACGTCTGAAATCCTAGAAGGTGTTTTAAAGCTTCTTCTGCGACTCCGTCTTATTTAGCTTGAGGTATAGTCATTGTTTGCTCCCGTAGCCCTGATCATTCAAAGTTTGTTATCGGATCGGATATGATCTTGTTTTGTAAGGCATCAAACATCGCTTTTCACGAAATGACCTAGTTCAAATCAAGTCGCTTGAGGTAAACCTTGTTATGTTTTTGGATAGTTTCCGCGGTTGCATAGTTATATTAACTTTAGAACACTCCTAGGTTTATATTGCTATTTATGTGCATATCGTAGTCTTGGCTCGGCCCTAGCCGCCTATCCGCCTATTGCTGGCAATCGCGACTTATTCCTTTCGACAGGTATACTATATCAGCTAAACGTATCGAGAAAAAGGATGTGAAGGGATCTTGTAGCACGTATGCTGTACTCCTTAATGAGTATAAACATTTTTAAGTACTATAGCACTCATTCAAAATAAGTGAACAAAGGGTTTCCCCGTTTTATCTCGTCGTTGCATGCGAAGTAGACTAGCTCCTATGTTTTTACGAACACTGTAAGTCGGGCGCTTCAAGGTGTCAGTTGAAACTATTACATCGGATAGCCATGATAGTGATGGTAAACAGAGACAAGAAACCATGCATAAAAACTACTTTCACTCTCTTTTCTTCCAAAGTTGACTAATTGCTGTCATCTCTGGATTACTCGTAATACCAGTAAACCGCGTAGGCTAGCAACAAATGATAACTAAGAATCAGTCGATAGGAGTTAAAGGGTTTTACGGACGCAACAACGTTGTTTATGGATGAACAAGCTGAAGAGATATTCAGTATCGTCGTAAGCATACCGACATTTTACCCTCTGTTCATCTATTTTTCATCCAATACAATATAGCCCGTTTGAAATCATTTTGCATAACAGAATCTAAATTAGGACAGTTATTAGCAACAATGATAGGAATAGGGCGCGAGAAAGGTTATATTCTTCTTTTAAGCCGATTATACCTGATGACCGAGACCGCGGAGCATATCGAGGAACTTGATCACGTTTGATAATAATTTTTGTGTTTGGCACGTCTTGCACCGAACCTAGCTACAACAAAAAGGCTCCCTTTTATTGTCTACTTTGTTGAGAAAAACTAAAGCTTAAAAAGCACAAACGAACAGAGCTGAAGAATAAGGTACAAGCGAATGCTACAAGGACACGAGTATCTAATACGATCCGCAGTTTGTCAGGATTGGATGTACTTGACCGTTGCTGTCGTGCTTCGCTTGTGATCCAGGCGGTCCCTGCTACCGAGCTGCTTGAGCTGATGATAGTTTCATCTGCACCAATTCTTCGAGCAGAATTGCTCCCTAAAGCTCTATAAATTGATTTAAGTTGTCTACCACCAAGTCAAAACTGGATGGAAGCTAATTCAAAATCTGAACACCGCGGATTAACAGACTTAGCCAACGCTGACTGATATATTTTCTGAAGACGTCTACTTTGATCCAGCAATGGTGTCACATTTCAATACCATGCTGACGTATCAATAAGAAAAACTTACCAGCATGAGTCATTGCTCATAAGCATATTCATAACGCTCTGGCAGAAAATGCACGATAAGGATTTGATATACGTCTTTAACAGCTGATGTAGGCTGAATTTTTGCGTTCTGCCATACAATCGTTACTATACAGGCTTCCGGAAAACCGAAGGCAACAATAAGGAGTTGCTGTACACAATTAATCTTTTTTTCTTTTTATTTTTCTCTATCGTTTTACAGTCACCTGTCTTGTTAGTTAGCAACAAAGTGCTAAAGTAAAACGAACACGTTGCATCTACTTCTTATAGTCACGATAGTTTCTGTAACGAGCAGCACTGCTATCCTAAATAGCGAACAAGAAATAAAGCCTTTCTTTCTATCCTTGTTTTACTCGCTCTGTTTTACCAGCACAAATAGCACTCCCTAAAACGCAACAGCTCGTCAACATTAAGATTTTGTAATATGCTTTCTGGTGTCCGTGTAACGCACGTGTCTGTTTGTAACCTTTGCTTTCTGACAGATCTTTGTGATTTAGGATACGTGCCACTTGTTCTATTGCGCTGTCACCGGAAACAATCAAAAATATTACTTGGGATAAGCACGGCATGCAACATACGGTTAATGTTTCTTTAATAGAGAGTAGCGACTTTTATGATTTGATGCACTAACCACGAATTCTCCGGATGCAGGGAAGACACAAGCGTGTCAGGAATTGCTATTTAATGATATGACGATATGAGTCGAGCAACAAAGTTAGTCGTGGATACTTGCCGGGATGCTTATCCTCTGGTCCATTAATATATCTGTATTTCTACAGCAACTACTGGAAAAAAGGAGCTTGTCGGTGTCCTTGCCGCTCTTCCGGGTTGTAGAGTCTAGAGCAATAAGAACTTCACCTAACCTACGACAATAATTAAGGAAAATAGACATCGACAGTAATACTTTGTCAATACATTTTGTGTGCCCCTTGTCAGTTTCACGACCTTGGCTTTAAGCTCGAAGGCATTAGTATTTTATGTTATTGGATCTCGATATCTACAACTACGGAGAAACCATTTTACAGCGTGTTACAAGACAGCACAATCAGAATTATCCCCTCTTTTTTCCTCTTGTGTCCATCCAACTGTAAACTCGCAGTCTTCCTTTTTAGTTTCTTTATTCCTATGATAAGAATGACTCGAAGAGGGTGTGGAATTGGTGGAGATGTTTTATATAAAATTCTTTGGAAGACATCACAAAATCAAAATCTATCTGGTAGATAACATATTAGGCTTGATGACGACAGTCAAAACTAGTCAGAGGCCTAATGCTTATTCTCCCAGTTCAGAAGTGTATCAAAGGAGAAGGCCTGTTCTACAAAGATTGTATACGATATCAACAAAACATACTTGATTTAAGGCTCATTAATCCGGCTAAATCCTTTTTACTCATTAATTTTATGAGTTCTTTGCAATAATAGAAGCTAGATTGTATAAGGGTATAGGGAATACGGTAAATCAGTCCAAATCTAAGACATCTGCCATGGTTGGGGCAGTTTCCTGCTTCCTTCGAGACCTTGCAACCATTTCTAAGATCAATAACACGGAATCCGAACCGAGTGTGTAATAGTTATGGTTTTTCATGGGGTTGAACATGCCTGTATGTGCCTTGATTTCTGACTCGGCTGAGAATTTAACTGGAATAAACAGATGGGCAGTGTCCTCCGGAGGCAGAGCGATAAAAGTAAATGCACTGTTTGGTAGTTCCTTATCATATGGAAGCTAGACTCAATCATAGCTTAGCCTGAATCACGCTTTGAACCATCCATTTTTACCTCGATGTAAAAGCAGCGAAACATCAATTCCTGGACCTTGATTAACTCTTGCACTCTATGCAGGAACCCAGGCGTCAGCCAAACGAAGAAAAGGAACACTTAATTTCTGTATGCTCTTGTTTTTACCTTCGCTCGCACGTCTCGAAATCGGCCAAAACGGACACAAATTGCAAGTGATCTTTGGCGACCGACAGGCCAGAAACGATGTGATCCCTTGCCACGTAAGCAGCCGCGCCTACGGCTACTGTTCCTACAACACCTGCAAGCAGACCCCATCCCCCGAAAGATGACTGTTTTGAAGAGGATATCTGTTTCTGTACTGTTCTGGCTGTTGTCGTGCTTTGACCGGGCCAGAATCGGTTCACTTGGCGACTGACTTCATCGACATGATCCAATGCCGTCTTTGAGACAAGTTTGCTATTGACAGAATAGAAAGGGGTATCGTAAGCTAGCAACCCTACAATCTTTGCACCATGTAGCTGAGCAGCGTTATTGTTTCTGTTAAACCACAGAATAGTTTCTGCGGCTATAATACAGAAACCAATGATCGATATGTTAGTTCTTTTTTTTTGAAGTCTCCCATCTGATATCTCCAACTCACAGACAATCCCGCCCATAGAATGGCCTAGTAATACAATCATCAGTTTTCTCTTCTCCTCCAACTGCTCAAGCCTGTCTTGGCGGGTACAGACTTCAGCAGAGAGCCACGCGCAAAGATCCTTGACAGCAACCTGAAAATCTCTAACCGGTTGTCATTGTTCCGTCCGTAGAGTGATTCAATCTCATTTACCCTATGGTTTTGTAGCTGGGATATACAATAGCATCTACATCAATTCTCAATGTGTTGGTCAAATTGGTCTGCAAGCGGTTCGGAAAGTCCTTTAAAGAGGAAGGAAAAGCGAGCAGGTTAAAACTGACCAGTCGAGCGCTGTTGTAGTTGCTCGATTTACCTTAAAGCTTCTATCTGAACCTCGAAATCCGTGTACAAACACTAGTAGTAGTCTGTCATCGTTCTCTGTCTGTTGGACCATGATCCCAATCAGAGTTGGGTGCTCGAATTGGCGGACAGCCTAAAGGAAGCACTCGTATCCCCGCTGAGCCATCGAGCGACAAAAACAGGAGTGCTTCCAAATAAGCCAAAAAATGTTATAGATGGGCTAACATGGATGGACGTACCGATTTGCTTAAGCTAGTATAGACGATACCTAGTTCATATGATGTATCCGGGTTATATAAGTACGAAATTGCCAAACTTTTGTTAATGCAGCTCGACATTGAGAGCTGTTTGTTGTCACAGTCCACGGAGTGCTATATGTCCAGAAAGTTAGGCGTAATCGATCGCTATTCGAACAAAGAGTGTATGGCAATATCCTGAAAGAAATGCTGTCTCCAGATACACTTTCCTAATTATGAACGCTGAATTGTTCAAGGTGTTAGACATCGACCACTGAAATGCGTAATGACGTGTATTTCTACAAGCTTTGGCATCTTTGCAAATGTAACAAAAGTGTCAGCGTTCCCATTCATCCTTTTTTTTCTGTTTTACCAAAAATATATTTATTACAATGAGTATTCGATTTTTGTATGAAAAGGAAAAAGGTATTGTTATCGGTATTTCTGAAACGATGTTCATACACTCGATGTTGCGTAATCTTCGTTGCGAATCATTATACAACGTAGTGGAGATAAGGTAAATTACGCAAAGTTTACGGGTGGGTGTATGAAGATGATCCAACTTCCGTGTACCTTACAGCGACATATCGAGATGATCATCTAGTAACGGATACACACACGCGAATTTCCATATCATACAAAACAAGAAATCTCTGAACGACTTTAGAAAACAATAAATATCTTTCCACAAAAAGAAGTCTATTGGGTTGAACTGCCTAATGCATCTTATCGAGGGCAGCCTCATCAATAGAAACATATCAGAACGTTCTTATAAATACATCCTAAGTGCGCAAGTGATCTGTCAAGTGCTTACTTCCATACCTCTGACATATTCACTCATCACGCTTTTTTTTTGCTTTCATCCTTCATAATTAAACCTATGCTGTTCACAAGTTAATGGGGAAGTTGGTCATAAACCCTGCTATTGCGATCAAATTTGTCATTCACGATTTATCGGCTTGAAAATAGGATGTCGCGGGCCCTTGATCAATATAGGCATTGTGCGATACGATTCCTCTAGTATCACGCTTATTAATCAGCACAGTCTGTACTTCGTCCTTTATCAGCTATTACCTTAACGTACAGGTCTGGTTAACGGTACCTAAAAATTCAAGAAATTGAGTGACTCGTAATACAGAGCTACTTTTATAGACACATTATCCTAGCGCAATACAAGCTCCATTTGCACCCATCTGATATGTCATGCCGTATCCTGGACATGCAGCATATATCTATCCTTAGGGAGCGAAATGGCAGTAGTTCCTAAAGAGGTATTGCTAATGTGAAAACAGATTCTCAGCGGGAGAACAAGCATCGGCAAAAAGTTGACCTCCCTTAAATAGCATCGGAACCAAAAAAAAAAAAAAGAGAAGGCTTAATATTGTATGGGTACCATTGAATGTATAGCTTGTATCACATGAATGCACTGACACCATAAGCATAGGAAATTACTTCATTGGTGACCTTACGGAAGGATTTCGATGCTTGTGTGTGCCTGGAGCTGAAAAGAAAAAGCTCCGAAAAATTACCACGGTCCCGTTTGTTTGTGCAACAATGAATTTTTATTTTTGAAAAAAAAGTTAAACCCATCCTGCAACCGGGATGGCTGTCGGCCGACGATGTTGAACGCCAAAATAGAAGAAAAGTAACTAAAGTGTAAGTAAAGAAAAGAACATTATCTAACAATGAGAAGGGAAAATTGAATATGGAAACTTTTCTCGTCCTTTGTACAGACACAGGATATGTAAACATGCAGTTTGTTGAAAACATGAAAACTTATATGAATGAAGGAACTTAGAGCTTGAGCTCCTTGGGCTGTTCCCAGGTGAACTCAGGTCGGCCAAAGTGACCGTAGGCAGCAGTCTGCTTGTAGATGGGCTTGAAGAGATCAAGTTCCTTGACAATGACACCAGGGCGAAGATCGAAGTTCTTACGGATGATCTCAACCAGTTCAGCATCAGGCTTGCTACCAGTGCCATAGGAGTCAACGAAGATGGAGAGAGGCTCGGCAACACCGATAGCATAGGACAATTGGACAAGGCATCTACGGGCCAACTTGGCATGGATCAAAGACTTGGCGATCCAGCGAGCGGTGTAGGCACCAGAACGATCGACCTTGGACCAATCCTTACCAGAGAAAGCACCCTGTTAAAACAAAAAAGAAATTGTGGTCAGATGAATGAACACGCTTGTAACCTGCGTTTCCCAAAAACTTACTCCACCATGACCACCCCAACCACCTAAAATAGTGATGCAAAACGGTCAGACAACTTTATCCCACGGTTCCCATTTCACTTAAACCTTACCATAGGTGTCGACAATAATCTTACGGCCGGTGAGACCAGCATCACCCTGGGGACCACCAATGATGAACTTGCCGGAGGGTTGCAAGTGATAGATGGTATCCTTCAAGAGATGCTCAGGAACAACGGGCTTGACAACGTGCTCCATCAAGGCCTTGCGGAGATCCTCAGTCTCGATTTCAGCGGAATGTTGCACAGAGACAACAATGGTATCGACACGAAGAGGGATCATGGCACCATTTTCCTTCTTGTATTCAATGGTGACTTGGGTCTTGGAGTCGGGACGAAGCCAGCCAAGGGTACCATCACGACGGAGATCAGCCATGCGCTTGTTGAGCTTGTGAGACAAGACAACGGTAAGAGGCATCATCTCGGGAGTTTCATCAGTAGCATAGCCGAACATGATACCCTGGTCACCAGCACCAATGTCCTCAATGTTGAAGGACTTTTGGACCAAACCTTGGGAGATATCGGGAGATTGTTGCTCAATGGCAACCAACACGTTACAGGTCTTGTAGTCGAAGCCCTTGTCAGAGTCGTCGTAACCGATCTGCTTGATAGTGTTGCGGATAATCTTCTGATAATCCAAGTTGGCCTTGGTGGTGATTTCACCAAACACCATAATCATACCGGTCTTGGAGGCAGTTTCACAAGCAACCTTGGAAAGAGGATCCTGCTCCAAACAGGCGTCCAAGATAGCGTCAGAGATCTGGTCGCAGATTTTGTCTGTTGAAAGGGAAGGCATGTTCAGTCATGGCCATGACAAAGACATAAAAGTCTTTTGCTCTGGGCGGTGCTTACCAGGGTGTCCTTCGCCGACAGACTCAGAAGTAAAGAGGAAGGTCTCGCTCATGGTGTATGGTGAAATATGTGAGAAAAAGGGTGTAAAAGACACGGCTCACTTTCGTAGGCGATATTTATTTGCCTTGGCCTTCCAAGAAAAAAAATTGCGTTAGCCACCCGAATCAGATTATTGGCGAATCAAAAAATTTTAAACATAATCTTATCCAATCATATAATGGTAACCAGCCATGGCGCCATCTCATCTTGAAGTCAGCTTTGTGTTCCTGTGATGATCTTCTTTAAGCGCCCCATCCAGAGGCCACGTCCATTGATCGCTGTCTTTTTCTTTTTTTTCACTTTTTTCCTTCCAAAAGCGCCTCATGTTACGATTGCTACGTTGTTCTAACCTACAATGATTGAAATTTTAATGGTCATACAACGTAAAAACCGGCTCAAAACACGAAAAATAGCTTATCATCAAGCATCAAATGCATGTGATTGCACTCTTCCAACTGATGGATCTTGTAGAAACTTAAGACTGTGAGACATCTGCCCTTGCATTGTCGTATTGCTTGTGTTTTCTACGCGCTACATGACTCCTGTGTCGGAAACTTGGTCTCACACAACTCCATCAATGAGTGAGACGTACGCACATCTCGTCTTCAAAATCGTGTAACCTCATCGGCTCTCCAAAAAAGAACCTTGGTTTGTGCACTACAGTTTTTCAGGACTCCTTGTGCTTGATAACCCAGGCCCTTTGCAGACGTATTCCAAGTCATTCATCGTCCTTCTGAATGAAACAAATTATGTTTTAGCTCGTGTAACATGCTGAAACATTCAATGTAAAGGCATAGGAACTGTTGAGTGTTGTTGTCTTTTTGTTTCTGGCTCTCTGCCGTTGTTGTCGACAGATGTGACACAAGACTAGTGATCTTTCGCTTGAATAGATGGGTCATATTTGCTGTGGCTCATCATCTCTCCATGCATGAATTCGCTAGGAGACAGAGAGTTCCACGTGTTTAAAAGACCTTCATCGTATAGAGTCATAGTTGTATAATGATATCACCTTTCCACATCAAATGGGAGCTTTCTATATAAAAGCTCGTCATTACTATCAGGTATGAAGTTCTAAACGCGATCAACGAGAAGTTGTTTCTTTCTTTGGTCGAGAAAAAACAAATGCCGATAATGCGATTCTTAACGTTTAAGAGCGTGAGAAAACACATTAACAAATTCCAAATGAACATAGCGTCAGTCAATGGATAAAAAGAATAGGATAGAAATCAGAGGTTTGGATTACATCACCTTGCTGGCTTATGTGAGCCTTCATAACTTAGGATTCCCGCTTTCAAAGTCTGCCCTTCCAATGACAGGCTTGATATGCAACTTATCCCGAAACACAAATGCATCTGGGAATTACAATACGGTCAGCAACCCCATTAAGTTCAGCCCGTGTTCTAGTTCGAGTCTTGCCAACACCAGGATTGTTCGCAAAACGGTTAAGCTTAGTTTGGGCACTGCATAAATCTATTATTACCACCGAGTCGCGCACTCATCCCTTCTTGAGAGCTCAGTTTCAGGCCGAAAAGGCACCGCCTAGCTTGGACGAAGCTCGTTTTTGTTGAGAAAAACCGATTCTTCGTGATCGCAGCCTAAAGACAAGAGGAAAACCAAGATGAAAATAAGCTCCCAAAACAGTTTCTCACACGCACACACTAGATACAATTTCTTGTGAGTCTGTATGCCAACTATAAACGATAAAGAACATTGAAATGACGCCAAATGCACAGTACTTGCATATCCCCGTATGATAGGACGACTTGATTGGACGCTTCTACGTTCCTGAGCTGTCGGAGCTCAATGGGAGCCAGTAAACAGATGTAAGAAAGTAAATAAGCCATTTCATGTCAGCAGACCATGCTGGAGGTAGTATTTCTTATAGTTGTTGGTTAGGTGATCGCAATCAAACAATGGGTCATCGTTAAGGATGACATGAAACATGCAGCGGAAAAGAAAACTTGATTCGCTATCAAGGGCAAGTTTGTGAAACCAATCATATTTTGACCTGCAACGGAGTGATCAAAGGATGGGTTTCTCTATGAATTTAAAAAGCTGGGTAACCCAACAAAAGGGCTCAAACTTTATCATCTTTCAAACGCCCGTTCTTTCTTTAAAAGGGCTCGAATATGCGTTGGTCTATCACCTGCACCTTGAATGATATAAAAAGGTTCTGCCTTGTTGCCAAGTACTTTCTTTTTATCTTTTCTTCAACATTAAATAGCTGATGGTGCTCGGCCATTCTATGGACATATACACAATTGAAAAGCTCAGTTTGGCCCAGGTGTTCTCGCAACCTGTTGTACCTCTGACATTTATGCTAAGTTCATTATGTCTTGGAGGATTTTTCTTCATTTGTGTGCGTTCCGGCTTGGCGAAGACCGAAAAGCAAATAAGCTGGCTGTTGACGTTCGCCAGTAGCTTGGTTACCACCATCCTTTCGCTCCCGTCGTTTTATCGTTATTGGCGATCTGGCATGGACATCTCGAAACTAACGGAAAGCTCATCGATGGACACAGCATTTGCTTGTTTTTTCATCACGTATCTGTTGTTGGACCTATCGCTCGGATCGTACTACTACAAAAGCCGCATTACATTTGTGACAGGCTGGTTCCATCATGTAGCCTATACTATTATTCTCTGCTGGCTTATGTGTGTTCGCAGCACCTCCTCGTTTTCGACCATGGCCATTGTAGAATTTCCTACGGTTATACTCGCCATCGGATCTTTGGCGAACGATCTACGGTCTGATATTCTGTTTGCATCCACCTTCTTTATATTCCGCATATTGCTCAACCTGTTCGCTATCGTATCGCTCAAAAGACATCATCCTATCAAAGCTCTGTGGGTTATATCTGTCGGCATACTTATGTTGCATCTTTATTGGTTTCACAGTAAGTGCTGTGCATCTTGTTTGTTATTGGTTGGTAACCAGCATTATCTAGAAATTGTCCGTAGTCAGATCAGGAAATACTCGAGTAGTATAACAAAGAATGGGAAGGGAAAGGCGGAGCGGAATGCATGTGTTATGGTATCGCAGGTTGCATAGCAAGAGTTTATCAGTATATGTATCATATATTTCTCTATTCTGTATTTATTACATGTTATGAAACGCTAGGATTAATGTACTTTTTTTAAATAACAATCTGAATATATAGCAGTATCTGATGGGTGTGAAATATGTTGTTTCTGATAGGCTCAAACACTGCAATGATTTGGTACCCCTGTGCGAGTCATATTCACATTTGCATCGTGCATCATGCATCGCTTGCAGCCGTCATTATAAAAAAGAATGTTCGGCACCCAAAAACTGGGACAGTAACACGTCCAACACAAATCATTTGCAGAATATCGAGGATAGGGTTCAATGCATAGTCAGATATAGTCTGTGCAATCAATCTTTTCCGCATACTCAGGTCATTAGAACAATGCGAGACCCATATTTTGTTAGTAAACATCGGATGCAACTTACAAATAACATGGCATGATCAAGTACCCTGGCTAATCGAAAACCTGAACAGCGTTTTAAATAGGCAACTTAACGGCTTGTTCCGAAGTACTTTATATGCACTCAGATTATTCGCTGGTTTAACAAGTAAAAGAGACCAGATAACGTTGATTAGGGTCGTAAATTTTATAGGCAAATATGTAAGATGCTCGCGGAACTCACTGAGCAAAATTTGGTGTATTAGATGTTTTGAAGCTTCTACCGTTTTGTTGCATAAATGCGAGCGCCTCGCAAAAGTCTATACGATCTTCTTTAGTGTGGCAATTAATATTAGTGACCGAAAAATTGGAAATGACACAGCTCAAATTAAAAGATATTTGATAAATAATGGAAACGCCATGTTTTTTACGCTTTCTCTTTTTTTTTTTGCACATCAAACTCAATAAAGTTATACAAGTAACAAAACTCACTGTTGGCGTGGGAAACCTGCTGTTATTTGTATGGGAATCCCTTACCTACAATTCTTTTTTGCTGCTTATTTCTTAGTTGTCTTGCTTTTACACGTATAGACCTTTATTGACACAGTCAACTTATAATTTCTGCCGGTAGCAAGTTGTTTTGACCGAATAGATTTTAGAAATCAACTTTCCTAGTTGCTGCTCGACTAGACTGCTATGGCGGAAAGAGCGCCTTAAAAACCAGCGTTCTCCAGGAAGTCCGACAACATCTTTGTCTGATCGCCGTAATATAGATTGCTGCAACGCTAACGTCGTTGATCGTCGAGTAATCGCTGAAACGCGGAATTACTACCACTGATTGTGCACTATAAGGCGACTACTTAGTTTCAGCAACAAGCCATACAGCGCTGGGTTTCTACAAATGTATCAAATTGATAAACAAGCTGCAAGACCCTCACTAATTCCTCGAACCAAGTATTGCAACGGCATGATGAGTAGTTATATCACTCAAAGAAGACAGCATAGAAAAGATAGCTTTATTCTCAAGAAAAAGGCAGAAGAAACAACGAATTAAAACAAAGCAACAAAAAAGAACCTAACCATTACGAACAAATGAGGAAGGCAAATTCAGGTTAACGAGTTGGCGATGTATAAAACCAGAAAAACTATGGCTAAAAGAAATGTCCCTTTCGAGCGTCATATGCTATCTCCTTCCTGTCTAAGCAATCCGAAAAGCGCTGTCTATAATGACGCAATCCATCATCTCGCGAAATAAAAGGAACAAATCGGTGAAAATGCTGCGTAATAACCTCTATTCTTCGCGTCATGGACACCAGTAAATGTTGGTAACACCAAAAGGTATCGTGTTAGGCTAAGACAGAAACAGACGTGAGCATCCGAGTATTGCCCCTGATAAGCTTGGTTTGGTCTGATTGCTGGTGGTCATTGCGACGTTTTATGTCGTGACCTGCAATTTGTCACCTCTTTTCCCGTTTCACAGAAAACTGACACGTGGGAAGTTGAGCCGTGTGGCGAGAATGTTCAGAATTACTTAACAGTAATTCACTCGGCTGAGATGACCAACGATAAAAATAAGCAACAGAAAAGCGCAGGGAACAGATCGACGAAAGTTTAGTCTTCACCGGGATGCCTCTTATAATCCCGATCAAGCTATAGCAAATGAAGACTTCGTTTGAGAGTAACACCACGGAGCCTTAGTAGGGTGACAGCGACAGCTCCGAAGAAATTCTCACGCGCAAGTCTTGCCTCACTATCACCGACCCAAAGAAAGTCATCACAATGTACGAGTCAGGAGAAACGGAATCATGTATCTCCGTGCCCGACCTTCTGTGATGGTGGATCTTTATGCACTCTGTCTTCATACAGGAATACCATATCTGCCACTGAGCTGGATAGCTCGTTGAACATACAAACTAAGCGAAATGGTATTTTATTTCCTGTACGCAAGACGGCTATGGTCGAGAAGGATAGAGCCAGGATAGCGGAAGTTTGCAAAAGACAATTGCATGTTCCTATGTCAAAAGCGCGATTCTGAAAAAGAATTTGTTACGTTTGGATTACTGGTCAATGGTGGGCAATTAAGTGGGCAAAGACAATGAATGTGGCAAATATTTTTTCTCACAGGCTTCGAAGCGGAGTTGTCCTGTCTGCAATACGTCAATGGAGAATACATACACGTAGTAATCCGAATATTCCTTTACCTACATCGATCAAGACTTTTAGTGAGATGAACTCGGCCATTATGGGAAATCGGGAATCGCGAGGAAACTGAAGGAAACGCAAAAAATTGACGGAGTGAGGCCAACGATGTGGTAAAAGCCCACCCTTTACCGTGGTAACGACGTCTGATCGGCTGACGCACCAAAACAAACTCTGAAAAAATTAACAACCTATTTCAGCTTTTCAAGATGCGAAGATTTAGAGATAGAAAATTCTTGCTATTATATAGATCAATAAAGCGCAGTAATGAAAGTTCTACCACATCGGAGTCCTCACCTCAGTCAACTTCTTGTATACCACAGGAAGCCAAATGTGTTAAAACGCCTGGAAACTTGAGGGAAACAGGGATACGTTAGGATACATTCAAGCTTATAAAAGGGTTTCCTCAGGTATCTTCAAGTATACTGGCCTTTTCTTTCCCATGGTGATGGCTAGTAGGACGATGAATCGCCTCTCCACTAGATATCTACGATCTATGTTACGTTAGATGAGGACAAGGCAGATGGCTTTTGAGGTTCCTATCTGTTTAGGACACAACTTTTGCTTTTAAGACAACAGAATGCACCAGTCATTCTGACTTGCAGTGGTGATCTCCTTCGCATAAGCGTTCACAGCTACGATAAGCCAGCTTATCGAAAGAAAAGGGTCAAAATCAAAAGGAAAAACCCGCAGAAGCAAAACAAAAGCGATCGGTAATTATTTACGCAGTTTAAGTTCTCACTCGACGCCCAGACACTCACTGGTTTGTTCCTACAGCCGGATTTTGACCTGCGTTCGGAATCTCTTAGCCTGAATTCATGACCAACCCAAGTTTACCAAAAACTAGCTATTTAGTAGGGCCGGTACCATAAATGGCATATGAATGAGGGACGTAGCAGAAATCACAGGGATATTTTGATTACTGAAGGGCAACCATTCCGAAACGGTGGCCAATTGTTTGTAACATGTTATTGTAAGGAAAGCAAGGCACCTATCTTTATACCATAGTGTGGTCATATCCTGCTGCATTATCCCCGTCTCTTCCATATCATTAACGGTGATATCTTGTTCTATACCAAGGCACAGTTAATGCACATTCTGCTTAGGATGCTTTTACTCTTCTAATTACAAAAAAGGCGCGAATCCAATAGTATACCATAGTGATACATATCCACGTGATACTTTTGGCATTTACAAGACGAAGGCAAATGGTGACTTTTTAGCAGCGCAACTTCTTTATTTGTTGACAAGTTTTATGCATGAAATCCTGTACTACAGCGGCACACTAAAAGAAAAATGAGCATTTAAGTAAGAAACCAGGCAAAGGGGTTTGGGATAGAGTGAGAGAGCAAAAGGGATAAAAAAAAGTGACGGTTCCCTGCAGAAAAGATATAAGCCCTGCTTTGGTCTATGTACGTTCCTTCTCTTTTCTCTTTCATTTTTCGTTTTCATTCTTTTTCTACAACCATTGATGACGGTAGCATCACCTACTGAAGTAGCTCCTCCACCTACACCCACAGGGACTGGGATCGCCAATTTACCAAATCAACGCCATAAGATTGTAGCAAAAAATGGAGCTAACTTCACGTTGATGGTTTGTGGTACGCATCTCTTGGATCACATCGTTGGCTTGTTCTTAATAGCCTAATTGCTTAATATACTTTGTCCTTTTCCAGGTGAATCGGGTGTGGGCAAAACTACGTTCGTGAACACATTGTTCACATCGACCATCAGAGAGCCCAAGAATTTAAGTAAACGACATTTGAAACCACCAGCCAAGACCGTTCAGATCCAAATTACCAAAGCCGGTAGGTTGAGTGTTCCAAAAAAGAAAGAAAACAAGGTCCTTCTTTTTGGACCGGGAAAACTTGGAAGAGGCTAGTTGCCAGAAACCATAATAAATTATTAGAGTTGGAGGAAAAAATGTTCAAGGTCAAGCTTACCATCATTGACACGCCTGGCTTTGGTGACTACGTTAATAACAGACATGGTTGGATTCCAATTGTTGACTTTATCGACGATCAACATGAGAAATATATGCGACAGGAACAACAACCCTGCCGAAAAGGTGCAATCGATATGCGCGTTCACGCTTGTTTGTACTTTATCAAACCCACAGGCCATACGTAAGCAAAGCATCTCCATTCCTACCAACTCGTAAAAACTTTTTTTCCCTGTTCTTAATAGATTGTCCCCTTTGGATATTGAGGTGATGAAGCGCTTGGGCTCACGCGTCAATTTGATCCCTGTGATCGCCAAGGCCGATACCTTGACACCGGCCAACTTGGCAAAATTCAAAGAAAATGTAGGTTTCCCCTTCCTTTTCAACCCAGGAACCCCCTTTTCCGGGTAAACCCCTTTGGTTTGCTCTCCCTTAGTTCACCCTTGAAGAAAATGATTGGTGAACTTTTTCCACTCTTTTATGTAGATCCGAGAGGTTATTGCCGCCCAAGACATCCAAGTATATACATGCCCTATTGAAAGCGATGACGAAACCACAACGAAACGAAACAAGACAATTATGGCAGCTCTGCCATTTGCTGTGATTGGTTCAACACAAGATGTTGTTACTGCAGATGGTCGCAAAGTGAAAGGGCGAGAATACTCTTGGGGTGTGGCAGAAGTAGAAAACGATGAGCACTGCGACTTCAGAAAGCTCCGTAGTCTATTGATCCGCACGCATATGCTTGACTTGATTACGACGACGGAGGAGATCCATTACGAAAACTATCGCCAGAATCAAATGGAGACAAGAAAATTCGGAGATCCACGGTAAGAAGTTCGGTCTGCTCGCCGTTAATCCAAAGCAAATGCTTATGATGCGTTTCTCTTAGTGCACAATCCAACGAAAACGCCAAGTTCAAGGAGGAAGAAGAAGCATTGCGTAAACGATTCACCGAGCAGGTTAAGAACGAAGAGGCACGATTCCGCGCTTGGGAACAACAGGTGAGAGAGAGAAACAAAACGGAATAGCAGAATAGAAGCTGAGTCCGGATTTCATAGCTCATCACCGAAAGAGACCGGCTCCACAAAGAATTGGAGCTGCAAAGCGAAAAAGTCAAAGAATTGCAAGCAGATCTCGACAATTATTATTACAGTCAACGCGATTCCCCTAAAACCATTAGAAAATAATTAACTTCACGTACCTTTCCTTGTTCTTCTTTTCTTCATGAATAGTCTAATGCTTACTTTTGATTTCCCATTTGGATCCCGTCCAAATCAATCACCGCTTTTTTCTCCAAAATCTTGGTTTTGCCAATACACAAGCTTTTTTTTTCAAGTTATCACTCATACAATACGCATATTTCTTTTATCAAAATCCCAATGTGGTAATCTTAGTGTTATATTGAACAAAGCATTTGCCGCAACAATCACTTTTTCCGGACACAATAGATAGCAATACAAATCCAAGTACAAGGTGTGAAAGGTTAAAACGGTTTATTCAAGAAGAGCAGCTTTGGTAAATAAGCAGTTAAATATATCATTCTCTTTGTGAGCTTGTAAACATAAAATAGCATTGACAATGTGACCTTCTCAATGATTCCATCTATTCCTTATGTGTTCAAATGTCGAATCTTGTAGGTTTCATTTTAGCACAGACAAGTTCATAGTAAGTATCGACAGGATTTGCAATTGAATTTACGATATATTTTGCACCGTTAAATATCTTTATTCAACCGTTGTAGGCATTAAAGTTAATTCTTAGCAATCCAGATCAAAGTATGTCCATCATTCGACTTGTGCATTGGTGATATTCAAAGCTGCATCAAATGTTCAAAAAAAAAAAGCTTCTCCGTATAGTCAATGTTTGATATTTCCCACTGCTACTTCGCATTTGTAATATCGTACAAAGCCCACCACTGATAATCATTGTCTATAACTCAAGAGCACCATATTCTTTACAATGTATGAATAGCTTTTCCTCTTCATCATATTCACAAGCCAGTTTTTTCTTTCCCAAAGAGTTAAGTTATATTTAGCAGATATTGTTAAAAGCGGTCTCTCCTTGAACCAAATGGTGGACGATTGTCACGTCCAAATCTGTTGTTGTCCCTATCTCTTCCACCACCATTGCCAAATCGAGATCGAGGACCAAATCTTGCGTCTCGTGAGTGCATCTGATCCATGCGGCCCCCCAGATGTCTTGGTGGTCCAATGAATATAGCCACATCTAAGTAATCTCCAATAAAGAACTTGCACTGTTCTAATGTCTTTGTCTGATCTGGTGTTGGTTTTCCATTTTGCACACGACCAATATCCTTGTACTGATATGTCGCACGTCGATTGTCCAAGTAGATCAAACGAAACGAAATCCGCGCTTCTGGATGTTGAGCATCAGGAATAACTTCTTGTATCAATTGAGCAAGTTCTTCTAAAGTCGCATTTTTCCTGGAAAATCCCACGTTAGAAGATCTTCGATATCTCACCCATTCTCTGTGTATTTCATTTGTACCATGTGTATAACTGTAATTCGTCGGCTGTAGGTACGCTGGTGAGGGTGAAATCGCTATTCCTGTAATCGCCAATACTCAATAAATGATGTGTAAACAAATATTGTGAATGCATTACCTATGGTGACCACCGTTTTTGGTGAACACTCGCAGCAGAAAAGGGCATTCCTAAGAAGTGAGGAATGACAATGAGATCGTTGATTCAAAAGTGCAAAGCAGAATCCATTTGTGAGCAACATGTAGTCAAAGCTTGTAGCTGACTATTTCATCGTAGCTAAACACATGATTCACGACGATGTGCTAATCTAATCAAGAGTAATACTGTACCTTCTCTCGATCAACTGTTGTGGTCATCGGTAATGTCGCAACGCGTATTGGGCGGTTCGTAAAGTTCCCAATCTGTGTGCTGGTTGCAGCGGCCGAACCATGAGACAGACGTCACAGTGTGTCCGGAAATTGGCGCTGGCCAATCCTGCTCTGCATCCCCACTGGTCAACCCGCGATAAAAGCGAACCTAAAAATGTCACAAACGAAAATGTTTAACCAGAAAGTAAACCAATTGATGTATACTATCTCTTCCGAAAATCAAAAATTTTATATTCAGTGCTTAGATGGTATGCCTGAGAAGGTGTGCCCTTGATATTCTGGTACAGAAGCCGAGCATAAAGGCGAAGATATAGACATAAAACGAATGTACGAGAACCAGGCGTAGTTCGTCCAGACCAGGGGCGTGCCGGATTTTCCGCAGTTGCTGTTGAAAACTGTTCCCAAGCCGAAGTTGTCTAAAGTATTTTCATATCGTGAGACACAAAAAGATGTACTTGGTGCAAATGTCTGGTAAGACCTGCAACACAGCTAATTAAAGAGAGATGTACTAACATACGGTATTGATCGAAGGTATTAACTGGTTACGAAGTGAAGTATATCCAAGACACTTAAAACAATAGAATCAGAGTGACCAACTTCTTTGTTTACTTTTTTTTTCTTTTCATAAGAGTAAGGATCAGTGTCCTAATTAAGCTTTTGTAAATCCCAAAAATCGAATAACAGAAAAGTTTTCTTTTAAGCTTACATGTCTGATCCATATGTCCCTATATGCTGTTACTCACCATCATCCCCAAGACATGAACATCCTAATGTCCGACCTGATAAAGAAATAGTTAATGCATTGATCCTGAAACGTTTAACCAGACTCATTGTTTGCTTGTCACCACAGTAAAAGGGTTTGACATTTTGAAACACTACCTTTTTCTCATTGCTTCCACGGTTGAGGTCTTCCGTCTGTACCAGGGCTCAACCCGTAATTATCGGCGACCGTAGGGTATGTTTCACGAGCGCACTGACTCTATAAAGGGAAAAAATCGCATCCGTGGTGCAGTAATACCATCTTTGTCGATACTATCCGTATACTTATTCACTAGCGCTTCTTGCGATTTTATGTTTCTTTTTCTCTCTTGCGCTCAAATGCTTTCTCACGTCAGAAAAGCAGTGGCTCCATCAAAAAAAGAAAAAAATACCGCCCCAAATCCATTTCCTTTCTCTTTCGCTTTTCTTCCAGTTTTTTATCCTTTTCTCCGATCCAAAACCATGGTAAGTTTGTAATGCAAAGTATGAACAAATCAAGCTAACATAAAGTACATGAACACGTGTAGGAGGTGGTTTGATCCTTGGATTGGCGCGATTCGCATTGTTACTTTCCGTGATCTGAATTGGTACATGACTGCGGTAAGGCGTGATTGGGGTTGGGCATACCCTTCAAAAGTAAGCTCCTTACGTGCTTGGAAATCCATTGGTTTGGACTTTCGCCCTGTAAAGGCTCAGTACCGGACTGCACCACTTCTTTCTTTTGTGGGATAAGACTGTCCATCGACTGAACCATAAATGGACTGAAAGGAAAGATGAAGACGGTTATCGGCATTGGAAGCGGAAATTGAACGTGGAAGCCCACTGCCAACCGCATTAAGACGGCCGCTTGGCTATGAAGGTTCATAAGGGGGTGCAATCTATATCGCGTGAGGCTTTCTGCATCGGGATCTGGTGTTTGTTGTTTGGTACGGGGCTGCAGGGTTCTCAATGACCTGTGTTCAAGAGCTTTCGGTCAGACAGCTGTCCGACTAAACACGCACTAGTGAAGATGAGGACTGCTGCCGATCCAGGGACTGAACCTTGGTGTATACAGGAATCATAAAAAAGGTATTCTTTGTATCGTTTACGTTGTCCTCAAACCAACACTAATTGCAATCGCAGTTTCTTCGTGCCCGTCGAATTTAGAGTATGTGCAATGGACGCACCATTCCTTGAGCAGATGCTTTAGCACGCCAATAGATTTGTTTACTTATAGCAAGCAGCAGATATTTAGGCAAAAGGTATGTAGGTCAGGAATAACTGGTAAGTACCAAAACATTGGCAATGTATTAGCTTTGTTCTGGTCTCAGAAGGTAAACGTTCAATAAGAATGTGGTCGTTAGTCCGAGATCAATCGATCAGTGGTTCGCTAAAGTCATTAAATTCATATGCATAAAGACAAATAAATTTAAACCTACTCAAGGAAATTGTAAAAGCACGTTTCCGATCTCTACGATCTGCCAAAAAGTAGGATCATACCATTTTCTTTCTGCGTATAACCAGGCTGTATTGTCGATTTTTACGTATATACAACAGCCGGCTACGCATCCGCAGGAATTGATTGGCGACACTTTAAGTGAGTCTTTTATTTTTGCTAAAGTGCTTGTTCTTAGGTGGATCACAGTTTAAGAGAGGTTAAGCATACGTTTTGCCATTGGTCTGAAAGAATCTGAATGTAATTTACCGGTTCAAAGATACAACCCTTCTCCAAATGTACATCATATATTGCTGGATCAACAGCTAACTAAGAGCCTAATATTATACGTATATTCAGCTCGCTTCCGTCTTCTATAGTGTCACTCAATAAAAGAATAAACGGATGTTGAAATTTGCGGAGACATACTGTAGTCGTACCGGGGATTCTATTATCTTGGTGCACTCAGCACGGAAGATGAAGTGCCACCTAGTGAATGGTCAACAACAATAAAATGTTTGCATCCAATGGTAAACTGCGGCATATTTGATTTGTTTTTTATTGTACGAATATTGCATATAATTCTCTTAAGTGATGGTTCTGATCCATGCAGTTGATTGACAAGGGACTGCTATTGTGGTGTCCGAAGGCAATCCGAAAGAAATCCCGCGTTCTTTTCACATTAAGCTTCATCTTAGCTGACCTAGCCATGTCGAATAATGGATCTACTGCAAAAAAATATGGTACGTAGTAACAGCTTGCACATCTGTATCTTGATTAAGATCTTTGACAATATCGAACGATGTGAATTAGATTTGCTGACAGAAGAGCAGCAGCAACTGTTGAAGCAAAAGGGCTCCAAAATCGAACGCTTACAATCAGGTGGGCTTTAAGCACCTTAATGATGAAGTTGTTGATAAATATGCAAAAAGATATCAATGCATTATCAAGGCCTCTTCTAGCAGCAGAAGGGTCAACTAGTTGGTCAAAGCACGTTACACCTGGCACACTTTCAGTCTTTCAAGAAGACTCCAGCTGGAACAAGCTGGTTCCAAAAACGCAAAGTGGAATACTTAAACGAAAACACTCTCAAGAGCTTCTGGAAACCAACGGATCAAGTTGGAAAAAAATGCGAGAAGTCCTGAATCTGGATTCCTCTGAAGGCGAAGGTATTGAATAGCATGATAATTCTGTTATATCCCTTTTCACACATCACAGCCGATGGTGACGAGAACGTTTCGGAAACCAGTTCACCTACGACTAAGCTGAACGCACACGATATGAAAACATTTGGTGCTTTGCCGATGGAAGATGATATTGTTGTTGTTCGATGTAAGACCTGTAGGCGGCCAATATTGGCAAGCAGTTTTAGCGAGCATGCTGGTAATGTATAGTTAAGAGATATATTATATTTAACTATGGCTCTAGCATCATGTTCGAGAGACAGGAAGAAGGCAGGCGAAGATTGTGCTGATAGCTCCAAGTTAGCAATCTTTTTCTCGGACGAGGAAGATATTTCGCGAGGAGACGAACCAAGCAAGGGAAAAATGACAGAAAAGGAAAACAACTTCTCTAATGGTAAGTACAGCTAGTGGGTGAATACGCCAAGTCGGAAGACTTAGAAAATACTTAAGATCTTTCAGCGGCTCCAGCAAAGCGACCGCCGTCGTCGGCCGAGAAACCGGAAAAAAAGAAGACAAAGAAGGAAAAGCAGAGGCAGAAGGCTACTCCAAAGCAAAAAGGTAAGAAGCAAAGAAGTGCGGCCTGGATACGACAGTCAATGGTTGGTTATAGCACCGTTGGATCTGGACAAGCAATGCGGTGTAATACAAGGACCAAACAATGTCCCATGTACTCGGTCTTTGACATGCAAAAGTCATTCAATGGGTGCCAAGCGAGCCGTGGCAGGCCGATCGCAACCTTACGATGTGCTCCTGCAAGCTTATCAGAAAAAAGCAATCGGACGACCGCAATGTAAGTTTTTTGGTTGTTCAACTCTTACGGAAATAGAGGCTATATCTTTTATACTATTTGATTAGCTGCAACGTCTAGCTCTGTTGGTGCAAAAGGTTTGAAAGGCAATGTCAGAAAACTGCAAAGTCAAACTACATCACCCGCATCTACGGCTGGTCCCGTACCGCAAGACGACTATATTGATTCGGATGAAGAAGTCGAATCTGTAATGCAGGCAATACGGCAAAGTTGTCCAGCACCACTAGCAGAAAAACCATTTTACTTTGTTAAACGACGGCGACAATGTTTCCGGTTACGCGATATCCTCCTCGATGCCATTACCCCGAAAACCATGATCAATAATCCTGGAAATATCGTATCGAACCCACCACCAACCAACCATTACATCGATGCTCACCAACAAATTCCTCCCGGTTTTACTCTCCAACATCATACTATGGCTTCTCGATCGTCACCATCCAACAACAGCATGATTGGCTTTTCAGATGGTAGCCATATATTTTCGCCCAATGTAGCAAGCCCATCCTCAGTGAACACAACATACTCTATCCGATAATCGAGCAATTAATCAGCGTAGGATATAATTGGAAGCTCTTCAACAAAAGATAAACATTGTGTAAGCAACTATTGACATGAATCACCGATTATGCTCTGTGAGACCCATTATGCGAAGCATTCTGACGTCTTCCAGCCTAGTCGGTTATATTGTTTGGGGTAAAAATCAATACCGAAGGGATCAGCTACCACTATCCGAAAAATAAAGTCAAAAGGATTTCGAACATGCTTTTTATAGATGACTTGATACTCATCCTTTTAAACAAGGGATCTCCTGTTGTTAATTACTGGGAAGGCCTTTTTTTTTCCCAGGAAAAACAGAAGAATAACCTAGCCAGAAAATAGCCGTATTACGACGGAATAACATATCTCTTAGACCAACAGTTGCTGTATTTTATCTCTTTTTCTGTTTAGTTATGCACCACATCTTATCACAGTATTGCTTATAGTGCGCAGAATGGAAATAGAAACGGGTAAACACTGTAGAACGTACTTTTCAAAGCACTTTGTTAAATTTCTTCCTTACCTGCACCTGTCTATTGTCAAACGGGATCTATCTCGGGAAAAGCAAATCATTTTCTTTTTTTTTTTTTACAAAGAGGCTAATAGCCTCAGGACCCGCAAAGGGCGGGATTTGTATTAATGACATTGTATATTTACAAATGAAAAAGGAGTGACAGAAAGAAAAAAAAAGGACGTAGAAAGAACCCAAGAGATGTTCAAGTAGCCCAAGACTCGGTGATATTCCATATCTTGCTGTCGTAGGTACTGCAAACGTTGCGTAACAAGAAAAGATCATTCTCATGCACACTGTTCCAAATATTAACCCATGTCTACATAAGACGTACTATAACCTTACCCTATATCAGAGGCCAGCATCCGTTGATCTTTCAAAGAATTTGAGGTTATGGACTCTAAACACTCATACAATCGGTCTTGCAACAATGTGCTTCGTAGATAAATTAACTGCAAGCTGTCTTCAAAAAATTCAACCAACTGATTCGGTAACAAGTTAGAATACATTATTCATCCCTTCATGTCCTGTCTACAACTCTCTTTGAATCAACCTACTTCATCTGGTGATACGCCTGCATCGTATTTTTGTCTCACGTTGGAAAGGATATCGTTCACTAGACTAGACATGTCGATATTTTCCCATTTTCCAGTTTTGATTTCGGCACTGCCGACACTAGAAAATAACAAATCAAATAGCTATGAGATCGGTGATGATAGTGTTTATCCAAAGCTTACCCTGGACGATGATCCGTGTCGATATACTGATTTAAAACGCGACAACGACTACAAGATATTTTTAGGTCAGTCAACAAGTAGTATTCGTCAAGAAATCATCTATTTACAATGTATTCGCATCGATAACAACGCAGGCAGCTTCGGTGACGGAATCGGACAAGGCGAATTGCTGCAACATACATTTCATGTCAGTCTCCAATTGCTGAACAGGAAGGTTGTTGGGTATCCCAATGATGACGAAGTCGGATTTGTAGCTATCGCAATATGTTGCCATCAAAGAACGACCATAGGACTTCGCATAAAGTTCGTGAGCCGGGGAAGCAGGTACACCGTCGTCTTTGACTTGCGTAATATCCGGCTCCATGTGGAAAATGGAAGATCTGCAGATTGAGAATTTTTCTCAGCAATTAAATCATGAGTTTTATCATCTTGCTTTGCGTCTACCTGGGCATATCAACAGGATAAGCTCCTGCCGGAGAAATAACCGTCTTTTCCACAGAAATTTCGTCGTCTGTCGACTTACTACCCGCCCAGGCCCTGTCTCTGATCGTATTGTTGCTATCGGTGGATGACCACCGCGTGGGGTATGCGTTAGGGGTTGTACTCGGAGAGGTTAAGTTTGAATGGTCTGTTAAGGATTCCGGTGAAGCTGAAGGATGCATATGATCATTTCCTGCGGTCTTTTTAGGAATGGCTATCGATTCCACATCCGTGGAAGATCCTATCAAATGCCTGACGATTTTATCCTCCAATTTGGACGTAACACTTTCATCCATTCCATGCTCGCGACTAAATATCTTTTCTGAGTCTACTTCTTGCAACGACTGCAGATTTTCATAGACTTCATTGCAACGGATCAGATAACTCAGGATGTAAAGTATTCGTCGGACGACACTTGCCCGTCGTCCTATAACAACAGTCCTTGTGATGCGTGATGGTGTCCCAACATATCCGTACAAGTCACTAACATGCTTATGGTCAGTTGATGATCATTTGATCTCCCGATTCATCACACCTCAACTGAGCCCAAAGCGGATCGTAATTGCCGCAACGGCAACCGAAACTCTGTTACTTATGAGATTTGTAGCACACATGGACACTATTGTGCAACTCACCGTGTCTTCTTCCGGAGGTGCCACGGTATGAACCCAGGAAAGGTGATACGTAAGAACTGCTGTCATCAATGTAGAGATGAAGAAATTATGTGACTTATTATCTAATTCTGTGACAAGGTGAACGAGTTCTTTCATAAGACTTTTTGCATAAGTTGGCTTGCGCTGTGGAAAGGTCGACATGTTCAGCCAAAGGGGTTCCTATAGTTGTCTTAGAAACAGGTTTTAAAGCGTCCAAACTAAATAAAAAAAAAAACAAAATTTACCTGGATGCGTGGCGTTCTGTATAAATCTAGGAAGGCGTTTTTAAACTGAACCACTGCTTCCACTAATATCGGATCATGTTGAAATACACTGGGCCCTGGATAAGACATGTGCCTCGATTTGCGCGCCTTTTTTTTTGTTGTTGATCAGAAACAGACAATACGTAAACAAGTATAAACTTTTTCTATTGTTTACCTGTGTCTGATTGGTT
Organism: Apophysomyces trapeziformis B9324; assembly: GCA_000696975.1. Lineage (NCBI taxonomy): Eukaryota > Fungi > Mucoromycota > Mucoromycetes > Mucorales > Mucoraceae > Apophysomyces > Apophysomyces trapeziformis. The sequence goes on from JNDP01001345.1 coordinate 223,418, forward strand.
GAATGGTTCTTGAGATGAGAGGAAAGCAAATTAAAAGCAAGTGCTTGCAGTTGATGCATCCGGTTCTCGATAAGGGCAAAATGCGAAAATATGAAATCGTACAATGTTTTGTTCTTTCCTTCCAAGGTGATGACAATAGCAATGGCATATTTGATCGATCGGGATGTATGACGGGTTTGCTACACCAAAAGGTCAGAACTTTTAACCTTAATTTTTCAGATAGAAAACAAGTCAGACATACAGCCCCATCCGCCGTATCCACCGCTCGAGGGTTCGGTAAAGGCATTGGTCGAAAGCCATTCTCCATGTTAGTCTGACTGAATCTTTGGGAACGTTTCGAATTAAATGTACGTCTGGAACTCCGCAGGCCAAGAACAGGGGGATAGATGGAATATCGGCTTTGATCATCGTCGCTGGATTGTTCCGATGCGTTGTCTTCGATCGAGACAGTTTGGGTAGACATGGTAGAGACAGATTTTTTCGCATCGCCGGCTACTGATGAAGCATTAGACCGATCACTGCTGATAGACGAGAAGGAAGTTCTGCGGGGCATATCTGAATCACGCGAGCAGGTAAATAATTTTGATAGTACAATTTGAGGATCTCTATCACGTTTGTAATGGACTTTTGTGTTCATGCCTTTGTAGGCGAGCGGAGCAGTGCCGAAGATCATATCCCCCAACAGGTCCAGTCGGCGATTGTTCTACGAAAAAAGGATTCAGCTTTTATCCAAATCATTGTTCCAACTGCGCCTACCTGCCGGTGATGATGTGAGGTTTGATCTTGCATGGATGAAGTTGTTGCGTTTCGCATACTGGACGGTCGCCAATCGTGTCTTCGGTCATCCAGGCTAGCTCGACTACCCAGCGGCGTATGAAACGGATTGCCTGCAGCACCCGAACTACCAAACCTCCCTGTTCCATTGCTTGTATTGTTGCCGTTCCAGGAACGGGCCATTTCCATTGGTACCCCTTTTGCTGCACTCTGGGACGCGGAGTTTTGAGAATCATATAACACAGTTTTGTTGGAATCGCCAGCGTCTTGGCAAAAGAGAATGCGAACATGGTCATCTCGCAAATTAGTCGGGCACCATCTAAGCAAGAAACGTCAACGTCTTTTTCTGGAAACAAACTGACAGTCTCTTCTTTTTCTATTTTTTTCTGTTTCTTTTACGTTTCGGGTTCCAGGAGCGAATGGGCCTCGTCATTGTCTTTCAGATTTGATTTGTTCCGAAAGAGTCTTTGGAGCATTTCTCCCTTCAGACTCTGGCGAGAAACCAGAAAGCGGCAAAGGCGGAAGAAGTAAAAGAACTGACAAGGTTCGTTTTTTCCGAGGGATTTCCTTCGGACAGCTAAAAGCAGTCGCCTTGGGCAGATGGGCAGTCAGTTACTCAGTGGGTTCTAGCCTGTGTCACCGACACGTTTTCTTAAACATGACAACAAATGGCCTCAGTTTACTAGTCATTTACCACACGCAACTCCAATGATACAATGTCATAGCAATAGAGCGAAATCCATGCATCCCTTATCAATACGTTAATCCATGCTTTTCATCTTAATAACCCTATGTTCATATATTCACACTCAACAGCATCTGCTTAGTTTGCTCTTTCGATCACTGTCAGGTTGGTGTGTTAAGCCTATCGGCTGTTAAACTGGATGCCACACAAACTCCCTTTACACTTCCGCCCGCATTGTTGACACAAGTTTCGGTCTATTTAGGTATGATCGCTTATAAAACATGATATCATGGTCCGGATTTTGACGGATCATGGTAAAATGAACCACTGCAAGACACTTGTCATTCTTCCAGCCCAAGAGTGATAAATCAACAATTATTCCTTCTTCCAATATGATGGGCCACAAGTTGCAATATTGCTTTGCTTTACTTACGAAACATATTTTCATGCAAATAAATGTTTGCCATAGTGCATACTATGGAACTGACACATTAGAGTCTCAGTGTGAAAAAGGCTATTGACTTTACATTGAGAATGTGTTTTCTTACAATAGGCCCTCAAACGGTAGTACTTTTTGAATTAGTTAAGACACAAAACTTTGGCTTCGTCAAGCAAACTATGATTGTTTATTATTCAGAGCTTTTGTTGAAGCAGCTTTAGTCATGAAATATATGCTATAATGACAGAGCAATTGTTCTTATACTCCTGTCCTACTGTACTAGAGAAGATGTTCTTGGCGATTCCTTAAGCGTCCCACATATACGAGACAAATTGTCCACTAGCAGAAGAGGATATTATTTGTCAAAGACGCTTTTTCTTCTACGTATCCATAAGTCCCCGTACGCATAAATTTGGTTTAGGACAACTAGCCGTCGTATTGTACCATGGCTTATTATACAATGCTTTTTGCACAAGACGAATAATCAGCGGCTGCGGATTGTACTCCCTACGGTTACGCACATGGGCTGTACAATTTGTAGAACCACACGGTAAACCATCGGGATAATCGTTCAATTAGTCAGGCATTTGTATTGTGAGTCTGTTTAGCGTACTGTATGACATGACGGACTGGTACTCAATATTCACATTGTCGAAGATCAACTTGATAGCTTATTGATCAGCGCTACGAAATAATCGGTTATCTTCTTGTATGTGTCATTTGTTGGCTATGGTCGCTTCAAGGATTCTTTTTATTCATGGACTGCTTTTACATTGCTTTTCCCTTATTTTCTGCTAGCGTTCGTTTCTTCCCAACCATATAAACAACAGGAGTGTGATATAATTCCTGAATTCGATCCTGAATGCAATGCGCTTCTTATGAATGTCGTCTCATTAAGTAAAAACACGTAAACAGTAGGAATAATAAGGCATATGTAAAATATTTTCGTTCGAGATGGCAAGGAGGGATATAGCTTTTTTGGCGCACTATGGGAAAAAAGAGGCCTGTCCAAAATTGGAGGCCAAGGTGCCTAAATTGTGCCAGTTCAACCCCTCAGACGCACACACACACACACACACGCACTTAAAAAATAGTATCGAAAGTTTTGCCAAAAACGACAGGGAAATTTCCCTTATATCTGTCCCTTCTCTTTCTAAAGCTTATTATTCAGTGAACCATTATGACATTACTCACCATGGCAGACCACTTTTGGGTAATTGGAGCCAATAAAACACCTAAATTAACCTAACAAGTCAAGTAGTCCGATGACAATAGCGCTCTTGATATCATTCTGGAACGCATGCAACACTCAAAGAAAACGTGTGAAGCGATACAACGAATATTCGAAAGAAGGTCCGTCATACTTCTTTGCCTACCTATTCACGCACTTTGCTCCCTATATACATATATATATATATATATGTACTGAGCACAAACACATATTAGGGCACAGATTGAAGAAGAATATGGTGAGAAACTGCTGAAACTCTCTCAAATAAACTTGGCCGAATATGAAGAACCATCAAGCACATTTGCCGAATCCTTGCATAGTATTCCCACCGCTACCGAAGCCGCTGCTCGGGCACATCTCGACCTGGCCCAACAAATCCATCAGCTACTCCAAACTCCGCTGGCCGGGTTTATGAATGACCAGAAGCAACTGAGGAAAACGGTATCTTATCTTCAGGCTGATAGGGAAGGTCTTAACCTTGTCTTGCTCCCATTAGACAGTGGAAAGAGTAAAAAGATCGCAGAGTCTAAGACTGTTACACTCCGAAAACCTAAAAAGGGTAAACATAAAAAGGGGAGAAAGGATGATGAAAAAATAGCTTATCCCGCCATTTAGGCCCGCACCGCTTACATTACAGAATGCGACAGATTGGCAGAGCTACGGCGGAAAGGAAAAGATTACATGCAGGTATATGCATTTGAATTCAATATATCTTTGTTTGACTGTATTACTGTGGTCCCATTCTCGCTTTGTTCAGCTACAACAAAGAATTCCTCTTCTAGGTAACGGTAATAAACCATCGGTATCATCCACCTCATATGATATGTTGTGCAGATCAAGAATATAAGCTTTCCGGTGAAATGTTAGAATCTGTAACGGCAAGTTGGATTGAAGAATGGCGGATGTCATGCAACGCATTTCAAGAACTAGAGGAAAGTCGAATTGACTACCTAAGGCGGACATTATGGTCGTATGTAGTATGAGTGGGAGCGATAGACATGCTAAGCGCAAATTATGTTTAAAGCTATACCCACATGATGGCTAGCGTATATGTGGTTGATGATCAGGTAAATATACTATTTTTGTGAGATTGAGTGAGTGAAGACGTTAGTTCAGGCATGCGAACAGATACGAGCAGCATTGGAGAACGTCGACATTGGAAAGGACATGAATCTATTCATCAGCAACCACAACACAGGCACAAATATACCAGGTTTGCATACACTAGATTAAGAAAATATGTCTGACGTTATGAAAAAGATATACCAAAGTATTCCCAGTATATGGATCAGAAAGAAGCCATGGTGCACCCCATCCGCGAAATTAATATCCCTGTAATGGACGAGGAACTTCGATCGGTCAATGACCAGCTAAAAAAGCTCCCGCCTGGAGCAGGTAGCATGCATAAAACGGTGGCTCCTGTGGTATGCGCAGTTTTTTTTATTTCCTTTTTCTTTTCCCGCAAAGAGGGTTTCCTATGCTGACATGGGAACATATGATAGCCAGAAATGGTTAAGGCCACTGCTGCCATTCACATACCGACGCCAACGGATCCAGACTTGTCAGATGACACAGCATTAACGTGTGTACGAACTGTATAATTGAAGGTGGGACAAATACCTTAATCTTTTTTCTTTATGTAGATCCGATCTGCAACGTAACAAGGCGCTACCATCTTTGCCCCAAGATAGAAAATTGACCAAAGTAAGATCTACGACCTACATGGAGCGGACTTTCTTACTTCTCAGATGGAACATTATTATCTTGCGCAAGATGCGTTAGATCAACCTCAACGTTCTTCCTCATTTCCGCTGCATAATGAACCGTCTTCATTTCGACCCGTCATGAACCCTATACATACAGGAAAGAGTTGGCACGAAATAAACGATGATATTCAGTATGATGGTAGAGTATACAGTGCCTTCCAGGGCTTCCTCTTCCTGTCTTCTTTTAACTTTGCTTACAAAGTCCCTGTAATCGTAGGTAGGGAACGCAGTGGGACGTTTTACGAACCAATCGTTCGGCAACAAACACCTGCCAATCACACCGGGTGGCAACGGAGAGTCCCATTACATTCTCCTGTTACTGACAGCATGGATGGTGTAAGTGAGACTGTACCGTTCCCACTTGTGATTCGACAGGGTGGTCGAAAAAAAGCAATGTTTTCGTTTTTGAACAAGAAGAAACCGCAGACACCGACTGATGAAATAGACGAGCGACCGAGGCATCGTCGATTTTCTCTCGGCTTTTTCAGTAAAAAGGAATCGCCTACGGCTTTGTCTGCACCGCAGCTGAAATTGCCACAAAGTCCAACGTCTCCGTTACCCGAGACGGATTGGAAAAAAATGGCGGTTCTTCGGGATGGCACTCCCGTGATCGAATATGGTAAGTACCAAATTCAAAAGTGATCCGTTATGTTATTGATCCCGAAAAATAAAATAACAACAACATGAAAAACAAAAGTACGAGCGTTGTGGAACTATGAGGCTAAGGTATGGAGAATAAGACATCATCGCATGGATGAAACTAAAAGAATGAACGTGCTTATTTGTAATTGACAAAACATGGATAGATTGAGCCGGAAATGTCGTTTTCTAAAAACGATATTTTTGCCATTATTGAAAAAAAGAAAGATGGCTGGTGGAATGCAGAAATTGTCAGTGGTGAGAATCATGGCCTTCGTGGACTTGTACCAGGAAACTTTATGTGCACTGTTTAAAACAAAAAAGGGAAAGGAGAAAGCCGTTACAGAAGCGAATAGGATCCGTGGCTGCTATACCTACTCTATCCATAGTTTTTCTTTTTACAGAAGGAAAAAAGTAATACTTATATTTTTCTTTTTATTTTTTGCTATACCATCGACAAATACGATGTCTTAAACCAGATGGATGTTGTTTAGTAGATACCGGGTTGACTTCGTCCATCTCCAATAAGTAACCGGATGATGAATATCGGCTGTTAGGACGGCAAGAGCGCATGACCGGTTGTTGATCATCTGTGTTGTCTGAATCAACGAGGGTTTTGTAGTGTCGTGTAGAGACCGTTCGAAATACACGTCTCTTAAGCAACGCAACCATGCTTTGTTGTCTTGACGATGTATAGCCATCATTGTTTAGGATCAAGGCGGACCGATGGAAGAGCATGGTTTAGTGTTCAAAGGAGGAAGAGGCAGAGAATAAGTGGAGAGAAATGAAAGGATGAAATGAAAAAAAACAAGGGGACGGGAAGTGGAAGGAGAGAGAGAGAAAGGAAAACATTTAAAGACTCCTTGTTTCTTTTTTATTTCAATCAATGCAGATTTTGGAGGAGAGACACATCAATGTTAACTTTGTTTTTTTTATGTTGGGATCCGGTCATCGAATGCCACCTGACATTTGATCCGTCATGTTGTACTGATTCTACCTCCTTTTTTATGCTATGCTTTTCCTTATCCAACACTTATTTCTGCAATTAAATGGGTAAAATCTTCTTGTGGTCTATCTAACCAAGATGACCCTGTTCGTTGGAGTGACCACAGCTGGATTCTCATTAACCAGATTAGGTAATAACTTTAATCGTTCCAAAACAGCATTTCCGGGACCCATCAGACAAAAAGAAGGGTTTATAATACAGATGAAAAAAAAAAAAAAATAAAAAAGAAACTACATAGGCCAAAAACAAAATTACCATATAATTTGAGACAAAATGGCAAAGGCTTGCCCGCCCTTTTTCTTTTTTTTTTTTTTTCCTTTTTGCTATTTCCATACAGCAGCATAGCACCCTCGTAGTCCAACCTGAATAGGTCCGCCTGCAGTAAAAAGTCGGGTTCGGTCAGGACTAAAGGCCATGGTATATATGGCAGGAGGCACGGATGTATCCGCACAGAAATTTTGATAGGTCCTGTTCTGGCGATCAAGCCATCCGTGCGTTGTAGAATGATATAGCTTGTCCTTGTTTCCCAATGGAAGGTATTTCATATTACGAATATCGACAAATGAAAGTTTACCATGACCACTGCCGCAGGCAAGGATGGTATCGGAAAAATCCAAGGAACGGACACCCCAATTTCCATCGATTGAACTCAAATCAGCCACGACCTTACGATCTGACAGACGAGGATCCAACACCGTCACATGAGCAGCAGAGCCGACGGCAAAAAGCCCTCGTTGTCGTTGATGATTAAGACAGACAAGTTCGCAAGTGTGTGGCAACCGAACTGTGTCCGTCTAACCCGACCAAAGGATATTAAGTTCCGAAATTCCGGATCAAACTTTTTCAAGTTATATTACCTCTTTTAATGTATGTGGATCCCATAGTTTCATATAACCATTGGATAACAGGCTGGCGGTCTGTTGGCCTGTAAATCGAAGATCACGTATGTTTCCGGTTTTAGGCGATGTCCACAGTCGTACCGGAGATGCCTGTGTTTCCATCATTTCTTCTTTTTCTTCCATCTTTATCTTCCATAGACTTAAGGTGCCATCTCGAGAGCCAGTCATCAGTTGGGTATCTGTCACCCAAGTCGCACTGTAGACTGCATCCCGATGGCCCTTGCAGACAGTGTAGAGCTCAAGACTCGGAAGGGAATAGATCATGGTCACAGCCGGGTCTGCCATGGCTACGGCCAATAGCGTTTTACTGGGATTCATCGTTAGACAACGGATGCCTTGACATCGTCCAAAGGCTGCATAGCGTGTCGAGACACTCATGGTTGGCGTTAAAGGGTCCCGCGACTCGGCAGAAATCTGTGACTTTGCTGATGATCGAGGTGCGCGCATAGGATGAGCGTCAGGCGTGCTACGATGACCTTCTTGATGACCCCAGTCATTCAATGGAATATTGAACGTTTGACCATGAGTCAAATCTACGAGAAACAACTAGAACGAATAGGGGACTTTTTCTTTTAATTCATCCGGCCCATTTCCCCATTGGCAGCAAACAAAGAAAAAAGAAAGATGAAAATGATCCTACCTTTGATTCTTTCGTTCCCATCAGGATCTGGGTAGAATTTAACCAAATCGATGCAAAGACCTTGTCCTGTTCCTCAAAATGAAGAGTTCTCTCGGTCATCACAGAGGCATGATGCCTACTCAGGTCCAGACATTTCATCTGAATCCGACGCCTTGCCGTTTGCCGTTGCCAAAGATAGTCATGGATGTCTACTTAAATTTAAAAAGCAAGAGAATGGATTCCCATAGTGATTCTGTAAGAGATCTCATACAGGATACTTTTTCCTTTGCACTTTTCTATTACTTGATGTCATCTTATGAAGATTTTGTGCTTTGTTTTGATACGAACGAAATAAGAAAAGAATCGAGCGCTATTACAGAAAGAATAGAAAAGAAAGAAAGGAGAAAGAAGAACCGCCAAGCGAAAATTGAAATTGCTCTTTGTAAATCTTCCCATGTTGTTAAGAAATGGTCTGTTTCCAAACATTAAATAAAACACATTGCATCGCACAAAAAGTGTTATCTTTATCCGGATTTCGTCTTGAGAATCAGATCCGCCGCACGTTCTGCGCAAGCTATCACGGGAAAACAGATCTGACCTGCTGGTAACGTAGGGAAAATCGATGCATCCACGACCCGAAGCTTCCGGATACCGACCACTTGAAGTTCCTCATCAACCACCATCATCGGATCAGAATGACGAGAATCTCCCATCTGAAACGAACACCAACTTCAGTCTCCAACAAACCTCAACGTTCTTTGTTGTGTTTTCAAACGGTCTCTTACTTACTTTACAGGTACCTGCATAGTGGTGAATCGATTCCACATGCTCTTTCACATAGTCTCGAATACCCAGACTGTCAGGCGCCAGTATCCATCTTTGAACAGAGGGCCGATAATGCTTGTTTTCGGCGATCGAAAGACTATACTCGACCGCCTTTTCAAGACATTCAAGGTCCCGTTCATCCTTGAGCAAGCAAGGATCTACCAGCACGGTTTCGTCTGGACCTAGCTTGACCGATCCACGAGAAAACGGAGTAAGCAAAACAAGCAGTAGCGTCGCACAATCCACCTCCTTCAACTGAGGCAACAAGTGGCAAAGGGCCAGTCCACCTGCAAACAGTTCAAATTGAGGCATCCCTTTGCTGCGACCCGTATCAGGCACATCCTTTTTTTTTTTAATCCTGTTTAACAACATAAGCGCCATCTTTCTTCTATGAAACTTAACTGGTAGTCGAAAATAGGCCACAGCATCGGGCCATATCCGTGTCAGCGCTCCCTTGCCATGGGCCCAAGCGTCATAATAAGTATAAGGTGCTATCTCTGTGGAGAAAAGAGAACGGTGGAGAGAATAAGATGGCTTGGTCTCATGAACCAGGGGAACACGCCAATGGTTCGTCAGGTTCCTTCCCACGCCTGGTAAGTCATGTACTAACGGGATCTGGTGTGCTTCCAAATCCTCGGCTGGTCCGATGCCACTACGCATCAGCAAGTGCGGCGAGTGGATGGCCCCGGCACAAAGGATGATTTCCTCACGCACATAGGCTTCATAGATGCCTTGGCCTTGCTCAAACACTACCTTGCAGGCAGTTTTGTCCTGAAACACAATGCGTGCCACGTGGCAACCCAAGCCTATCTCCAGCTTCGGCCGGGCCATTGCATCCGACGCGCTTAAATAACCTTTACTGGTGGGGAACCGACGGCCATCCCAGATGGAGGCCTGCAACTCAGAGACACCGATCTGTTCCGGGCGACCGGTGATATCTCTGTAGGCAGGCAGGCCATGCTCCATGCAAGCTTGTCGAAACGCCTCCCCCAGTTGATCTGCCTTGATCGATTGATGCGTCACTTTCATTGGCCCTTCAGTACCTAGTGCAAAATTCAGTTTTAGATGCTTGTTCTCTCACTCTCACTCCTCTCCTTCTGCTCTTTAATACCGTGAATAGCTGTATCCCCCTGACTATCCATCATGGTTTCGGCCTTGCGAAAGTAGGGTTCGAGGTCTTTGTAAGACCACCCTGGTACATGCCAGTCATTGTAGTCGTCAGGTGAACATTGGTGCCACACCATGGCATTGATGCCACTACATCCTCCTAAGAGTTTGCCTAATGGAATGTCCAAGGTGCGATTATGCGCATTGCTCTGTGGTGTTGTTTTTAAGGCCCAATCTGCCGTGGAATCCTTCAGTTGACTGTTTAAACCCGGTATTCGGCTCTCCCACACATCTTCTGCTATTTGCGTTCCGGCTTCCAACACCAACACTTGGTTATCCTCGCGCGAAAGTCGGTTGGCAAGGACACAGCCAGCCGTGCCCCCTAGATAGATATGTCTTTTTAAGGAAATGACAGGACAAGGGGGATTGATGACGGAACTCAACCTCCAATGATAATGTAATCAAAGCTGCGTTGGTGGATTTCTGGTCCTGTGCGATTGACCATAGAAAAGTAGATAAAGAAAAGAGAATTAAGTAACAAGGAAGCGGGAACGAAGCGAGTACAATGAAAATTCTATGTCAAAATCCTATGGGGCACGTGTGTAACCAGCGGTCATTTTCGGCACCGTTTCGATTCCCCTATTGCAGCTGCTATTGTATGCCATATTTATCCCATCTTTTTTTTTTTATTTTTTTTTTTCGTCAAACACCTATTGAATTAACCATGGACTCAGTTTGAGCTATCTAAAAGCAAAAGGATGCTCCACGCCGCTATGTATCCATGCCTCCGTTTCTGCCACCCGTTGATAGACACCGAAGTGTCAGTTCAATGCTTTGGGTGTTGCAAAGACAAGCCAATAGCCATCCTTGTGGGTGATAGTCTATGATCTTGCACGGTGCTTAACCCACAGCGTTTACGCATTGAACCATACCAATTCGCTCATCTGGATTGTTCTCTCTCTTTGTATCAATATCATTGCTACCGTCCGGTTATTGCGAAATGGACCAACCATAAAGCTATTATACAGTGAATACACCTCCATTTCTCAACCCTTAATATGTTTCCGAATCCAGGATCGCTACCTTCGCCTAATTATTCGCCGATCATGCTCGGCGAAAATTTTTGTTTTATTTTTGATCTTCTGTGTTACATATCCAGGGCCAGAAGAATGTGAAAAGTTATAGTACACTGTCTTGCACTTGTCTGATTAGGGCAAGTGGACTAGATGTTGCAAATGCTCCCACCTAAGGATGAAGAAGATAAGAGAATCATCATTGTAGAAAAGCATGTTCAGTATGATATTGATAGTACTAAACGCGATTTTTTTATTCCATGTGGTGGAAGTTTTTGGGATTTACCAAAGAAGTTGAGGGAGGGATATCTTTCCTTTCTTTTTGTTTCTCATATTCTGTATTCTTTTAGGTCTCTTTGCTCAATCTTCCTTTGCCATAGCACCATCATTTAACATGGCCCAATTGGTAGCATCAGGGCTGATTTCCTTGGAAACAACTGGAACGTTCTTGTTCTGTGCTTGATCGGCAGGAAGGATTGGCGATTCGTGCGTGGAACTGGAAGAAGACTCCGACCGGGTTTCCATATCATTATTTTCTTCTCGGTTAGCATTGTTCTGAGTGTCTTCCATGTCATCCTCGTCACCAAGACCCGGTACACTTGTGTCGCTGGTGATTTCGATTGTCTCCACTTGGGCTTGTTCTTGTTTAACACCAGTGATTACGTGTACTTCTTCTTCATCTTCTGTCAACTCCAATTCTCCGTATTGCGTAGGTCGAGTCTGTCGACGACGACTAGTGCTTTGTTCTGGTTGTACATCCTCCTCCTCATCATCATCAATGACTACCTCTTCTTCATGGATTGTTTCTTCATAGATAACACCAGTGATAGTGAAACCTCCGCTTCCATTAGAAGTTTCATATTTGTCCTGCGCACCTTTGATGCCAGCTAGGGCGACTGTGTCATTATTCTCTTCTGTGATGGTCGTTTCTGTGCCTTTGACGCCAGCCAAGGGAACGCCGGCTTCTGTTGGTTTAGCAATGCCGGTCAAGCCCTCTGAGAAAAGGACGATTGGCGCGTCAGACTTTTCTTCCGATTCTTTACGGAAAAGTGAACGAGGCTTGGCATCGTCAGTTGGCCAGAAGGATTTGCCTGTTGCACGTGAATCAACCAAGCTCGGCCATCGTTGGGCTGCATGATGTTGCACAAGGGAAGTGAGTTCTTGGAACCGTGATTCAACTTCAGATGCCAATGAAGGAAACTTTGACTTGAAGGTTTCGATCGTGCCCTGCAACGGAATGATACTGCGTTTCTGCTGAATGACGCCGGTCAATCCAGTTTTGCTGGAAGAAGAAGTCTCCGATTGCTCTTGCAAGTTACGGAGATGGAAAAACAAGGTACCCTGAAACAATCAAAAAGTAAGGCATTTTTTTTGGTCCGTATCGCATTTCGAAACACACTTACATCATAGACGCGTCGTACATCTTCTTTGGTGAATTTTCCAGCTTGACCAACGAAGAAGTAGACAGTAGCCCATTCAATCACAGCCATTGTCCTTGTAAAACGCAACAAAGAAACAACAAGATTAGGTCAGATCCACGACATCCATATGAAACCGAAACAAAAAAAAAAAAACAAAAAGATTAGACTTACCATCCCATGGGATCCAGACCAATGTCATCGTTCGTCATCTGAACGATTCCCACCAGATCCATTTTCTTACCACCGTCATTGGAACTGGCATACTTCGAAAAGACCGTTTCGAACTTATCCAAATCAAAGTCGCCATTGGCATTGTACACGTCGTTATGCTATTTTGTTAGGTTAGGTATTAGGGGAAAAAAAGGGATAAAAATTTTTTGCCATTCTTTTTTTTCCTATTCGCCTCCTCTCTCCCTATTCCCTTTCGGCATATAAACGGAACATCTTCCGAGCTTGCCTTTGATCTGTTTGTATGTTTGATGTTTATCCTGAAGAGCGAATCAGGAATCCAAGATGGTTGTGTGATATAGGAGAAGATGGCGCCAAAAAATACACCAAGTGTGACACTGAAAAAAAGATTATAACCAAGATCCAGAAATCCTATGATACAAACAAGAGTTATATACGTTTGTCGGCCATATATTATCACATATGCTTTTTTTTTTTATTCCGCCTTACCGGTGACTGTATCATTCAATGTGATATAGCCTTTTCTGTTTTTATCCCAAAAGTTGACGTGTTGTTTTATCGCCTAAAAAAGTCTTATGTTAATGAAGACATATCATAAGGCTTGACACACTTGCATTAGGCCGTGTCTCTGTGGAATAAAGACTGTCGTTATTGTCTATTAGGAAGCAGAGTACAGAAGAGTCAGATGGATGACTGAAGGAAGTCTTATTATTGATATACCGTGAGTATGTTGGCTCATTCTTCTTTCTTGTGGGGGAGAGGGGAGAAAACAGGGAAAGAAGAGAAGAGAAGAGATGGCCACCTTTTTTAAAATCCCTCTCTTTCAACACTGTACGTGGGTTTCTGCGGAGTTTATCTCTATCGCCAAAATGCCCTCTTATTTATGTCATTTCTTACCTGAAACTGTCCTACGAACCAACCAAGACAATAACATAATAAAAACGCAATACTGTACATTATCATAAGTTCAATGCTCTTCACTGTTTTCCTATGGTCTGCAGTGTAATAGCTTTGATACAGGCGAATGCAACAAGAGGAAGATGAGAACAAGGAATCAACACATTCCCAAATGTGGATAAATAGAAAATGAAGCTCACATGAGTTTGACTTGATATCACAGGTTTATATGTTTTCCTTACATGCAGAATGCAAATGAACAAGTTACATGGCAGAAAGGAATCTATCCCGAGCAAAAAAAAAAAATTTCCATAGCATTGCTATCTACTTACCCTTTCTTTATTATTTTGAATGTAATCGATAGGCGTATCTCTCTGTTGTTGTTTGGAATGATGTGTGTGTGAGAGTGTGTGTGAGTGTGTATGTCGGAATGTTTACATGCCAAATAAAACAAAAAAAAATAAGCAAGAAAGCACTCGCAGTCTTTTCATCCGGGTATGGCTCTCTGTGGTGACACCTTAGGAGATAAAAAAAAAAGGGCATGGTAGGGAAGATCGCTGAGAAAGGTTGATGTCATTGCGTATGTCTCGAACGACCCAGCATGGTTTACAAAGCTAAAAACAAAGCATGCCTCTGCGTCAGTTGGTGCAGTGCTATGCAGATACTGACTAAAGTCGCAGGTATATTCAGGAGCTCTTTTTTAAACTTTTTGTTGTTAGTGGAAATGGAAAGCTGCAATTCACCCGATTCCAGCCTTCACCTATAGATGGGACAAGGTTAAGATGGCAGTACGATTACAATATTTATTCGGATACCCAAAATATCTATTGATAGGCGAGCCTTTATTTGTTATTATCCTCAGCAGCAGCATTGCCCTTGTCTGCATTGAAATCCAGATCGCTGATGAATCAAGATCAAAATGGAAAGAATCACAATTGCGTTATCAAGAACCCCCTGTCTTTTTTGTATGCAGATGTGATCGAGAGAGGAATATGTACCAACAAAAGCGGTTTGCACATGAGGGAAATAAACTCTAAGTCAAAAGTATAAGCGTAGCACGCGGGAACAAGTACTCAATGTGTTTTGGCTTATTTGCATTGGATTTTCCCACATCAAATGAAATTCCATGCGACTCACAAGATCTAAGAACAGCATAACGTTAATACCTCTTCCCGACAATATTTGCTTATTTACAATCAAATTCGGTAGAGAAAAAAAAGGCTAAAATGTATATATATCATATGCCAGTCGTACTAACAACAAAAAAAAGCAAACCTTGTTGATGCGTTCAGGATATGCTGCTCTATTTTACAAAATATGTCAGGAACAAATCAAACCCAAAAAAATCCATTATTGTCAAACTTGGAGTCGTTTCATCATGGAGCAGATGAGCAACTATTTTAGCCCTCCTTCTTTCCATCATTATTAAATGACTCTCTTGTGAACACCATATGGTAGTGTAGAAATAGCATCACCACATGACACTCCTTTGTAAAAGAAATGAATGTCCATCTGTTTAGTTCAGTCTCTTGGACAACAAGCATGTCCCTGGGTGGATTTAGTAGGTTAGCGATATACAAAGAAAAATGTTTCTTTTCCCATTCACGAACAATATTAATATTTGTACGAAACAACACGTAAACTCTAAAGAAAATAACGTAAATCTGAAGTTGAAAAAAGATTACTAGCTTTCGAACCTATGCGAGTTCATTGCTGTTGCTGTGATTTACATGTAGATATAGTGTAGCTTCCGCATAAGCTATCAATCATAAAGCTTGAGTTTTTCAATGGAAAGAGCCAACCTAAAGTAGCAGGTAAAAACCCATGTATATGCAATTCATCCTAAGCTCTATTTAATTACAGCAGGCAGAATCAGAAGCAAGCAATGGGCGTTGAAAGAAAGGTTTCGATGTTCTCAAACATGCACTGGCGGATAAGATCGGATGCTATGAGATGACTAGCATTTAATGTGGAAAATTACAAAGTAAATGAATCTCAATGGGACTTAAAAGGAGATTGTATAGCAAAAGTTTGAGCACCAATCTCTATGGCTATTGAGTCAGTTTTTTCATCTTCAATTTGCGTCATGGTAGGGAAAGGGCCATGGCTTGCAAAGGCTACGCCATCCAAAACGAGAAAATGCAAATGTACCCTTTCTCGCAATGGATGGCATAGGATACCTCGAGTTCATTCGCAAAATGTGTTGCATGGCACGAATCGCACGCCAACCACCTGACAGAAAAAGGATTGGCATCGTTGATGCAGGAAACTTCAAGAGACATCCCTTCGTATTGGTATTGACGGAGGCTTGCTCTTCCCTTTTCACTTCAGGAATATTCCCTAGGCTTTTCTTTTCTTTTTTTTTCCCCTCTTTTGCCTGGACCATCCGGCTCTTACAGGCCCCTGCGCTTGGGGATAGTATGCATATTCATAAGGTCAATCCTCGCCTTCTTTCCTTTGTTTATGGAATCATTGCAGATAATGATATGGAGTATCTGTTCACAATCCTTACATGATTATCCCATGCATCGAGATCCCCAATAATTTAATGACAGGAAAGAAGAAATTCATGCAGTGTTGTATTTGAAGACGAAAAGAGAACAAGAAATGAAGCAGCTCAACTATCATTTCTTGCTTCTCATACGTAATAAAAGGTTGGTCCATATGCTATTCCGCGACGCTAAGTAGACTGAGAATATCATTGATGGTAACCTCGCTTTTCTCCTTACTGTACGGCGTTCAAGAAAGGGTTTGCCGACCCTTCATAACCCGCTGATCCTATTGCAAAAATAAGGAGTATACTTTGCCAGCATCTTTCTGCACTATGGTTAACAAAATGAAGTGAAAGTGATTAATGAACATGCCAAGCGGTTACAAAACCCTGGCTATATAAAGAACCCTCACATTCTATTGCTCTATTGGTAGAAGGTGTTCTTCATCTATCAAAATGCATCGTAACAATTCTGCAACAACCCAGCAATTCAGGCTGTTCCCAAGCAATCGATAACATTGATTTCTGGATACATCCCTTGGGAATTCCAAGTAAGGAAGGCAACTTGGGGGTCTGAATAGCCTTGGGCTACGCTTTGCATTGGACGGAACCTTTTCGGCTGCCTCGTTCAGGCAGGAATAGAGAGGTAAGGGAAATGCATGCAGGCGGGCAATTTCTGTCGGCGTCAAAAACCGAAGTCCCAGTTCCAACAACGCGTTCGCATCGCCCCACTGATAGTCTGTAACCTACAGGGTTGAAAAAAAAATTGTTCAGCTGTAACCAAAGAATGGGAGTGAACTTGCATGATGGCTTTTCGTTTGTATCACGGAGCCGCTAGTGACAATATGGTGTGACCCGTACGCCTAAAGTCCTATCGGATCAATGATTGTTCGTTTCACCAGTTGAGGGACCTTAACATACCTTTGTAACGCATGATGTTTTCCTGTCTTCCGGACGAACAATATCTGTAACACAAAGTTGATTCAGTCTCGGGTTATGTGCGACTTGGCTCAAAAGAAATGACCCTATATGTCTATATATACCTAATCGAAAATTGTGAAGTTTGAGAATATATTTGGCTGGCACAAGAAAGGATTCATCCTCATTTGCCTCTGTTTCCAGAAAGTGTGACAGTTCCGGTGACTCCATGGTTGCGCTTTCATTCTCTTTATGGAACGGCCATGTCGTATGTACCACACTCTTCTCTGTATAGTCCGAGTTCTCCTTAATCGATGGTTGATCCCTTCGACGTGCAGCTAAATAATAGCGTAGGCGATGGTTGGGTATCCCAAACTGAGTAGGAGATAAGAGACACTCATGAATCTCATAGTCCAGTTTGTCCAATTGTTTCACGAGCACGTCCCTGGATTGCGATGTCTATAAAGAAAACTCATCAATTACACCGTGGCGTCCATTGCCAAAATCGTTCGTACATCGAAATTCTTCACGTTCTCAAGGAAAATATATTTTGGCGGTGTGCTTAGTTTGGGCAGCAGCTCAATCAAATGAATTAATGGTTTGGCACGTGGATCATCAATGTCTTTCATCTTCCCCCCTTGAGTATATGGCTATTCCATGGAGTTTAGTTTTTCCTCCTAGGCCCTGATAATGAACATACCTGACAAGGTGGACTGAGAAGCCAGCATTGCGCCTTCAGCCTGTTTAGAACGACAGGGTGCTAGCGGTTCAGTAGGATAGTTGGGCACGTTGATTCTGCAACTCACTTTTCAATATCCTGGATGGTTAGCCGATCAATGGTTTTCTAAAGATTGGTTTAGGAATACGCTCTTAGCTCGAAGTAATAAGTCCTTTACCTTTGAAGGCTCCTTCTTAAAGTTATGTGCATAAACTTTGTTCGCGATCTCATTGACATCCAAAGCACAAACCACTTCAGCATTTACACGGGCAATGTTCAGAGCGTAATGCTAGACTACATGATTAGTGTGGCTTAAGGGATCACAATCATCGCACCAGGCCACCGATCCCGGAGAAGAACTCGATGCAACGCACGATTTCTGACATTGTAGACTTGCAAGTTTTAGTTTCCACTTCAGAAGCTGTGTTGGGGACAGGTAATAAAAAGCTCTCCGCCCAAAAATCGCCAATTTTTTTTGTTCCTTCTCGCGGGCATGAGTCGTACGCTCCTTGTGACAGGACAATGCATGTTCAGGCCAATGCATAGGCAGGCTTTTTGCTTATCCATTCTGGATAAATCTACCAGTAGCACTAATACAGATTATTTTGTTTGGAAGTGGATAACGTTACACTTATGTATATGGAAAGCAGTAATGAGCCTGATTCGATAATGTAACTAGTTTTTGTTCAGAAAAGTGGTCAAAATACTGTAGTAGGTTTGTGCTCAATAGTGCTTTCTATATCGATTCATGGTAGGATGATGTGATCAGGGTTCTTGCATCGTATAGTTTAGCCAAGATCTTGTGGGACGATTTTGCTTTTGCCAATATAGACTACTCTTAAAGCCACATGCCTTTTGTCCGTGTATCCGTACTGTGTTACTCGTCAATTACATGGGCATGAAAAGCTATGTTCATATCCGGCCACTATGGTTTAGCTTCGTTCCCTTCACTTTTTAGTTAATGCAATTTGTAAATATAGATTGAGTTACCCCTATTCGTGGTCATCACAGGTGGTCAATGCGAAATATATGCCTGATCATGCATGCGCTATTAGCTTCAAAGGACTTTTAGGAAATAATTCCCATTTAGTAGTCAAGATCATTGATCGCGCGTTAGATGGAAAATATCCATTTCTCTTAATTATACATCAACTACTTCCTGCGTGTAGTATACGATACTGTGGTCTGCATATGCAGAACAGTAATAATCCCCCTTTTTCCCCGGGATTTGACATATACGTGAGTCTACCGGGAAAAAAAAAGGGTGGTGAAAGTTCACTATGTTTCTCCTTGTACTTAATTTGTGTTGAACGTTATTCAGAGGTTACCATGCATGAAGCCGATCAATCGCGGTTGATTAGATGACGCCATTTTCACCTTGCTACACAAAATAGTCGAAAACTTTGTGCCGACAACACTAAAATAAAATAAGAGCAAAAATCTTAAAACGCAATATAGATCCTTTAAACAAATCTGTATTTTCCATTGTTCAAATGAATAGACTCGCCAAATTGCGTGCAGTTAAGGAGTCCTACGTTTCGACTGCATTTGCATGAAGGGGTCTACATAGGTAAAAGAGAAGAAAAAGTATGATGCACTCAATGAATGTCCGATATGCTTGATTTCCTATTACACAGAGCGTTTATCCTGTTCTACAGGTGTCCCATGAGAATCCATATTTCCACTCATTCTAACTGCTGAACAGTGTCATGAAGCTGTTCACTAGTCACAGACTATCTCTCACTGAGTCTCTTATTTCTTCTTCATGAACGTTAAGCCTTTCAGTAGAAGAAAATAAGATCATTTTGCGGTATACTATGGATCCATTGTGGTTAAAATTCTCTGTCATATGCTCGTGGCAACACATTGGGACCGAGTCAGGTAGACAGAGATTTTGGGACGCGTTATTTTTCCACGTGCTCACTTTGCTCCGTCAACAATGTATTGAGTCATAGTTGGAATATATTATACTCATCGCGTAATAAAGAAAGAGAGTGTCCATAGAAACATGTACCCCATCAGAATCTTGTTGTTATTGTTCGAAAGGTTCATTGAGAAAAATAAGCTATTTTTACTCAAAGAAAGAAAAAATTTTTTCTCCATGGTGATCCAAAATCGGAAATGCAGTTCAGGAACACAGCTTGACACACGCCTGGACAGGTCCTGATTCTCCGTTGAACACATATAAATAGGAAGCGCACAGAGGGAAATTTCGACACAAAAATCCGACTTGACCATATTGTTCCTTTTCTATTTTCATTTGAAGATGAAAAAGGGTATCATCTCGGCATTGCTGCTTCTATGGGTCCAGCTTGGCTACTATGGGGTATCAGCCAGGGTTCGAAGGATTACTCTCGACATAGCCAACGCGAAGACTAACCCGGACTGCAACCAAACGATTACCAACATGGTAATAAATGGTCGCTTCCCTGCTCCTCCTATCCGAGTTACCAAGAACGATTATGTTGATATCACCGTACGCAACAACGGTAACAAGCCCACAAGCATTCATTACCATGGTATCCTCCAAATTGGAACAACAGAAGCGGACGGTTTTCCAAACATTACACAGCGAGCCATTCCTCCCGGAGGGACCTATCGTCAGCAATTCCGTGTCATTAATCAAGCCGGTACCTTTTTCTACCATGCTCACTCTGGTCTGCAAGACGAGGCTATTCAAGGGCCCTTTATTATCTATGATTCAGACGATGCATGGCCGGCAGAGGCCTTCGATAACGAGATCCCAACCCATAAAATCCGCGAAGGCCCCTATGAATATGATGACGAACGTATTGTCCAGCTTAGTGAATGGTGGCATCAGACTGAGACGGAAAGAGTTGATTATGTACTTGGTGACCAGTTTGCAGGAGTCATTCCGGCGGACAGTTATCTCATCAACGGCCGAACAGTGTACAACCCTCAGAATGCATTTGATGGAAGCAAGAACTGCGGTGGCTACTCAGTGATCGGCGTCGAACCTGGCAAGACATACCGTCTTCGTGTGATCGGTGGTGTGACCTTCAGTGCACTCGGCCTTGCTTTTGCTAAGCACACTATGACCATTATTGAAGTCGACGGTGTCCTTGTTAAGCCCTACCAGACGTCCTATCTTGAAGTCGCCTCTGGTCAACGCTTTTCCGTACTCTTACAAGCAAATCAAGACCCTTCTAGGGATTACTATATTAGTACGCAACCCTACTGGACTCAGGCAACCACGAGTAACGGTCGGGCCATCTTACGTTACATTGCAGGTGACAAGGAGCTCCGCATATGCAAGTCTCCGCTTGGTCTTCTTAACCTCGATCTTCTGTCCAAGGAGAAGCAGAAGACTTTGGATCCCACACTTCCTACTTTCCCACCTGGCAGATCCCAATGGTTCTTCCGCGATCTTCAACCTCTCGTTCAGGAACACGACTTCACCAAGAAGCCTACGCGTACTATTCTCATTGAACCTGTTGAAACGCTCCTTCCTGACAATACCACGCGATGGTTTATCAGCGGTCATGCTCCTCCCCAATGGTACCCCCCATTGATTGAGCAGTTTGCCGCTGGCATCCGGTCAAGGTTCAATGATACAGTCATCGCACTCAACCGATTGAACAAAGGCAACGGATATGATCCGGACATGCAGGGCTATCCCATTAGACGGAACGAAGTGATAGACTTTGTACTGCAAGATACTGCTTTGCCCAATGGTATCTGTGTTGGTCATCCTTGGCATACGCATGGCCATGTTCACTATGCTATTGCCTTTGGTCCAGGCGCGTACAATCCAGATACAGACGAGGATTTACGAAATTATCCCACACCTATTGCTAAAGACATCACTTTTGTCTACCCTGTTCAACCTGGTGCTCCAGCTAACACTCCCGGCGGAACTCCTTGTGGATGGACAAAAATCAGACTTTTTGCAGTAAGTTCGAACTTTATCTCTCTTACTCCCCTTTTTGGTTCCCTTTCCTTATTCATTTTTTTCTCCTCTTTTATCTTTTTTAGGATAATCCTGGCCTATGGGGCTTGCACTGCCATATTACTAGCCATATGTTGCAAGGCATGATGACTGCACTGTTTGAGGCACCAGAAGACATACCTGTGTTGATGAGGAGTTCTAAACGCTATTAGTACCTCTAACTTATTGCATTGAATATACCGAGTAGACTATTGTTTCTTTTTGTTTTCGTTTTAAGGCTTAATTGACCGTTGCGATAAAAATAAAGCTAAAAAAATGAAGTTGAACGCAGATGAAGCCTGTTCCGGAACAGTTGGTTAGCCAACAATATAATATTTAGCACGCTGAAGTACGCAGTCGGTCAATTCATTAATCGAGATATATACATCTACGCATTCATGCTATGTACATTCATGACTTGTATTCAATATGGAGAGTCAATCGTTGAGCTTCCCGTAAGTCTACGTTATCATTACGTTTGATCCTCATATGCCTAAAGCATGAGGCACTGCTCATACAAGAGCAGGATGTCTTTCAGACAGTTGCGAAATTGAAGGTAATTTGTCCCACTATGAGTTACACCGCTGAACCGATCGATACATCAACGTCTTTTCTTACTTAGCTAAGTAGGACCATCCATTAACGAAGTTGACCAACATGTCCTCCTGATGTATCCACTTGCCTCACGATAAATCAATTGACGAACAGCTGGCTGGTAGGTATTCTATGTACAGCTGATCTCATAGTACCTTTCTATCCTTTATGGATACGGTATAGCATGGCAGATTACTGAGATTGATATTAGCACGATCAAGATTTTGACAATGGACCGATAAAGAAACCTTTTCGTATTGTCTATATCTCAAGCTATTAAATACAAATACGAGGATTAAAGAGGAGTAATATTGATTATCCTTTAAGCAACAATAGCTTTCTGCGGGCTAAAGGTTCTTCTTCTTTTGACAGGAAAATTGGGTTTCAATTTGCTTTGGATTTGCAGTTTCATTGATATGACATGAAACTGCCATGTCTCATTGTTTATTATGGTTGATTTCTTTTTCTGTTCTGTCGACATAACAAAAGCGTGAGGTAGTGCAAGTTGAGTAATAACGGTACAAACAAAGGATGAAGCGAGCCGAGGCATTTGAATGTCGATTTCTCCAGACGTCATTCATGTGACTTGCGGCGAAAGGCCTCCAATTGAGGCGGACGGGAATTGGTTTGCCTTTTCTTTACTTGAACGATAATGGTGACCTACGGCGGAGGTAGAGAAAGATCGCATTACCCACACCACCTTACGATCTAAACCTTCCATAGACGAAGTCAACGCACTTGTGTTAGATGTGGGTTCGACCACTACACGTGCTGGATACGCTGGCGAGGACACGCCCAAAGTTGTCTTCCCAACGTCGTACGGTTACATCGAAGAACCTGATACCGATCCAGCAGTCAATTCCGAGGGCGATGTGACCATGACAGAAACAGACGATGCGAGGGTTAAAAAATACTTTATTGGAGATAACAAAGCCAACATCTGGCGACCCAACATGGAAATCAAAAACCCAATGGAGGACGGATTAGGTAAACGAAAATGAACAGGAACAACGATCGCGTGTGCCTTGCGTATTGATTGTGAAATACTGTTTAATTAGTTAACGATTGGGACGCAATGGAACAGATCTGGAACGCGGCCTTCCGTACCATGCTGCGTGTGGACCCTGTCGAACATCCTCTTTTGTGCACGGAGCCCGCCTGGAACACCCCCGAGAAACGTGAGAAAATGATGGAGCTCGCCTTTGAAAAGTTTGATTTTCCAGCATTTTATCTGGCAAAGGATGCTGTGATGACAGCGTAAGCATTATTTGCAGAGCGTTTTCTGGCTTTAGATCATTGATGGACCTGAATTTCGCTACTGATAGATTCTCGGTCGGGAGAGCCACTGCTTTGGTTCTTGATTCCGGTGGTAGTATGACCAGTGCCGTCCCAGTTTATGATGGCTACGTGTTGAAAAAAGGTTCGCCGATTGTCATAGATAAATCACGGTTCTCAAACAGAATTTAGGCATTTTACGGCAGCCTATTGGTGGTGATATGATTTCACGTCAAATATTAGATCACCTTCAGAACGATTTGCATCTCGATGTAACCCCTCAGTACAAAATCGCATCAAAAACGCCGGTGGAAAGTGGGCAGCCGGCTCAAGTTCAGCTTCATGATCGACCATCAACAGAAAGTTTCCATGAATATCAAGTTTCGGTATGGTAAAAGGAACGTATTCATGTATCGTCTAATATCTTGGATTATAGCGAGTCATCCATGAATACAAAGAATCCGTCTGTCAGGTATCCGAAGTGACCTTTGATGAAGGGTAAGATTAAAAAGAGTCTCTGTCATTGAAATACTCATCCCATGGATAGCATTATGGCATCCCGTCCGCAAAAACCATTTGAATTCCCAGACGGCTATAACAATTCCTTTGGCGTGGAGCGCTATAAACTTCCAGAAACCCTGTTTCAACCGCGCGCATTCCTACGCATAGTAAGTTATCAACAGAAATGGGGTTCTGTGGATTTGAGTAACAATGAATGCAGCCACCGATGCCCGAAGGATCAGAGCAGACAAAGATCCCCTCAATAGGTCTTTCAAAACAACAGATTGATGTCACTCTCGGAATGCATCAGTTGGTCTATAACAGTATCTGCAGCTGTGATATTGATCTTCGGCCACTGCTTTTCAACAATGTTGTTGTCACAGGTGGCAACACGCTTTTCCCTGGTTTTAACGAACGATTAAATTATGAATTGCCAATGATGGCTCCAGGCGTAAGTCTTTTATGACAAGGGAAAGTGATGTGACTGAAGACTAAAACGACATTTCAGAGCAAAATCAAGATCCACGCAGCTGGAAACCAAACAGAACGTAAATGTAGCAGTTGGCTGGGAGGATCTATTTTGGGATCTCTTGGTACCTTCCATCAGTTATGGATATCAAAGAAAGGTAGGGCTTTTGCACATAACCCTCAATACGCGAACTAAACATGTTACTGATTTATAGAATACGATGAAAACGGTCCATCGATTGTACACAGCAAATGCTTCTAAGTCATTCGTCCTTTCTTTTCTCTTAAAAAAAATAAACATAATTTTAGTTTTTGCATATTTTTTCCTGTGTCATTCAACAAAAATTCGTAGAAGATTCCCAAAACACTTTATCGTAACCAATCTACTGCTCTTGCGCGTAAACTGATATATAACTTCGGATGTTCGCAGACATATGGCCTTAAAATAAACAAAAGCGCACTCCGCAAAAGTTTATTCCATAGTCTATTCGTCTTGTTTCTTAAACTTATCCATCAAGATCTCTCTGAAGCCAGAAATAATTTCGTTCTCACGTTTCATCTTCGTCTCTTGTGCGTGTTGGAGCAACAACCGTTTTTCTTCAGCTGAAATGACCTGGTTTTCTTTTCGAAGACGTACTGCATTCATGCGATGATGTCTAATAGAACGTTGTCAGATCCATGATATCTAACCAGTTCTACTATGTTACCTGTTGCCACTCATCACAAATCCTGCTCTTTCATAGTCTGCGATCTGGTCACCGGACAGACCGATTTCACCACGACGAGGGATACGTTTACCCTGCTGTACATAAGCTGCCATGGCTGAACCTTCACCTGGCAGAAGGGCCCCACCATACCTATTCAAACGAATCAATACCTGTTTCTATCTTGTTTTTCCGAAGACGTTTATCAATACATACGCTCGTTCGTCTGGTAAGTCTTCGTCTTTCGGCAGGGGAACAGGTCCCACAGGTGCCAGATCTTTCGGTAAGTCAACTGTAATGGTCCTGGTCAATACCGAACTTTTGCTTTCCCTTATGCATCTGTAACCTACCTTCTTTTTCAACCCACAGCTCAGGAACGCTATCCAATTGTTCCTGTTCAACGGCCAATACTGGTTTCTCCTGCTTCGTTAATCCATCTCTCTTTTCAGGTTCGGATTCTGATTCACTCTCGTCCTCTGATGATGTATAATGACGCTTTCGTTTCTTATGATGCTTTTTCTTCTTTGATCGATGCTTTCGTCGTCTTCGTCTACGTTCTTCTTCTTCGGAATCTGCATCACTTTCCTCCGTAACCGACGGACTACGGCGTCTTCGTTTTGTAATTGTATCGTCCGGTGTGAGTGATCGACGGCGAATATCTGGGGATGCTTCCCAAATAGTAACGGTACTTTCCTTTCGTACACGATTACGACTATGGCCAGATTAGTTATTAGTTCATTGTCAAAGGCAAACACAGAAATAAGGCAACATACTAGTCAAAGAATGACTCAGAAGGCAATCGTGGCACGCCGTTCAAAATCTCGCCTGTGTCATAGTCAGAGGGCCGTGACCGACTACGTCTTCTGGGAGGCGATCGGCTACGATAGGACCGTCTCTCCCTGGACGATGGCGATGGAGAGCGCCGTTGTCGATGACTCATACGTTCTCTGCGTGAGTAGGGCGATGGCGAACGATCACGCCGTTCTGAGCGATAATGAGGGGAAGGTGATCTTGCTGGCATAATAGACGCTTTGAGAGAAAGGGTGATTCCGCTTTCGTCGAAAGGAAATTTGGGTTTCCTTATGGCGGGGTTTAAATCACCTGACCCTCCCACTACTGGTTTTTTCCAAAGTTTTTGAAGATCCCACCCAAAATTGTTTGAAGTTTCGGAGAGTCAATTTTGAGAATCCTCTAATCAAACTTTTGAATCAAAAGCGTGTTCTAGTTCAGAGGCAAGTGCAACTACATCCCAAAGTCATAGATAATCATCCTACTTATTATAAGATGGTTCTAAACAACCTAGTGCTTAAAACAGTTGAGGATACGAGAAAATCTCAGCAAAAATAGTGTAGCCGATTTTGTTTGTGTCATGCAAAAAGCCAGTACCTGTATGATATATAGAAAGACAATAAGTAAAGCTTGAACCTTATGAAATATATCGTTTACAAACAACAAAACAAACTCAGTAGTAATTTTCAACGTAAATAGCTTGAATTACTGAGTATTAGCACATACGAGGAGGATTACATGCTGCTTAAAAGAAACCATGATTCTCAAAGTGCTGATCCTCGCTCTCAATGTCCTGCGGATTACCTCACAAGCTACATAATTACGAAGCTATTAATTATGCTACCATATTCCTCAATTACGTGATATGTCCCTCATAACTGCGCCGTATGGTGAAAAAATTCGAGGAGTCATTTCATATATAGGAACGCTAACCATGCCCGTAATGTGATAAAAAGGAGGAAGTGGAAGACAACTAGAAAAATGGAAGAATTTGAGTCTAAAATATATCATTCTATCTGATTCTTGAAGTGGGATCCAGCTCGCTTATCAAAGGTCAATAGTATTTGTGATGGAAACAACAGAATGAACGTACCGAACCCAAAAAATCGTATGTAAAAGTTCAACATAAAGTGCCCCATATCCCAGTCAACCGTAATAAATAGTTTTGCGAAAGCTTTCAAAGCAGCCTGTCATATCAAAGAGAGACCTTAGGAGAAATAGAAATGAATAGATGTCTACACTTACGAAGCCGTGTGCCTGGAGTCCAATCAAGCTTTATGATGGGATTCTCACAGGTTATCCAGCATTCTGCAACTGTTTTTTTTCGTGCCTCTTTTACATTGCGAAAAAATTAAGTGTGCATTAGGTAACCTGCGTATTTTGCAGTTAGTGGGATTGATCAGTTTCGTATACATATCGTCATTATATTTCAGGCAAAGATAAGTTCATACTACAAAGCTTCACTTTGGCGCATCGAGAAGCCGAGGCAGCTTCAGCTCTCATAGGTTTAGCTGGAATTCAAGATGATGGCCAACAAAGCATCACTCCGCCAAGGCTGTTTTCTCTGGTCCCCCTTCCCTCGTTCGGCTGGAGATTCGTAACAATTAACGGTAACGCACTGCAGATACTTTCGTCAGCTCGTCGACCCAGCAACAACCATGAATCAACTGATAAATATGAAGCAAACTTCAATTTGTTTAACCAGTGCTTCCATCTGGAGAAGTATGCTTTCGGAAGGTACAACATACTATTATGCAGCTGACTATGGCCCCAAACTAACATTTAGCACAGGAGAGACAATCAGCAACTATTTCGTAATCAAATAATGACAGACGGGTTCTCAGTTCATTTCCAGTTCTCCCGGGCGAAAAGCACCCAAAGCCATTCAGAAGAACAAATCAGGCTCCAAGATTTGAACACTGACGAAGTTGGCCAATTCTACCGACCTGTTGCGATGGATCCAGGCATTGGACACCTATTCACTGCCTCTTTCGGTCATGGCGCGGACCAGCATGAAATCAGAAAATGTTCCACTGCAGAATATTACGCTGTCACTGGGTCAAGTCGTAGGAACCATGCCTTAGACAAAGATAAACAGGCAACGGGCATCAAAGACATTGAGTCCAAGTTTCCTACGGGCAAGACAACTGAAAATGACCAATATGCCAAATATGCGAATTATTTTTTTATGCATCGAGATGCGATTTTTAGGTTCTATCACTCTGGCCGCGGTCATTCTCGTTTCCACAATTACCAGGGCAGACAACGGGCGCGAGAGGAAATAGCCAATATTTTAGTGCACGGTGGAAAGAAGTACAATCGCAGAAAAAGGAAAAAAACAAAGAGAAACAGAAAAGAAAGATCAAGAAATCGCGAGAGAAAAAAAGAGAAGAGAGCAAGGGAACGCCAGGATGAAGCGAGCAATGCTACTCAAGGTGTAGAAGTGTAAGTAAAATATTTTATCTCTCTATGTCTAAGTTTTTAACGAGCAATATGTTTGTTACAGTCTTGGTATGAACCCACAATCCGCTGTTAGGTCGACAACCAGCAATCGAAGACTCCCTCGTTGGAAGAAAACAAAAGCAAAGCTTGATAATGATGGCAAGATGCCTCTTGTTGTTTTCGGCGGCGGAATGTTTGGCAAAGGTCAAATGAAGTGTAAAGGACATCCGCCAGGAGTTGTGGGTCAGCTTTGGAAGAGCCTTAAACGAAAAGAAAAAAATTACCAAGTCGTTGTTGTGACCATAGACGATTACCTATCGTCTCAGGTAAACAAACTCATCATTCTATGTTGCAATCGTTTTTATCTCATGTAATCATACCTAGATATGCAACTTGTGCCATAGCAGAACTTTGACGAAATTTAAGACTTTGGATGGCGTTACTCACCACAGTGTCCTGGACTGTAAAACCTGCGGTACCCTGTGGAATCGAGATGTTAATGCCGCCAAAAATCTTTTTGAAATCGCCGTATCAGTATAGTCTACTGGAAACCGACCCGCTGTATTCAGTCGACCCGTGCCAGACGAAACTCGAACCAATATCACCGCTGCGAAAGCGGGTTCCCCAACTGGGATTTAGATTGTTACGGTAAGTGTATTAGGCAATGTTTCCCGTTAGTGTTATTTTGCTAATGCTTATCTTCTCTAGATGTTCAAATCGGTAAGCCTTTTATCACATTTTAACAGAGGATACTAACAGTTGTTGGTAAATTCTTTATAACTCCAAATCTTCAACAATTTTGGGCGGAATCTTAAACAATTTTGGATGAATTCTTCAAAAACTTTTGAATAAACCAGTTACTGACGCGAACATATTCCTCAACAATGGGCAAAATGATCACAACTCCGACACCCGTTTCTGTAGTCACAGTCACATAACCGTCCCATTCGACCCTCTTTTTTTTTTTGCTTTCTTGTGTGCATCTCTGCAGATCTGTAAGCTTTGTTTGTCGGGTCATGTCATTGCAGCAGCAACTGAAGCGTCTCGGCACCGCCGATTTACGCAATGTCACTGAAATATCGCGCCGCCACAAAGCTTCGTTCCTGTTCAATTCTCGAGAAGCAGCTGATCAAGACCTTGACACGATCTACTCCATTGCTTACAATGGCATTATGGAGCTCGTAATCATGAACGATAAATTCTCGGCCTTTGAGAATACCTTGTTTTCGGAAAGTATGAAGTCAGTTGACAGAGTGCTTCAGGTAAACGCTAGAATAAAGATACAGAGCTGGCCTCGAAACTTACTGACAATGCTACCTCAGACAAAACAAGAAAATGAAAAGTTGGATGCCAGTATCAATTCCTTTCTCCAACAATTAGCTCCTTACTTTTTACTTAAACCGGCTGGCAAGGTTTTGGAATGGTTGATCCGTCGCTTTTCCATCCATGAGTTCAATATTGAGGCCATCCTGAAATGCATCTTACCCTATCATGAGACAAAGTCTTTTGTCAAGATGGTGTCCATTTTAAAGATAGAGTAGGTATCCGGAACAAAAGTAGATGTCTGTTTGATTCCATGAGAATTAACGGTAAGCTTGTTTTTGTAGGGATGAGTCGCCTTGGGCGTTCCTGAAACCGATGAAACAGAGCGAATTGCCTCTCGAAAGATCGCTGCTGATTAAGAAACTGCACAAAGATCGTTATGTCCTTGATTTCATCTGCAATATGGTGATCTGCAGCCCTGTACCATTCCAGACGCTTTATGCTTTCTTTGCTGCTACGTTCACTGATTACATTCGACTGGCGAATTCCGTCACTGAGGATATGACAACAGCATTGACGCCCCATTTGATTGATAGTTTAACAGCACGTCATACCCCAGAGTTACAGATATCTGCATACATGATTATTTCACAGTTGGCTTCAAAAGCTTCGCTCAGTCATGATGGCCTACGCGCTATCACTGATCCAATGGTCAGAAAGTGTTCCAAAGCTTTCTTCAGTCATAGCCTTTTGACAGTGGTTCACTTGGCCCAGACCCAAGCTAGTTTCCGGGGCCTTGGCAAGAAAGCGTCAGAAAAGCTCTTGAAAGCACCGTCGTTCCATAAGGATTTCCTACAGATTGCGAAAAAATATGCAACGGATCGATTCTTGGCAGCCATGATGCCCAAACTCTGCACAGCCGTGACCTCCGACATCAAACACGCCGAATTCCTCGAACAGTTAGTCCTGAATGGATACATGTCCAGCGCCAACATCCGTTTGATGTGTGACCGCATCCTCGACGGTTATTTGGAAGCAGCCACAAGTGCTGACTTTACAGAAGAAGACAAACAAAAGTACATCTCCCGTTTCCATGCTCTTTTGGTCACCGTCTCTCAGCGATATGTTGAGGATTTGGATGCCGTACTGGAAGCCAGATTAAAGACGTCAAGCAAATTGAACAAGACACAATCAAAGGCATTGTATGAGTTCACGTCTACTGCTTTCAAAGGCACTCGACATGAGGTGATTGGCGAAGGAAATACTACACTCTACTTGTGCTTGAATAGCCCTGCTGTCTCGGCCCGTTTAGTCGCCATGAAAAAGTTGGTGGATATCATGAGCGATAAGACTAGCCCATTGTTACAGGTTAGGCGTGGGAAAATATCAAATAAAGTTTTTGGTATCCTAACTTTTAATTGTAGTCGCCGGATGTGATCGAATCGGCTTTTGCCGCTTGCCTCGGAAACTTTGACGAACTATTGTCCTACGTTGTCACCGACGTGCCTGGACATCTGCTAGATCATGTGTCTTCCCAGAAGATCTTGGCTTCTGTCACTCAATTGCTGCATGAACGTGGAGCGATGAAGAGAAAACAGACATTGCAAATAGTCACCTTCCTGATCAAAGAATTCACCAAGCGCCACCCAACCGAAGCCGATGCTGTAGCGCGTCTAATCGCTCTTTTCATCTTTGCTGCGCCTGTTGAAAACTTGGCAGGATTGATGAAACAAGTTGATCAAGGCTCTTTGAAGAAATCAGGCGTACTACAAACGATGATCAACGATGTGAAAAAAGCAGAAAAGACATTGGCCTCTTCCGACGTGAGGATTGGTTTCATTCGATCTCAGGCAGAACATTTGCAGAAAGAAGATACTATTCTCACATTCTGGCTGAACATGATCAAGGAACAAACTACTGCTGAACGTGTTCTCGGACTGTTGGTACTCGGTCATGCTGTGTCGATTGCCCCGACTGATAGACAACCCGTCCTGGTAGCAGACACGCATGCAGCCCTTTTCTCGTCCATGACTCCCAAGACGAAACATGACCTATACAGCACCGTGAATTGGAAGCAACCATCTGATAAGGAACCTTTCTTATCGGACGTTCTTGTTGAAAAGCTTAGAGCCGTAGATAACCTTCCGCCAGCATTGCTAATCAATCTAATCCAAAGAACGCTCTGGAATATGGCCGCTTCCATGAAACAAACGAATGAAACCATCGAATGGTTTGCCGAAAGCTCCGCTAAAGAATCACCACGCAAGCATGCTGTTGTAGAACTTTTCAAGACGTTCACTGGCGGTCAGCAGCTCGGCTGTTTTGAAACAATGATTGTCAAACTGCTGTCGAGTCAATTGAAGGATGATATGCTTAGTTTCCTGGTCAGCATCTGGACTGACAATGGTAATGAAAAGAGTCAGACAAAAGGAAAGCGAATAATGTTAAACATTGTTTTTGCTATTGATAGATACCACACCTATTGTCAGAGCCCGCTCTATTCAAATCGCAGCTTCCTACATTGGTCAATGCAATTCTCAAGACAATGTTCATTTAGACTACCAAAATATTCTTCCAGCGTTGCTGCCTATCTTGAGCGATACTCATACGATGCTTCGCTTGCAAGCTGTACGCTGTCTTGAAAATATGTTTACTGCGTATAAAAGCATGGCTTTGCCTACTGGCCGTAAGGTTAATGAGAGCGATACGGTGATGGACAATAAGACCGACCGCAAGTCTTCCATCAAGGCAACTGTGATCAGTGCAGCAAGCATTTACGGCTCCAAGAAGGCCGCTGATATTCCTAATTTACGTTCTAACGACGTAGCTCACTTTGTGGACTATCTGTGGTCGCGACATCTAGAGATTAAGCAAGACGGTGTGTACGCTGAGCGCCTTGTTAGAGAATTCTTCAGTCTCTGTGAAGGTTCTAATGACAAGGCAACAAAGACGCGTGGTGGTCATGTATTGGATCACCTGCTGAAGCATGTCAACGCAGCTCCTCGTGTCTCTATGCAGTACCAATTGCTGCGTGTCTTGCAAGGAATTGACACCCCTCGTTTGTTGAACAACCTTGCACCTCTGCTGGAAGCTACATTGAATGGTCCACGTATAGCAGCCAAGACTCCATTGGTTGCTTCACTTATCCGTACCTACTTGCCTTGCAATGCATCGGCTTTTGGCGGTCGAGGCGACAAGACTTTGCCATTGTTCCTTCGTCTTCTTTCCAATCAAGACACTCTGCAGGGAGAAGATGAAGACGGCTGGCAAGCTTCCACTCGCCGCTATGCTCTTCAGCAAATTACGGGAGATTTCTTTGAGCAAGCCAGCGATAAGGCGAAGCGAAACATCCTTTCTGTGCTTGTGGATATTGCTACGAATGGTCAGCAAAATGATGTATTGGCAGCTAAACACGTTTTTGCGGATATTTCACTGTCGGCTAAGATGCTTGAGGAACCTCTTCTAAGCACAGCAAAGGCGATCAGTGGAACTGTTGCCGAAACAGCTAAGCGTCAACGAACAGAAGCGTAAGTGCGATGAACTTCATCCTTTCAATTTTTCTTACCATATACTAACATTGTTGCTCTTTATCTTGCCAAGTAGTACCACGAAAACAGTAGATCTGTACGAGTTGGTTACTATGCTTGAATTAATTGAATCCAAGACTATCATCGACGACCATCTGTTAGTCAAGCCGCTGTTTGAGATCTTGACAGCCATGGTGAATGCTGATCTACGTGACGCACCTGTCTCATTGGAGTATATCAATCAACTGCTCATGTCTTCTCTGACGAGAATTATACAATCTGCTGAAGAGCAACAGAAAGAAATCGAAGAGTCTGTCTTGCGGGTCGACACGGTCGTTCAATGCATCCGTAATACCGAGAATCCTCAGACGCACAATCATGCGTTATTGCTTATGGCCACAGTGGCTTCGATGTATCCTGAATGTGTTTTACATAATATCATGCAAGTATTTACTTTCATGGGTGCCAATGTACTGCGCCAAGACGACAATTACAGCTTCCAGGTGATCCAGCAGACGCTTGAAAAGATCATTCCTCCATTGGTTGCCTCAAGCAGACTGTCGAGCGAAAACGAAGTTGCATTGGTTCTTCAAGTCAAGCCTATCATCAAAGTCTTTGTGGATGCTTTGTTCCACATTCCCAAGCACAGACGCCTCCGCCTTTTCTCAGTTCTCATCCAGACCCTTGGTGAAGACGAATTCTTATATGCCATCATTTCTTTGTTGCTCGAAAAGTTTACGGAAAAACTGGCTCGAGGCGCGCGTACCGAAGCTGAGTCTTTGACAGAGTTCAGTTTAACCATTTCGCAACAGTTCAGCGTGGAAACCCAGATGAAGGCCATTCTTGCTTTGCTCAATAGCTTACTGGCTCTTCCAAATGAAAAACCTGAGGACACAGTGATGGACGAGACGACGTTGTTCAATGTAAACGAACACAGCGCTAAACAGCTTCGACAGTACAAATTGGCAACGGTCAATTTTGTGAGCCAACTCTTGGCATCCAAAGCATTCCTGACGAAGGTCATGGTCCAGTCCAACGCAGCCGATAACTATGAAGAGATCATGCAGCCTTACTACCTTGAGGCAGTAGAGGTGTCTTTGAAGGTCATTGCCTCTTTTACCGCATTCAGAGACCGTTATGCTGTGTCGGAAGGTGCCAATGCCGTAGTGGTCAAATTCTGGCGTGCGATTCCCAAAGTGGTGTACGATGTCCTTGAGAAGATTAACGCGTTGCTTCCTCTGCGGGCATTTGTTGGTGTGATTTCGCACCTTAGCAAGCATCCCGAAATGGCTGTCCGCCGTCGTGCTATGGATATCCTGAACCAAAAGATCGCTTCGTTTGAAGGACGGATGCCAGAAGACGATGAAGGCTTGTTTATCCATCTTATCACTGATCTGACGACATTGATCGAAACAGAAGCAAGCAAAGCCAGCGAGGAAGAGGCTGCTATCAACAAGCAGTCTGCTTTATTGTGTATCTCTTCTTTGGCAAAATTGTGTGGCGGTATTTACCCCGCTCAATTCGCAGATGCTATCCCTGTGATCATCGGTGAAAACGGTCTGCGTGTGGCGAATGCTCAGTTGAAGGTTTCCTGCCTCGTGTCATTGGCAGTGATCTGGTATGTGTTTATTGATTCTTGTTATAAAAAAAAAGAAACATTACTTTTTCTTTGCTAAATTATCTGGTATAGTCAAGAGATTGGACCTCGAGCCGTGCCGCATCTTCCCAAGTTTATGCCTGCTGTGATGGACGTCCTCTCGGCCACAATTGAGGCTGAAAACCCCAATGCCACACTGCAGCTTAGTGTAATCAGTGCACTAGACATCATTGTGGAGACACTTCCTCATTTCGTGAGCCCGTATCTGTCTAAGATGCTTTCCGGTCTTTTGCATCCTTCCATCTATGCCTATGACAGTGCTGATACCCAAAAGGCAGCTGTGAAGGACAAGGTGGCAGCGGTACTTTCTGGCCTTGCCTCTAATGTACCACCTCGCGTGTTATTAAACCCTGTTTTCGCAAGCTATGCCGCAGCGGTAAAGAATGGCAAAGATGTAAGTATTTTCTTCTTTTCCTAGTACCAAAAAAAAAAAGGCCAAAAGCGAAGAGTAGTAGAGGCTGATTTCTTCAAACCGTGATTAGTCTACATTGGCCCTATATTCGGTTGTCTCACAAGCTATCCGAGCAATGTCTCGTGATGTGGTAACGGCGCATTATAAACCCTTGTTCAAGTTCTTCCTTGGAGCCTTCGATATGCGACGTGAGCACGATGGTGTCTTTGCTGAGGACGAGCTCCAGGAGATGGAAGAGGCTATTGTATCTTCTTTCCTTGATCTGGTCATGAAGCTTAACGAGACCCTGTTCAAGCCTCTGTTCCTCAAGGTCGTTGATTGGGCAACGATGGAATTGGCAGTGGATGGTGAAACGTTCAGTGATGAAGCGAAGAAGCGCGTGTTGTTCTTTTACAAGCTTTTGGATGCTTTGCTTGAGAAACTCAAGTCCATTTTCACGCCATACTTTGGTTATGTCGTTGACGACGTGATTTCCCGGTTGCAACGTTATGTGGATGGCGATGATGAACCGGATAATCTGTGGAACATCTTGGTAACAGTGCTCCGTAAATCGTTCTTGTATGACAGCGATAACTTGTGGAACGCCGAGAAGTTTGAAAAGATTCTCGATCCTGTGGTCGATCAGATGCTGGTGACTGCGGCAGGCGATGCAGAGAACTATCTCAGCCGCATGACAACCTATCTCGTGCCATGTATTGGTCAAATGGCCGTAACGGTATCCAACGACACGCTCTGGAAGCCATTGAACCATAAGGTGCTGATGAAGACCAGAGAAGAAACGGCTGAAATCCGATTGGCAGCTCTTCGATGTATTGAGGAGTTCTACAATCGTCTTGGAGAAGAATGGTTACTCTTCCTGGCAGAAAGTATCTCCTTCTTGGCTGAATTAATGGAGGGTAAGTTGACTATCACTGAACTTGTATAGCAATAACTCATCATTTTCAACTCTTTAGACGATGATGCCCGGGTCGAGAAACTTGTGCAGCAGGTCAATGCACAAATTGAGACTCATCTGGGAGAAAGTTTAGATAAATTCTTCAATTAAGAACCCTTTTTTTCATGTCTGTATTATATTTCTTTCTAAATTTTTACTTTTCTTTTATTTCTAAGCATTTGATGTTTATGAGGCTGTA
The DNA here is from genome assembly GCA_000696975.1 of Apophysomyces trapeziformis B9324. Taxonomy (NCBI): domain Eukaryota; kingdom Fungi; phylum Mucoromycota; class Mucoromycetes; order Mucorales; family Mucoraceae; genus Apophysomyces; species Apophysomyces trapeziformis. The sequence continues at coordinate 259,829 of JNDP01001345.1, forward strand.
TCCGTCTGACGTCCCAAATTAAAGTACTAGAATGTAACAGAAAGATATTAGCAACGCGATGCGGATATTTCCGATCTCTTTTTAGCTATTACCTTTTCACGGAACAAGAAATGACCAGGTTGTTTGGATGCATCTTCTCCCTCTTGTGCAGTTTTCTCAGAAACAGGAGCTTTGTCTTCTTCTTTTGCTGGCATAGTAGCTGTTTCGTTTGAGTCATAAGGACGGGTCTTCTCCATAGTGATCAAACGGCGCGACCAAGGCCCAAAGTTTTGTTCGCTGTTGGAAACCAATAGCATACTAGGATGTTCAGGCACATCTGTATTGGAATATCTATATGGCAGAAATACGTTGAGTCTGACAGCGACATGTCTACTGTTTTCCTTACTCATCCACTACGGTTGGGAGCCAGTACACCAATCGACCGCCAACACGAAGATGTTCGGCAGCAAAGTTGAGCAGATCGATCAAAACTTCAGACATTTCGTAGGGTTTAGTAGGTGGATAGTAATCTTCCCTCCTATTTTTTTGTCCTTCGTTAGATCATCTAATCAAGTATAATCAGACAAGAATAACCTACGTATGCATGGGTACACCATCGTACATTCGCATTTGCAAAGGCTTTTTATCTTTTCTTCCTAACTTTTTGGCGCCTGCACGCACGCCATAAGGAGCTACGAGAGACATACAGTCAGTTCCAAAAGCTAGTAGAACTTTTACCGTTATACTGTCAAGGAAAAACGAACTTACGATCTATAGATTAAAAAGAAAATTTTAGTTCCGGTATACAATAACTCGGCTAGTTTTCTTGTTGTCTTTTTACCTGTGACGATGGCATCCAACCAATCCTTGCATCGCCAGGGATGGTGGCATACGTCAAATACTAACGAATCCAGTACACGACCCTGAAGATTATATTGCTTGATATTGGATTTCACGCCGCTATCTGCTGATTTGCCTCGGATCTGACGACCATCAATATCGGAACCCAATGTATAGGATCCGAAATGCGCGCAAGTGAACAGAAAACTGCCAGTGCCCACAAAAGGGTCATAGACCAACTTGCCTGGTCCAGCCAGGGCCTGGTTTGCCATGACTAGAGAAAGTTCTGCGTCCATTGAAGTGGTACCAAGATACTTTCGTTTTTTGAGATTATATTTCTGGACTAAATCACGGCTACCGGATGCTACCAGTCGGCCCATAAAGATACGTTCAGGTGCTTCTGCAGGCGCACCTGCAATGCCTGCCATGGCCCCATAATCCTCGAGCACTCCAAATTGGACATTGGGGTTCTTCATGTCGATGGGACCATCAAAGCCAAGGTACGAAAAAGAATTGATCACTTCAAGTTGTCGTTTAGCGTTGATGGTTGAACCAAAGCAAGAAACAGTAAATTTGAATGATAGATCATTGTACACAGGCTTTGTAATTGTATATCAAAACGTCTCTTTAGTCTATACCGCGTTCTTTCCTTTTTGTTCGATTCTTTTTTTTTCTTTTCTCTTACCCAGCGTTCTGGGCTTGATTTGACATCCGCATGAACTTCTTCATAACTCTTGCCTTGACCCCAAATTTCATACACATTTCTATAAGATCATAATGAAACAAAACATCAATATTCCTGTCTCAAAATTTTCCTCACTTATGCTTGTAAAACAAAATTAGGTTTTTGTTTCCCTTACTTGATCAAAATGGCTCTTCGTACGAGTTTTCGAGCATCGTCATCGGAATCCAGTTCCACCACGAAGAAAGGGTTCTAATACAATGGTCATCCATGGCGGCTCAACACTTATCCAGTGCTTTATCTGTGTATGTGCGGCGTTCTTACGTCAAGTTTGTAGTCTTCTTCGACATAACTATAATTGATCTTCTCAAGTTGGGCCAAGGATCGGAATTCCGGAAGTCGAAATTCGTTGTGGAACTACATGTGGTTGTTGGTTTTTTGGTTTATTTTATGAATAACTCCTCTGCTTTTTATGGACGCACTTGAGCAAACTGAATGAGGTACAACGGCATCGAAAAAAAGAAAAGAAGGAACGAACCGAAAGAAAGAAAAAAGAGGCAACAATGCTTTTTCTTCTCAGCCACCCCCCGCAAGGACCCAAATCGGAGTCCCTTACTATGGCTCCTCTGCGCGGAACAAAACGAACAAACAACACCTGTGCACAGTGACTTCCCTACTACACACGCTTGCTACAGATTGCTGTAGGAGAAGGAATACAACACGGTATATTTGCCGTTTATAAAGCACCTTTGCTATCCAGTACGCTTCTTCAAAACATCTTCACTTATGGAAGGGCTGAGCGTTGATTTACATTAATTGATATGTCTCGTCTTGGTTTTTATGCCAAAATATCGTCATAGATTTTGACGTCCACTTCGCTATCCCGGATTTCTCATGGTGTTTGCTTCTGCATGACGTAAAATACTACACGCAAAGACATCCGAACTATTAACCTTCCAGCAGATCAGTCATTGCTGATTTACTTGGACGGCAATTCATACGGTATTATGGGAAACGTGTATTCATCCAGGGATGGAACACTACAGTAGTATCCCATGGTAAATTAACGTATACAAATGATTTCATGCTATTGAGGGTGATGCGAGAAAGACCTGAAAGGATTGTGCCATAACGTTGCACAGTTCGTTTTCTTATTTCTGCTCGATATAGTTTGATTCAGAGATAAAGATAGCCAAAGAGCTGATTCCGATGCCTGACGACAAACGATTTTTAAGATGAACCCGTTAAAACAAAGTTTATCACATAAGACGGGATTGAAAGGGATAAGCATAGAAATAAGAATTTGAATAAGGCAAGCTAAGAGAAAAAAAAAAGCTAAATACGCTTGTAGTGACCAAAAATAAAGTCATAGCCGTCAAATTCATGAAGGATACGATCCTTTCGCTTGTAGCCTCCATATTGGCCCAAGGTACGCATGAGGTGACCGACATTGTCATCCGACGTCTTTCCATCCACCGAGTCATTGGCTTTAAAGTAAGTCACGGTGAATGAACCTGGCTGGAAGATATCGACGACTTGGCGAATCAATCTGCAAACGGATTCTTCCGTCGAGCTTCTCTTGCCAGGGTTCTGGATAGGATGCGAAAGATGGGCAGGAATGGTCGTCTCAAAGGAGGCATAGGAGCATTGTGGCTCAGGTGTCACATGGATTGTGTAGTACCCGTCCTCGAGAAGACCATTGGCGGAATAGCCACAGGGTTCAAACAGGAATGAATCGACCTTGGCATTGGGATAAACCTTTCGCAGACCGGTATCGATGTCCACACGCTTGCCACCGATCAGGCCTGATGGTTCATCATCTTGTTGATAAAAGGCCTTCATTGCCATAGGGTCCAGATTTGTCATGAGAATCTCGATCGTCTCATCATGGGTACGATAGGCCGAGTGATGCGTAATAGCATGCGTTGGTATTGTGGAGCGCGAGGACATTTTTGTCCAGGAACACTCTTTTTCAGCCATCCAGGACATGCCATCCGTTTCAGCCATCAGCTGCTGCATGTTAACCGTGTGGTGGTCATCGTATCTGGGGGTGGTCAGATAAAGATACCACTCGTCCACATTTGTGTCACCGATCACATAAGCAGCCCCATTGTCTAAAAAAGCAAAACACAATTTTTGTCTTCCATGAGAAACACTCTTTTCCTTCCACGCCTTTCACTTCGTTGCTGCCCACTTACCAAAATGGTTGTCCAGATAGTTCACCTCTTCTTCCCAACTCCTGTGAGGGCCCGGTTGCTTTTCGGGAAACATGAAGGATTTACGAGAGTAAAATAATCGGTAGACTCTGTCGAAACCACACCGCGACTTGGCAATTTCAAGGATATAAGGCAGAGCCTTAAGCAAGGTGGTTGTACCGCATGTCTTGATGACCAACTTGTGTGGGTAGACAAACATGGACGACTCACTGGGAAAGGAAGAAAGAGGTGCGAAAGCGCGATAGATCGTCAATTGGATAGCCTGTTCCTGGATGTTTCCTTTTTCTTCTCTCTCTCGTTCGCGAGGTAGGGAAGCTATTTCTATTTGGTGTCTTTTTTTTTCGAATTTCTTACCTGAGTAGATAGGCATCGACGTGATCGTTCTGTAGGACACTTAGGACAGTGCATTTCACAGTGGCCAACATAGCATCCCAAGTAGGTTTGTCGACGGTTCGAAGATCAGGATAAAGACCTAGAGGCAGACCAGCCTCACGTGGCGTGGGTGGGTTGGAGACGTCCGACATATCCGAATCAAATTGATCCGGGGTATTCGGACGCGGAGTTTCGGGTGAAGGCGAGAACCAGACTTCGAGTAACTTTTCAGGACCTTCGAAGCAGCCGTGTTCTGCAGAGTAGTTAGAACCACTGGGAGGTGGAGCAGATGGAAGAGCGAGTTGATCAATGACCATTTCTGTTGTTGTTGTTCTTTCTGTTTGCTTAATTTGGTTTGTTGCTGTCTGTTGTTACTGTGTGGTTTGTGATATGGTGGCGTCGACAAATTCAGAAAAGTATTGTGTTGCGACGCGGGACGAGTTGCTGACTGGGGATTGTTGGTTCTTTTTTTTGTTGGTTTGTTTTTTTGTTCTTTTTGGTGCGTGTTTCTTTTTGAATAATCAAATAAAATAGAAAAAAAATGGGAGTATCCAAAGAAATAATTAAAATAAAGATCAAAGAGTTTAGGGGTGTCAAGACCAAAAGTTAGAGAAGTGAAGCCGGAATGGTAAGCTAATAAGAAAACGAACTAAATTATTTTTGTTAGAATCAGAGCGCATAGCAGGTTGTTAAGATAAGTTTGGGTTTGTTATCGACTGAAAAACGACGATAGAAAAGAAGTGTGTGTGTGAGAGAGAGATTTGTGTTAAATAGAATTCGAAGAAATCTGCGTACGGAAACAAACGATGGTGGTAAAAGTAATAACCATTCGTATGATCAATACGTTGAAAAAAGAAGTAAATAGAAAAGACAAGAAAAGAAGCAAAACGCTCTAATAGAAACGGTGCCAATGGTTCGCTTTCCTTGCCTCTTTATAAATGCCAAAAAACTTTTCAAGTGACTGTTTCATCTAATTTCTGACCAATCATTGCTATCCAATTAAAAATCTCTGCAACTCTTGTACCCATCGCCCCGCATCGATATATGACGTCTGAGAACATTATCAGCATCGTGACCAGTTGTCTCCATAAGTGGCACGAACCTGGCTACGGATTTACACGTATTACCTTGTTTAGTTCATTTGCATTTCAGCAATCATGTACTGGACATGGGCCCCTGACTATACTATCGGCCTTTCCAATGATCTTGAATCCTTTTTCGTTTTATCTTTGATCATCATTGCAGCGTAACGTGTTTGCATCTGCAAATAGAAATCAAATAAATCTTAGCACTTATTTGAAATTTTAGGTATTAGTTCACCTCTTGTCATGGTATGATGCAATGATTAAGTGAAAGATTATATATGAAAAGACGGATCTCTATACCTTTGTGGCGGCCTGCCATTTTTTTCCCGTCTTGTACCAAGCAGAAAGGTTATGCCAAGATACAAATTCCGCTCTTCGCGTGGAACATCATTTGTTCCCTTTCTGCATTAGTAGGTTCGGTTAGACTTTATTCTCCTCCATTTAGGAATGGACAGTACTTTTCCTAAAAACATGTTCTTGCATACATTTTCCGTTGCGAATTGTTGACAAATACTAATTCACTGTGATCTTCAAAAACGAACGTCCAAAAAAGAAGTTCCGCTTTAAATAATTGCATCCATCGCGTTCTAGAATCATGATTCTTAGACGTTAAATATCCATTTGAAGATAGTACAACTTTTCTTTGCCGCGCGGTCTATTACCGCCAGCCCCCTTTTTCTAGGCTGGATAAGGTAAGCATTGTTTTACGGTCAGACAGAAAAGTTTGAGACACCAAAGGCCAGGTTAACCCGACCATGACCGAAACTATGTATCAGTTTGTGTTACTTGTAGCTAAGGATGGCCTCACAAAGAATACAAAAAAAAACAAAACAAAAACTTTTTTATTTGCCAGGGTGCTTTATCCGACACAATGTCCCGTTGTGAACATAGCTCCAGTTCAGATGTACCCTTGAGAAATCCTTGCTTTGGCAAATTCGGTTTAAAGTGTCACGAATCGACGGAAAAAGGGAAAAAAAGGACTCAACAGAATATATTCCCATTTCTAGAGCAGGAGACAAGAACTACTAAAACACAGGCCTATTCAGCTTGAGTAACCTACGACAAAACCTCAATTTTTGCATGCCTGAAACAAACTGTTTTGACTGTCTCCACTACCCGATGGACATGTGTCACCTAACAGCATGAAGTTTCCCGCTGTAAAAAGGCACAAATAAGCCTTTAGAATGACACAAGCTACGGCAACCTCTCTGATTTTACGTGTAGAATACCTATACTGACCGTTCAAGACTTGTTGCCAACGAAGAACGTTGACTTATTGTCTCTATGGCTATTCGATTGCCTTTTTCAAATAATTCCCTGTTGTTGATTCTAAACGGCCGCTATCACTTGTATCAAAAGTTCAAATACTTCCAAAGCGTAACTGTCTTTGGTATGCGATCTGTTGTTATATTTCTGATATGCAAACAAACGATTTGATACACATGATCATTTACTATTAAAAACAAGCAAACTATGACTAATTCTGACGAATGGTTATGCAGGGACAAGAGCTCTTTGCCATTCTGATGTATTCGCATGCTGGCTACATCAGAGAAAGAACTGCTCAAGAAATCAAGCCTTTAACAAGTATCCTCCTGGAAAAAAGAGATGCGAAGTGTGAAGATAGCCTATTCCTGAAATCTGCAATAAGTAATTCGCTTAAAACAAAGTACACCCATGTCCCGGAAACAAGCTATACTTGTTTCTAAAACAGAGATGAATATGGATATCAGGTATAATTGTCAGGTTTAATCTGTTGATCATCTAGGTGTTGTAGCGACGATGTTGAAAGTCACGAACTGCGTACCATCTCATGCATCTGATTACGATAGACGATCGTCTGAGCCTCCTTTTTCCTCTCTTTACACAAGACAAACAACGTAGTTTTATGGTGTTAACAGTGATGGGATATACCATTTCTATTATTGTTGAGCACATTGAATACCACCGTGATCCTCATCACTATCATCATCATCTTCCTCATATGCGTTTCTAGATCGTCCAGTACTACCGAATGCATCCATATCACCAGGAATGAGGGCGCATTCGTCCACGATTTCATGGTTTCCAGGGGAAGGAGCTGGTCTGCCAGGTAAGATAGACTCAAGCGATGCAATCTGTGCAGCCGTTGCGAACATGTCATTGGGAAACTCGACGTCGAACTCGACATATAAATCGCCCCGATCATCCGACCGTCTGTAGATCGGCATACCCTCATGAGGAATACGTTTTACCATACCGGGCTTGATCACCTGGCCTGCAGGATGAGATACATGAATACCACGGCCATCAAGATGTGTCAGAATGATCTTATTAAATCCACAAAGCGCTTCAGTTAAAGTGATCTTAATTTTGCATAAAAGATCTGCCCCTTCGCGTGTAAAGACTGAGTGTTCTTTCTGGTTCAATACCAGATTCACATCGCCTGGCTCAATTCCAGGCTATTGCAAATCGTTCAGTCACCCCTATCTCTCGATAGCCGGTAAGACATTACCTCTTGATCACCTTCGCCTTTCATGACGATCTTTTGCCCATCCGCCATGCCTTTCTCAATAAATACATCCAAATACTTCTTTTCCACCGTGACCTTCTTGCCTTTGCACTTCTTGCATCTGTCTTTTGCAATTTGTCCTGAACTGTTACATTCGCCGCAAGGAACTTGCATTTGCTGGATCATTCCCATGCCGACTTGACGCATTGCGATTTGAAATCCACGGCCTTTGCATGCCGTACATTTTTTCACAGCTCCAGTCTTTCCACCTTTACTGCAATCATAACACCATGTCAGCGAACCCGGAACATAGCCCCTTCTGAGCAATCAGACTCACCCGCTACAGTTACTGCAGATCACATTCTTTTCCAAAGCAAGCTTTGTGCGTTTACCATTATATAGATCTTCCAGGCTAACTTGAAGTGGGTACTTCATGCTTTCTCCTTTCCTAGGACGGGGAGGCATTCCGCCAAATCCAGCACCGCCTCCAAATTCGAATCCGCCTCCAAAACCACCACCAAAGAGATTGGCAAACAGATCGTCAGCAGACATACCGTAACCGCCAGCACCTCCAGGCCCATCCTCTCCGAAGCGATCGTACTGTGCTCGCCGTTCTGGATCCGATAGAACTTCATAGGCGTGCGAGATCTCCTTAAACTAGAGACAAGAAAATAAAAAATTGCAATTGAGGTTTTGCTGTTATCTGTTTCCCTTATTTCATCGTACCCTTTCACCCTCGTCTGGATTCTTGTCCGGATGATATTTCATGGCCTACACAGGATAATCCACGACAGTTAAACATAACTAGCTCAATCAACGACAACAAAGAAAGAAAGCACAGGGATCTGGTCAAAGTCTGTCCTGTTAATCAGTAGACTTGCTTTTGATCGATCCCGCATACTGCTTAACAGTTGAACAAGACTAGTTGTATCCCTTACATACCAGTTTACGGTAGGCCTGCAGTCAACACATTGAGTAAGTAACAATATAAAAGAAAAGACATTTTCTTTTTACCTTCTTGATTTCATGGTCTCCTGCATCTTCACTCACACCCAAGATCTCGTAATATTTTGTTTCGATCGCCATGACGGAGGGAACCAAGTGGATTCGAAAAGGGATTCGTGTGTTGAATGCCAGGTGGAAGGTAAAACGGTCACAATTCATTCATGTTGGGTGTAATGACCAATCAGGCTGTCTTACAAACAAATGGCAATCGAATGTCCAACAGTGAGATATAGGACTGAGACACATCAGTGGAGCGCATTTTTTTCTCTTTTATCATTGATACAAAAAGCTATATAAGAACATATTGAATAAAAGATCTGCAACTAATGTAGGGTATCCTATTCTGAGCAACATATAAGCTGCTTCGCTCTAAACTCTTTGTAGGGTGAGCCAGTTAAGTGAAAAGCATGAATAACTGGCCATAGGAGTTTGCCATATACCAATCATTCTGGCTCTAAGCTGAAAATATTTTCTATGCTTAATACATGATTATACTGATTTTTGATTAATTCCAAAATTAATTCTCCACTGATGGTGGTATTTTGTGTGTTTTCCGTACAAGAAACGTACCCATTCGTCCTCTGGCATCGCTTTGACGCTGAATGATTTGGATCCGTTTATGGTAGAAGACTTGGAAAATGTACAGGATGGACCCTGGTGTTACCGAAGTCTTTGTGGCATCCAACTCATCTGATCCTCGCGCCTATATCAATGACTCTGAAATGCCCAACGAACCAATCTTGGCTTCACCAGAAGAAAGTCGCAAGTCAAACAGAATCGGCTACACTATTTTTGCTGATATTTTCCCATCTCCTCAACTGCTTTAAGCATTGGGTCGTTTTAAAATAATATCCTAATCAGTGGGATGAGTATCTATGACTTGGTGATGTAGATCCGCTTGCCCCTGAACGAGAGCACACTTTTGATTCAAAATCTCTTATTGGAATCTTCATGGTTTGATTGAATGATTCGCCAAAATTTGACTCTTCGAAACTTCAAACAATTTTGGGTGAAATCTTCAAGAATTTTTGAAAAAACTTGTAGTCTTTGCGAATACATGCCATTGAATTGTTCAAAACAACCTTCCTCTTATGATTTTTGCTACTGGGTTTCGGACTATAGGACAATGGCGAAGAAAGCGGAGCATGGAGGTAGCGTCACTTTCTACACACATGACAGCTTCCTTTATGTACGACGGCTTGTAGGTTATACCAGATATGATGCATATGGAAGCAGATTGTCAATCTAACAGAAGGCAAGTGGGTAAAACGTAAGAAATGCACTGCTAACTGAAATGAAGCATTATAGTTACCTGGGCATCACGAATTTGCTTGAAACGAGTGCTAATAAATAGGTTGATAAGAATAAAACTTTTCAAAGCACATCTTGGTTAGGGATGACAGCATATAGCTGGAAATGATCAAGAACCAGCTTCCAAACGCTCTATTTGAAAGGGCAGCTAATAAGGAAATGCCAATCAGTATCAGGCTCTATCTGGCAGAGAGGACAAAGACCAGACGGGAGTCAGTGTGCACAGTACAGGGATATCTTTCAAGTCGAACCGTTAAAGCAAGGAGTAAGAAAGCCGGTTTAAAGTATCGGAGCTGCTTTCCGCTTTGTTCAAGCCCATGAAATGGAAATCGCGAAATTCTTCACCATGGCACTGCTCCGTACGGACGTTACATTTCCAAAGATTATGATAACTCATCCCTTTGTGCATCCATCTAAAAAGCATATTTTTGCCAATTGACCAGGTTTCATATTTATCTTTCACCTCTTCCACTCCTTCCTCTAGCTCTTCCTCCAGCTCTTTCTCAATATCTTTATACTCCTCGTGATCTGTTGCTATTTCAATCTGAAACTTATAAATATTAAGCATTACCATTAACACAGCAGCAAAAGGGCTCATTCTTCATACATCAATTTCTTAGTCTTCTCTGTTTCGATATTTTGTTGGATTTTTGTACGGTAATTCCTTGTTCCAAGCTCAGAAAGGAGAATACCATCTAGACATCCTTCTTTCTCTGCCGTCTTTTCTGCCCGTCGATGTTTTCTTGGCATTTCTTCTAGCTCACGTTCCTGATGCGCGTCATCGAACAGCTTGCACAATATATGCGAAATTCCTTTGTCTCCCAATAGCTAGCACATTTCGACGCGTACGTACTGATAAAACTATCTGGAGATTTTCGCGTAGCAGTATTTAACGCCTTCTTCATTTACTGCGAAATTCATCTAGAGTTTCAGGCGCCGAACCGGCATCATCGATGACAGCTTGGATTACAGCAGGTGCTGCGCACTAATTGCGTGCTTGTAGATTTGCCATAAATCGAGGTAGTTTGATTTTCTCACAATCATCCGTAGTAAACGAGAATTGGAAGTTGAAGCCAAAGCACTTAAGTTTATTTATTGAAGAGGTTGTGAAGAAGGTTATGCAGTCAGGGTTCTCGCGCATAAACGTTGTCCGGAATACTCATTGCATCCTGCAAGGACCGGATCTTCTCGGGGAGGAGAGGATGTTCAGCAGTCACCCGGGAATTTTCAAGTAAGGCCCATTTAGCGGACAGAGCTTCTCTCAAATACTCTTATTCAGCAGCAAATTATAAAGAAAAAGCTGTTTCTTCTTTCACTATTTTTCTTGTGCCGATGGAATCCAGTTTGATCGAGCCAACGGCAATAAACATCTGCATGGATCATGCTGCGATCCAAAGTAGCTATAGTTTCAGTCCACCCAAGTGGCCGTTCGATGGATTCTGCAATCGAAGATCAGGAGCGGGTCGAGGTCAGCTTTGCGTTAGCGACGATGAATCGAACAATCGCCCGGTTGCACCACCCCCATCCCCGCAAGAACCGTCCATTCTAGAAGCCATGTTCTCCCAGAAGCTAACGGCCAAGCTACAGGTCTTGTACTCGCCAGCAGAACATGCCCAAACGCTTGACCACAGGCTACGAAGAACCATTCAACAACGGAACAAGATAGCCAAAGACATTTGTCGTCAGCAGCAACGCCATCGTCGTCGCCGTCTTCGTCGGCCATCTCGTATTCCTTTGTCGTCGTCCCGTATTAAAGCACAATCTGCCCTTCGCAAGGCAACAGATGATTTGGCGGATGCGGTATCGATGGTCCAGATCTCGTCTTCGTCATCATCAGCTGATAACAGTACATCGTGGAGAACAAGTGCCATGCGCCAAAAACTTCAAGGCATATCAGATGCAGCAGAAAAAATGGATCAATTGAAGCGAGCAAGGCATGAGAATGTGGATTCCATCGTACATGAACTGCGTGACATGGGTCTTTGAGACATACCATAGCATCCCTTTGTCTCTAAAAAGAAGACCATCTATTTGTTTAGTCTTTTCCAAACGTAATTTCCCCCTTCTCTCTATCTCTATCTCTATTTTTACTTTCTATTTCTTTTCTCCGTGCATTCCAGCTGTAAATAACCTCTAACTTTTTTCACATGTAAAAGACCTTTTTTCACACCCAGAAATTAAAACAATCCATTGACACAGAAACACTTCGAAAGAGTTGTCTCAATTGCTTGAGAAATCGTATCTGAAGTATGTATGCAAGCTTTGAAACAACGATTCAGTCTTGAGACATCTCTATGACATGTAAAAAAAAAATGAGTAAATAGTATCTAGTCAACACCTTCATTGTTGCCGATCCATAGTATAAGTAATGCAACATGTCTAGTGGTACAAGGCACTCGTGATTTGGTCGGAGCATAATACATCTACAAAAGAAAGGAAAATGAAGGCTCCATTGCCTGCTATCCGCATAGATTGGATACCGGTTTCGCCAAATGAATGCAGGATTTCCAAGCTGCACGGATACTGACTCTGTAACGGTTCGATCCTTGCAGACTTGAGCTGCTCATAACCATTACATGTAGATCGAAAGATCGAGCCAGGTCTTTTTTCCCTTCATTCTTTGATTAGGAAGCAATTGGGAACACGTGAACAGCTAGAATGAGTCAATCCGCACTCATTTTTCTTTCCCTATGCTAGTTTTCTTGCTTCTTTGGCTTACTTTCTCTGGGATCATCGAGAAGACATCTATAAAGGGAAATAGATGTGCGTTTATTCATTCATTGGCTAAAAGTCCAACATGATGCTATGACAACGGTGATATTTCGGAGAAGCTTGTGATATGAATGTGTCCCCAAAAGAAAAAAAATGGTTTCCTTCCCTGCTCCCCATTGACATATGATTATATCAGTAGAGTGTTAAAAATGGGTATTCTTAAGTATCATGTGCTCAGATGGTCAGTGGCACATTGCCTTTCTATTTCGCGAGAAAGATCGTACAGAAATCTTTGGGAAGCACGATGTAGGCCTAGAATAGGACCAAGCCAACGCGCAAGCAGACCTTCTGAACGGACTGTCTCTGTCAATGTGAGAAGCGTCGCATCCTCTGTGCAGGATGGCTGCAGATAGAGTTCCCATTCGCGTGCAACGGCTTTAGAAAGTTTTGGAGATCCTGTCGCCGTCAAATTCTGTCTTCTCGCCCGTTCAAGACGGTAAATGCGATGCTCATCCAACATTCTCATTTCAACGAGACGTTCACGGGTATTATGCACGGGTGGAGAATCGGGGAAGGCTTGCCGCTTGTGATCGAGATGTTGTCGAGTACGAGCTACATGCTCTAGGTAGTAAATGGTATGTTCCGAGGTGGATATAGGATGGATCTCTATAATGTGCGATCGCCAGGATGGGTAGTTCTCAATCGCCAGGACTGTTTTCCATACCGTGTCTGGTGATGCAGGGAGGCGTATACTTCTCGTCTGGCGATGCCGTTGCGGTAACCACCAGTGAAGACAAACAACAAAAATCGTTAGCTCCAGTAGAAGCAGCGTTGATAAACTGGGCGAATCACACAGTGCAACTACGTTTTGTACAAGATTGATAAACATTTTAAACTGTATTGTAGTATTAATAAGGAGGGGAAAAGAAAGAAGGCGTTCAACTAAAGGATCGCCTGGTATGCCTTGTTATTTTTGGTGGGGATCGCATGACACAAATAATCATGATGCAAGGAAGGGCAAAGGAGAAAGGTATGATACATTAACTAAATCAAATCGTAAATCTACAAAAAGCTCATCTCTGTCTTGCCACGCAGGCTCCAACGAAATCCCAGGCTACAGCTACAATATAGAGCGCAAACGCAAGCATGCCCCAAAAGATACTGACGTTGTAAAAGTCGCACCATTTATCGTATCCACCTGGAGGACAGTGATACTTTGCAATCTCGATAATGACACCAATACCCCACATAACAGCGAGTAAAAGGTCAATGCCAATCATTAATGGTCGTCTTAGTTTATGTCCATGTAAAAGTCGACGATAGCAAAAGAAGCCGAGATGAAAAGCGGACCACAGGATGGACAGGATAGCCTATACAAGTTCCGAGATTGTCGGTGATCAGCTCCAAACTTTTTTTAACTGCTATGTGCTACGTACAACGGCAAAAAGGTAATAAAAACAGGCTGGACTGGACAACGGAACTGGATGGTTAGAGAACTAACATATCGCATAAATATTTTAGATCCATTTTTGTTTCCTTTTCAACAGCATACCGGTGAGGCACCTGCAGCAAAACCTAGATGACCTATACTTGCAAGAAATTGTAATAGGCGCAATAATAAACGTAATTTGGATGGGTTCATTCTCGAGTCATCCCACACAGGTGGAAGGGCTGCTTCGACCTCGGCTGAACTGGGTTTCGTCTTGGCAGGTGTGGAAACAGGAGCAGTGGATGGTGTTTGAGTTTGTACGGGTGAATAGGCGTTACCAGCTTCTGCTGATTGATTGCCAAGTCGAGTACCAGCAAACTGATACGCATCTTGTGAAGCGACTGGGGGTGGGGAACTGATTGGTTGTTGATCCCATGTGTTTTGCATTTCTGTTTTGTTTGATTCAGTCCACGTATTCGTTCTGTAATCAGACGGTGATGGCATCTGGTGTGGTACAAAGGTGGTCGATCCAGCTTGAGACGAAGGCTGCCAAGCATTCTGACTATCTTCATATGCATTTCCAAACCGTGGACCTTCTGTCTGGGCTCCATAAGTATGACTCCACGGGTTTCCAGAAGGATCTTCAAATGGATTAGGTTTACTCATAATAAACTATATGTGTAAAAGAAGTGGGAAAAAACCAAAAGAGCCAAGAAAAAAAAAAGAAAAAAAGAAACCGACTTTTTTCAAAGGCCTTACAGATACGTCATTTGCAGAATTAAGACTATTTTTTGGATGTCCGCCGGTATGGTTCAGTGGACTTACCATTGTTCTGACTTCCAAATCCTATTTCTGCAGCAGGAAAAAGGACTGACGTTCTACACGCTACGCTATTTCATTTACTTATTTTCGTCCAGCAGATACTAGACTTGTGTAGTTAAAGAAATTGTTGCTTGAAATATAATTGAGTGCTATGCATTTGCATAAAGCTAAAGTGGATTTATCCATACATGTCATCTCCTATCTTTGCTTGGCAAAAAGCGCAGCGAAAGGTGAAAGAAACAGGCCTTGTCAGGTTTGTAAATATGCCATATTAGGAAGGGAAAAAATTGACTTATAATATAATCCGAGGTCATCGGGATTTTCACATTTATCTTTTCTTTCTTGTTTTCATACAATATGCCAGTTAACGCTTTTACTCTGCAAAAGAAGTATCCTGAATTACAAGTTAATGATATTAACTTATTGATTGATCAATTCAAGTGAGTTCTGGCTTTGGAATGATAAACCAACAGCAAAGTTTGCAGTGACTGTGATCTAGATGGAGATGGTTATCTCGATCAGCGCGAGATTCAACAAGCATGCAAAGACAGTGGTTATAGCGATAGTTATGATGAAATTCGTGCCACTTTAAAGCAAGTTAGTACAAGCTCTGCAAATAAGATTGATGTAGAAGAGTTTGTCGAGGTAATGAAGAAAAGGACCCAACTTTCCCTTCTTTCCAAGCAAACAGCTGAGCGCCGGCCGAAAAAGAAAAGTTTGCATAAGGCGGTGTTTGAAAGAAGCTGCGATCGTCAGGCATTCATTTTCCTCTTTTCATCTTCTAATACTTTCGTTTCAAAGCTAGCTGCTAAACTGAAGGAAGGTCGTAACAGAGGTGCATTCGATGTACACCAACACAAGATCAAGGTACAGGGCACTACGGCTAACGTGACACATACGATCAATGAGGATGAACGAACGGAATTCACGCGCCACATCAACAGTGTCATGGCTGGTGACCGGCACGTGGGTCACCGCCTGCCTATTCCGACTAATACAATGCAGCTTTTTGATGAATGCAAAGGTAGAACAAAAACATGATGGGGAGGATGCATACGCTAAAAGCCATGTTTTGTGCAGATGGTCTCATCCTATGTAAACTAATTAATGATGCCGTGCCTGACACAATTGACGAACGTGTACTGAATGTGGCGAAAAAAATGAACAGCTTTCAAATGGTCGAGAATAACAATATAGTTATTAACTCGGCTAAAGCGATTGGTTGTTCAGTCGTTAACATTGGATCGCAAGATATCATCGAAGGACGTGAACATCTGATCCTCGGACTCATCTGGCAGATTATCAAACGAGGCTTACTTAGTAAAATCGATATCAAGTTGCATCCGGAACTTTATCGCTTGCTGGAGGAAAAGGAAACGTTGGATGAATTTCTGCGACTGCCGCCCGACCAAATCCTGTTACGATGGGTTAATTACCATCTCAAGGCAGCTAACTGGGATCGTCGGTAAAAACAAAAGAGATGAAACTTGGAATGAACAAGAGTTTTGTTCGCTGACGTAGGATAACATCATAGTGTGGATAACTTTAGCAAGGATGTATCCGATGGTGAAGTGTACACAATTCTTCTGAATCAATTGAAGCCAGACATATGTTCGCGCACACCTTTGCAAGAAAGGGATTTGTTACGTCGAGCTGAAATGGTGCTTGACAATGCAGAAAAGATTGACTGTCGCAAATACCTCACCCCTACTGCCATGGTTGCGGGTAATCCCAAACTGAATCTGGCCTTTGTCGCCCACCTATTCAACACGCACCCCGGTCTGGAGCCCTTAACGGAAGAAGAAGCACCCGAAATAGAACCATTTGACGCTGAAGGCGAGCGTGAAGCAAGAAGTAAGTATTCAAATCTTTTTAGATTTCTCTTTATACACAGTTGTTAAGTTGCATGGGGAAATTTCAGTGTTTACACTGTGGCTCAACAGTCTCAATGTGGAACCTGGCGTGTATAATCTATTCGATGATCTTCAGGACGGCTTGATTCTTTTGCAAGCCTTTGACAAAGTTATCCCTGGCCTCGTGCAATGGCGCATGGTTAGTCGTAAACAACCTCTATCAAGATTCAAACAGATCGAAAACTGCAATTACGCCGTCCGTCTGGGACAGGAACGTCGATTCTCTTTGGTTGGCATTCAAGGAGCAGATATTGTAGATGGTCAGAGAACATTGACACTTGGTCTAGTGTGGCAGCTGATGCGTGAAAATATCGTCCATACTCTTCAATCACTATCCAAGGGCGGTCGACCAGTGACAGATCAGGATATGGTTCGATGGGCAAACGAGACAGTCCAAAAAGGCGGAAAGTTGTCCAAGATGACATCTTTCCGCGATCCTTCCCTACGGACAGGCGTCTTCTTCCTGGATGTTCTGAATGGTCTCAAGCCTGGCGTCGTTGACTATTCGCTTGTCACACCGGGCTCAAATGGTACGAACCTTAACATATAAGCATCCGGTCTGAAAGTTAATTTCATGTTTGTCTTAGATGACGATGCATTTAATAACGCCCGATTGGCAATCTCCATAGCACGCAAGCTAGGGGCCACAATATTCCTTGTACCTGAAGACATAGTTGAAGTGAGAGCCAAAATGGTACGATGAACTCATAATGAGATAAAGCATATCTAACTTCACTGGTTGGGTAGAACTTAACGTTTGTAGGCAGTCTGATGGTCGTTGACAGGCAAATGGGTCATTAACCGCAGATGGTATTTTAAGGGAAATGGCATGGAATGTTCATAAGATCTATATTAAAAATGTAAAAGGATTACGTTGCGTGCTTATGGCGTAAATAGTGAAATGCTTAAAGCTATTGATTTGAGTTACATAGCATGCGCTGGAAACGCGCACATTTCGCAGGTTTTGGTAAGGAAATCACCAACTTGGCAAATATGATGGCACACTGTACCGTATCTCGGACGTATCCATGCACATTCAGCGCGTCTACCGTGTGCTTCGCCAGTTCGTTTGCTTGCCACACTAGGCAAAATCACACAGTTTCTCGGCCGCAGCGTTGCTAGAATGGTTGGATTCAAGCACACATATAGCGGAAGACTGTGCCTAGGCATCATTCTGTATTTTTTATGAGGCTTGCGCATGAAGTTCCTGAATGGTCAGCACCAACCCAATCAATTTCCCATAGATAATTTGCTTACTCTCACAAATTGTTTTACTTGGAAAGATATAAAGCAAACGGGCATACCATTATTGTCCCATCATTTTCGACACCTCCAGACCAACTTATTTCCCCTCTATTTGGACCGTTTCCGGCCTCTAGCCTCAGTATGGAATAAAATGCCCTCACAAATTTATACAACGCCTATGCCATTGTTTATCCTCCATAATTCTTGTGTTTTTCCCCGGGTTGTAATAGCGGAATTGTTACATAATTGACTTGCTCAGCGAATATGCATAGTGTAATCATGCTCTCTCTTGTTTTGGCGACACATGCTTTTTTCGTGCTATGCGAATGTGCATGGCTTTGCATATTGGCACTGAATGGCCTGCTCATTCGTTACTATTTAACGTCGTAAATCCAATACTTACCTTTACTGAAATTCTGGCATGCTTGAAAATGTCCGCCTCAGTCCGACGGGAAAGTCGCGACAGAATAAGATTTTCGTTGGTCATAAAGCAGGAACCGAACGAGCACAAGAGTTTCCAGAGATTATCATTACCACTACAATAGCTGGAAACCAACATGCGCCAGACGCATCTGTTTCACATCATAGGCGTTGACGATGTCACAGCGTAAAGTGGCGATCAGTTTCCGCGGTCTTTGTTTATAGCCTCGGCAATAACGTCGGATGAAAAGGAGTCTTCCTATTCATGGCTTTTTGAAAAGCTTTCGGAAATAGTGTTCGTTGAAGACACGGTGCGTCCTATGATGTTTATTACAGACGATGACAAGACTCCTGGTGCAGCCATCCGTAAAAAGTGCTTATTCACTGCCCACATGTTTTGCGCATTGCCACATTAAACAACAACTTCAAGATGCTTGCAGCTGGATGCTTCCATCATGACGCTTTTTTCAAAGGTGCTGTGGGCAAGACGATGTGTAGCAAAGACTAAGAAGAGTTCAACAAAACCTTGCAGACCTAGCGTCCTCTTGCTAGCAAGACATGCAAACTCAGTACTCCAGAGCCGCATGAACGGGTAAATTTTGTACAGCAATAATAATATCATGGTCATCTTACCAACTTGATTTAGTTTGTTGTCGTATAAGGAGATGTGCGCAAAGCCAGCGGGTAGAAGGTGCTCATTGGCAGCTCAAGCAGATCCTGAGCACGCCGGGCAGCCTGAAGAAGCTATTTAATGGCATTCATAACTAGTTTTTTTCCAACGTAAGATAACTACTCTGATGGAAAATATGTTGACCTTTTTCGAAAAATAGGGCTTTAACTGGTTATGAGATGATTGAAAGCAACGCAGAGGACGTATTTCAAGAGTGCCTTGGCAGCTTTCGATCATTGGCAACTGACGAAAGCCTCTACATTGAAGGAAAGCCAGGCATTAACGAGTACTTTGACGCCGAATGGCTGACCTGCATAAAAAAGTGGGCAGGCTATCACACGTCTCAATTAAAGCATTTTGGATGCACTAGCAGCCAACGCGCTGAGAGCTCCCACAGCGTATTAAAACGCCACTTGCATTCGATCCAGCCATTGGATCTGGCTTTTCAAAATGTCCATAAATATATTATCCAAAGCGAAAGAGACTTTATAGACTTGCAAGTAAAGGAGTCAAGCAGCATGGACATCTTAGTATCCGTAACAAGCACGTCCAGAATTTGCCGCGTCATGTGTCAAGCCGGGCACTGGTAACGGTGCACGGAGAACTTCTGTGTGAAGTTGATAGCAACAGCAGTTGCAACTGTGAAGCTTGGCGCTGCTATGAAATTCCCTGCGGACACAAGCATCCTAAAGGCAGAGTTCTTGGAATAGAAGATATTACAGAGAGATGGCACCTTGACCCGGCAAAAGCAGAACAGCCTCTAAGCAGCATTCCGGCCATAGAAACTCGTGAGCCATGGATGGAATGCATCATGAAGCTGGAACGAGCATTCCGCCAATGTGAGGGACACCAGCAGCTGCAGGAGCTGATGCCGGGAGTAGACCGACTCGTCGAAAACATTAAGGAAAGGACTGCCCATCCTCATCTGACGGTCCCAAAAGAAACTGCAGTCAAAGCTCCTGGAAGACAGCGAAAGCGCCAGAGAAAGACCGCTCTTTCAAAAGACTTTGGTAGTGTCCTTTGGAGAAGAACAAAGATCAGCAAAGGCAAGGTAATAGATGACGTTAAGCAAAAGCGAATACACATACTAACAATTAAAATTCAAGGCCGCTATCAAAGCGATGATCAGAAGGTTTGCCAAAGAAATGGCTACAAAGTCGAATCCTGACGAAAAAGGCTGACAAAATCGTTCAAACGATTATCAAAAAACGAAAAGCAGCTGAATAATCTGTAGTCAGTGATGGAAAGTTCGCGAAGACCGGATTTACATCTAAATACTGATTTGCCGATTGATATGAATGTACGCTTTATAGAGGAGCACCCAACCCTCTCTCACTTAGACTTAGAATTGGTTTATGAGGCACCAATCCTTCTTCGTAGGGATAAAAAGCCTAAACTTGACGTTGAACTGCCTTTAGGAATAGACGAAGCTGCTATTGTCTCCATATTCGACCCCAAAGTTGATGGCTGGTGCGCCTTCAGAGTATTCGAAAATCTTTTGTATAACGACGAAAACAAGTTCTAGTCATTAAGGCAAAGGTGCTCCAAGCTCTTCAGGAGTATCCCCATGTTTATGCTGATGGCTTAGGTTTCCATGCGGATGGACTTGAGAGTTAAGTATGGCGCAGCTAGAGACTTCCTGAAATAGACACGAATAAACGACTAGGACTTGTAAAGTAGTGATATTACGCAAACATCAGCTTGAGGTCAGGCATAACCTTAATATTGCCATTGATGAACTGGAAGCGTGCATAAATTTAGAAGGAGCTTAATCTCTCACAACAAGACAGATCGCCCAGCGATAACTCCACAAGATGAGAAAAACGAGAATCTTCTATGTTCATTGGATGGACACTATAGAATCATGATGCAGACATGGTCGACATCAGCTACTGCTGGATTAATGTTTTGCGCACGTGAGTATTTAACAGTAAAATGACCTGCAAATATTTATGCGTGTAGCCATTCTTGCGGTTTTAAGCTTGATGTCCTCGATCGTTCACCGACAAAGCTTGAGTTGTCTGAGCGGCTTAAGGACGGAAAAATGGAAACCTTTTGAATCTCAATTTCTATAGATAGGCTGTCATTGGTCTCTGGCTCGTTCCGTTCTACTTGCACAATAGAGTTTCCATGTACATACGACCGATTCCGGTGCATGGGGGGAGGATAGTTCGGATATGACTTCTTTCTTGGGAATAAGAGTAAATGCAAAATGACATTTATTCCAGCTTGCCATTTCTGGGAATGTCACCATTCCCAAAGTCCGTTTTTGCCGTATTGGTTCGTTAGACTTGAAGAGCCTATAGTTGCTTAGGTTGATCAATGGAAAGATCTGGCATGCCCTACGAACCATATCCTGATAAATATCTATGTCTCATTTCTCATACTGGCTTGCACGTGGAAACTATACTGCAAATGCGCCAGCTAAATGAAATGCGGAACATGCATTATGTGGCATTCCCGGTCTTACAGATATACCACTTTAATTCTCTTGAAACTGGACAGTGATACAAAGCAAAACCTAACTATGGCTTCATCACTCTCGGCTAAATTATGTGTAATGTACCTGGAGGATCAAGATATTCACATGAAATATGTGCGAATTCCCTGGTACTTAAACGAACCACACCATAACACAAAAGTAAAGAGTGACAAGCAGGAAACAGTACGTATATCTTATTGTCATAAGGAACTGCTTTCTTTTCTAAGCCTATCATATGTTTATACCGGGACTCTGAAGATTTTCTTGTGTCATCATGCTGGAACAAGTCCCGTTGCCGTTGTGTGGAGTATGGTGGTGGTACAGACTTTACGAGCGTCACACCGGTACATATTGGCAGGAACCTTGGGTTTCCTTTTTTCTCAACTTGTTGCCGAAACTTTGACTCTACTTTGTCTATCTTCGTGTCCGAATCGTCATTTCACACATCGATCCTCTTCTGTCGTTCATGCTGAATAAATGCATGGCAAACACTCTCCACGTAAAGGTGTAGCATCACCTACCCAAAGAATGACCACAGTAAGCCTTTCATCCTATCGTTTCTCCTCAACATGTATAGACCTGCTCGCTAAAACGTACGATAGGCCTTTCCTGTAGACGATGAGCTAGAAAAACAGGTATACGCTCACTCGGCAACCATTGACGGTGCTATGAAAAGCTCCCTTAAAGATATAGACAAGCTGGCTAAATACCTGCAGCAGCGGTAAGTAAACGCAAAGACCAACATGAGCAGTTCATAGACTCTAAACATGGCGTCGGTTAGAATTGAACTGGAAGAAGGGTACCAGGAGAACCTAGCACGGATCATTTTGGACCTGAAAGCACCAGACAAAGACACGAAACATACACAAGGCATACAAAAACCGGTGAATGACTATATCCATATGAGCGACGCGCTTCAAACGGCTCGTACTGAGTTTATCCAAACCATGAAGGCGCAATTAAAGACACTGACACAGCTCAAGGTAACGGCATGATTCAGTGAAACTCAGGGTCGTGATGACTGGGTTTAAATTCATCGCATAAAAATGCCAACAGGAACAACAAGACAGGCTGAGAAGACAACACAAAAAGAACATGATGACCATTGGCACGCAGTACCTTCAAACAAGGACACAGGAGTTGCCTTCAGTTAGTTTTACTTTAACTTTTACAAAGATGGTTAATGAATTGATGGATAGGCTCGAGAAGCATATACACAAAAGTGGGAAGAGATTGACCGATATCAGTCGAGTACCGGCAACGTTATCTCGCCTATCTCTCCTAGCACACCTGTTGCTAAAGTTAATCGATCTACCAGTATTACTGGTACCATGTCAGAAGCGCCTAAGCATGAAGAAAGTGATCGTGGAACATTCAGTATGGATGACGAGCGAAGTTCGGCCATCTCACTTGCCATGGCGGCCAATTCGATTCATAATAAACCTGCAGAAGGAATTCCACAATCGCCGCATCGCAGAATAGAACGATTTATGAACAAGTTTTCTTATCTGACGCATCATCACGATCATAGTCGTCAGAATGTTCGGGTTGCTAAACTCAAAGTGGAAGCACACGAGGCCGGTAAGATACTGATATAGCGCATTAAGTCCAGAAATCTGAGCGAGATTTTTGTGTTTTAGATGTGCACTATCGGAAGGTGATACGACGCCTTGATCTTCTCAATAAGAAGCACAAGGCAGCCAACGAATATTCACTTAGCGCCCTACAGTCTCAGCTGCTAGAGAAATCAAGTGTGATGAAAGAAGTGCTAAACGTGATGCTGTCCACCGAATTAAAACAGATTAAGCGGACACAAGAGGTCGGACCATGAATAATGCACATATTCATATTGTACTGAATGAAGCTTTCTTTGTTCAATAGGCCATACAGTCTATGCAAGCAATCGTTTCAGCCATCAATCCTGAAGAAGAACGCAGAGTGTTTGATGAGGCATTGAAAGCGCAAAATTTCCCAGAAGTCGTGCCTATTTACTATATCCACCATCAGCTGGGTATATGCAAAGGTGACTTTCACTTCAAGTTACTTAACCATGCAATAGGCTCCTGACATAACCTTTCCTTGCTTATAGATCTTATTTTCGGTATGTCGTTGTCGGAATATGCGCAACAGCGTGGTAGGTCCCCGCCATTGATTGTTACCAAATGTATCGAGGCTATCGAACGTCTCGGAGGCCTTCAAAAAGAAGGCATATACCGAATCTCAGGGAAGCAAAGCAATATCGAGAAGATTAAGCGAAGCTTTGAACGGGATGAAGAATCGCTTGTATTTGGAGAAAACGATGTCCCGGAAGACGTTTTCAGCATTGCGTCTACCCTCAAGGTTTATTTACGTGAATTAGAGACGCCCCTTTTTCCTTTCACGCTCGCAGATAGAGTGACTTATTCACGTAGGCGTGGCAAAACGTATCGCCACTGGTTTGCTTACTATTGGCTACTGTAGAAACTGACAAGGAACTTCGACTGATGAACTTGTTAACTCGTATCCTCAAGTTGCCGACCGGAAATTATGATACCCTGAAGGCTCTTGTCGAGCATCTTGTAAAGTAAGATTATAACTATATGAATTTTATCACGCCTAAGCGTTACTACTTTCCAGGTTAGAAGGCTTTGTGGAAAAAAACAAGATGTCAGTTAAAAATCTCTCTTTGATATTCACGCCTGCTATCTTTCAAGATCACAACCAAGCGCGATCCCCCGGGGAATGGTATGCAGACTGTGTTCTGGAAGACCTTCTCCTGAATCACCGAACCTTATTTGCTGAAAAAGACTTGCACGGCGCTTCAGCTATTACTGGCAAGATTGATTATGGTTTTGAGCGAGGACAGGAAGATGAGCTTAACCTGCCATCGCCCGATTCCGACGACTCCCCAGCGGAATATGAACGGGATGTATCCAAGAAGTCTCTGGTGAGCTTGGGAGAACAAGCCAGCATCGCAACGGTCAATCAAGAAAGCACAGCAGCGCAAACTCCATCATCTGCAACAATTAAAACCCCACCCGAACCGCCCATAAAAGAACAGAATCCATCTTCCCAACAGCAACAGCGCGGAACAGACCGACAAAAGAAATTCAGAACAGTTTCACAGGATAGAGGCTTAAAAGTAGATACGCGTGTTTCTCAGTCCCAAAACAGCAGTGTCTACGTGGAACAAGACACAGAAAGAATTCTGTCCGATTCACCTATCGAGGCAGACGATATCCAACAGGGCTCTATCACTATGGCTAGTGCCACTGTAGCTTCATTCGGCTGGCTTCCTCAAGCCGCAGATACCGGAGTATCTATTGATAATCATGTAAGCTCATTACATCGATCCTCAACTACTGGAAAATCAGCTGCACCAAAGCAAAAACCAGATGTTACGCCTGCTAGACCCGTTAATATATCTTAATGCTTACTTTGTATTATAATGTAATATTTCCGTTCAACCGTATATCTTACCCATTTCTTCCCAGAAAAAATAAATAACAATTTGTGATAAGAATCGTGAGTTCTAAAATTATCCTAACTGAGTTCGCACACTTGTGAAGGAGAGGAAGGCAAAAGCTCCCTTCTAAAGTGGCACTTGCTGTAAGAATATATTTCTTTTCGGATTATCTGTATGATAATCCTGCCAGCAATATACAATTGAGGCTCGGTCTAGTTGCAAATATCCATTGCTTCATTTAATCTACCCTATATCTATTCTCAAAGCTTGTAATCTAAAGTTTATCTGACAAATATTACATGCTTTTACGCACAATTAGAAAGCGTTGTCGTTCATTCTTTGGTTATCTACAGTTCGGTCTTTTCTACCGAATGACTGCTATGGTTATTATGCATATTCAGTGCATTAGTTGAATCCAACATCTCTGAATCGCACGTTGGAATAACCACCTCTGCCTGCTCGCTGCGAGAAGGTGTGTCGAAGTCATATTCGTCCTGATGCCAGTCAAAGTCTCTTCCACGGGCCTTGGCAGCTAAAAATCGCATCCACAACGGTACAAAGGATCGACCCAGCACAGCTGACCACCAATCCTCCCGCATGGAATAATCGGGTTGGATTCTACCTCCCGAGAGTCTGTCAACGGTATATACGAATCCGTTGATAATGATATAACTGATGATACCACCAATAACACCATAAGCAATGGAATAAGTAAATGGCATGACGGCAAGGGTAATAAATGCAGGGATGGCATCACCAGGATAATCCCAGTTAATATTACGAATACTGGATGTCATCATCGATCCCACAATGATCAGAGCTGGACCAGTAGACCATGGAGGGAAACTTGCAAAAATCGGCGAAAAGAAAATGGACACAAAGAAGCCAAAGGCTACGGTGATAGCAGTGATACCTGTGCGGCCACCCTCGGCAATGCCTGCACCTGATTCGACGAAAGCCGTGCAAGGAGAGCTACCGAAGCAAGATCCGATAGTAATACAGATAGCATCGGTCATGAAAGCGTAAGTGGAATGTTCAAAATCGCCAGCTTTGTCAGTGAAGCCTCCGTATCGGGCCATAGAGTACATAGTACCCGTTGTATCCAGAATATCAACATACTAAAATAGCATCCATTGAGCTGAAACGTATCGTTTGCTAACACCTTTCTTACCAAGAAAGTGACCAACGCGATCCATATGTCTTTGCTATTAAAGTTAAAGTCGAATTTCCCGAGCGTACTAGTCACACGAAAAGGATTAGTTGGTCAAAAACGAGAAAAAGATAGACTAGCTTACTGCTTCATCTGATGCACAGTAACCACTTTCTTGAAGTAGTCAAACATAGTGTTGCCTTGATCGGTGTAAGGGAAATAGGTCACTTTGTTCATGCGTGGCCACGAGGTGATGGCAATGAAAACGATCGATATTAAAATAGCGCCACGAACACGGTACATCAATAAAATTGCCATAATTATCAAGCCAAGAAGACCCATATACATTGTGCCGGACTCCATATGACCCCATTGGCATACGCCATGAACATCTTTAGCTTCAGCCGGACAACCACCTAGACATATAAAGCTTTAGCAAACTACAAGTGCATAGGGAAGAAACAAGCCGGAAGCATATTTACCTAATGTGACCAAGGTAGAGTAATCCAATGACACTAGACCAATACCAGCAGAAGATTGAAGACCGATAAAGCACAGATACAGACCAATACCGCAGCCCATGGCCACTTTTATACTCATAGGAATAATACGAGCAAGCCATTGGCGGACGCCGAAGATAGAGAGCACCAAGAAAATAAGACCTTCGATAAATACAGCAGCCAAGGCGGTTTCATAGGAAACTTTGCCGGATCCATGGTAACCCACAACAGTATAAGTGAAATAAGCGTTCAGTCCCATGCTGAGCAATACATAAAAGAAAAGAGAAGGGAAAAAGAAGTGGAAACGATCAATTTTCGGGAATACCCTGCAGTCGCGGTTTGTTTTACCCAGGTGCCATTCCAAGTGGAAGATTAGCGAACACACCAATGAGAAAACTGGCGATCATCGCAGCCAAGGTTGTACCCATGATTAAGTCTAGCTTGACTTCATATACACAATTCATGTACTCTGGATCATTGTCACATGTCGGATCTTCGGGCACGCCGTTGCAAACACAAGTACCACCGCTGGCACTGATAATGGAGGAATTAACGGAAATAATATAAGCCTATCAAGTCATAAGTAAACAAATTCTTCAATTTCTGTATTATCTTTTCTATACCATGGCAAAGAAAATAGTAAGGCCTGCACGAATTTCAGTTGTGAACCGGGTTCCTTTACGTTCTCGTCTTGCACCCGATCCATCCAGTTGAAAAAACTTTCCAATGAAGGAACGTGCCACAGAGTCGTTCAATTTTTCAGTCCACCTCATTGTTTTATGCTAATACGTATATTATGTAATTTGGTTTTGAACTCCCAAAAGGGGAGAAGGAAGAGGGAAAAGGAAGGCGAAAAGGCAGAAGTTGAATTACGAACCGAGAAAAAAAAAATGTTTTTTAAGCTACAGTACTATTGGATTTGATCCAGGCTCCGCCTACGGTAGGTTTATCTGTCGACAATTGTAAGAAAAGGGAAGAATACCAGAACCCGCCCGTACATTACACATAGCTATAACCGTAAAGATAGATAAAGGTAATATACAACATCAAGAATCTAACTTTGGAGGACACAGAAAGATTAGATAAGTTAGTTTTGTCTGTCTTTGGCTTATCGCTATCATGTGTGGCATTTTCGACAGCGACCATACCCTCCGAAAATACCCTTCTATAAAGATACTAATTCCGCCAGCGTCCCTGCCTACTGTCAGTCAAATTGCCATGTCTCATGGTTACTCAGAGGTTACGAACATTCAGTTGCATGAACAAACAGTGCAACAATTAGAATGCACAAGCGCATTAAAAAAAGGTAAAAATGCATTATCGGTGCTACTGATTATTTCATTTCAATGCCCAAAGTATGCACAAACAAGGGTATAAAACGTGGTACAGATCTATCAAAATGTGGAGCAATAGAATAACAATGTGACATGTAACACCGAGGAGTAAGGAAGTTACACTCTGCATTCCAAATATCTTCGTATTTGATAAAGGCGATATCGCTGCGCATACGCATATGCCGAAAATGATCAGTTTAACGCGGCCGAATCCGATGCTAAGCATTAATCGGTAAGTAATTTCTGCTCGCTTTTTGCACTTGGACAATACAAAACATTGATTAAACACGAAATGAGCAATAGAACATTGACTCTTAGTCTATCTGTGCAAATTCCAGGGTCCGGTCGGGATTTGAAATGAATATGTGCATAGTGAAGCATCCACATCAGGACCAAGATAAGAAGTTCCTTCTCTCTTCGTAAGTGCGTATCATCCGAGGTTAGAAAGCGACATAGAGAGTGAAAAATAGATAGATGGATGAACAGACTTATGGATGGATTCAACGGACGAAATAAGACAAAGAAGCGAAGCACTCACGATACGCCACTTTTTTTTGTTTTTGGAACATGATGGTTAGACTTGAGCAAGCATGGTCAAATACGCTACCACACCTGCCAACCCCGCTAAGGGTAAGCAAACGCATTACTAAACAAAAGAAAGAGAGAGAGAGAAAGAGAAACAAGATTTGAAATAAAAAGAGTTATCATAAAATGCTTAAACCTGAGGTTTTTAATTAGCCGCCAAGTCTAAGGGTGCCTACCTCCGCGTTCATGTAAGTCGGAAAGACCGGATCCTTCGGATGCACTTACCGAATGCTTTCATTCCTTGTGAATCAGTTTAAGAACACCCGTGAAGTTGCCGCTGCTATCAAGGGCATGAAGTTGAGCAAGGCTTATGCTTATTTGAACAACGTCACTGAGCATAAGCAAGCCATTCCTTTCCGTCGTTTCAACGGTGGTGTTGGCCGCACCGCTCAAGCCAAGGAATTCGGTACTACTCAGGCCCGCTGGCCCGTCAAGTCCGTCAAGTTCGTTACCGACTTGTTGAAGAACGCCGAGAGCAATGCCGAAGCCAAGGGTCTGAATGTGGAGGAACTTCACATTTCTAGCGTTGTTGTGAACCAGGCTCCTAAGCATCGCCGTAGAACTTATCGTGCTCACGGTAGAATGTAAGTGGGATGAGCAACTTTTGATATGCGGATTACTTATCGACTTCCTGTTCGTAGTAACCCCTTCATGACCTCACCCTCTCACATTGAAGTTATCCTGACCGAGAAAGACGAAGTTGTTCCCAAGGCCACTGACAAGAAGGTTGTCCGTCTTAATGCTCGCCAATTGGCCCGCAACGCACGTCTTGCTCGCGCCTAAACCATCTTGTACTTCTAACACCCTGTCCTTCTTTTTGCCCAACAATTCATAAACTCAGAAAGAGACAAAGACCAACCAAAGACAACTTGGAATATACACCCTTTCCCAAAAACCAAAGTTGCGCCCCGCCAATTGAAGTCATAGGTTGAACTAAATAGACATCTTATGTGTCTAGAGATCTTTGCGCATGAAAACAAATCAGATGTCGTATTCTCAGAAAAGGCTATCATACAAGAAGGCTTGAAAATCTATCCCTATATAAACACGTCAATTTTTCGAGCTCTATGGCTTTTATTCGAAAATGAGCCGGCAACTTTATTATCTATATGGATAACGGCAGCAGCATGGTCTTCCTTAGCCTATTGGCTATGTCGCTGATGAGGAAGAGTTTTCTCCCGACCGTTAGTTCTCATTTTGGCCATTTACGCACTGACAAGCAAGCAAAACCGAAAATTTCTCAATACGCATGTCGATGAGCCAACCAACACCGATGTTCCAATGAAAGAAACGACCCTATGCGTACATACACCACCTACACTGAACCAAGATAAGATTGATTTTTCAGATTGATTTTTTGAGAAGGTTGTAAGTGTATTAGCTAATACAAAGCAGTTGGAGATACGTGTTTGATCGGCTCAAAGATGGGTGTTACAGTATGAAAAGGATCCCGACAACATCTTTGAAAAGATAAATATTGGTCATCCGCGCATTTTGAATGATGAGCATAAAAGAATTATTTTAGAATGTGTTGATGAGGATCGGATGGATAGCCTGCTTCGGATACATGAGCGACTCGGGGTATTGAAAAGGACACTTTATCAATTTGCGAAGAAAGAATGCAACTTGTCATTGGAAAAAACTCAGTTTCAGGCTGCTTCTTACGTATGAGCACCGCCAGCAAGTGCAATATTTTGAGGCTGCTAAGACATCCCTGTTATTGGTTCGTCTTTCCGGTCGAGCGACTAAGTGCATCTGGCATTGTACCAAACAGATGATCGACGGGATGCGACTAGGCTTCGCTTGTTGTCCTATCCACACACCACTTTCTGACGGATAAATTGAGCAACACAAAAAGGGCACGTTTGCGAAGTTTCTGTAATTATCGGTCATAGCAACAACTGTGTATCTTGCGGTGTCTCTTTCCGAGCCACTCCCCCTCCCCCACCTCTTCGCGCACGTCCTTTAGCCCAACTCCTTATCCCCATTTCTGCCAGCCCAATCGATAACAGCAGAATGCGTCTCTTTTAACATGCTGGCTGGCGCAAGTAACTTGTTTCTACGGCAGAAACCCTATTGTAAACCTTTTTCTTTTGCTAAATGTTACGAGTTTTCGCTCGTCTCTTCTCCTGGTAGATGATAAAGCTGTCGCAACATCTGCCGGGTCTTTCGGGCAATCTAACCTTGAATGTGAGCTTATGGCATGTTGGAGTTACTAGACCTCCTATCCCACTTCCCGATTGGTTGGCTCTGTTCTTAACATTTTATATCACCCGTAAGCAGTGCAATTGATACTATGTACAGGAAAAACTTCATGACGTTCATCTTCATAGTCCGTATGATCTCTTTGTCGAACCAGTTCGGCTGTGTGAGTATGCTCTCTGCACTCTACTCGGTAAGTGAAAAGGAAATCTTGTCCGTTTATATCTGATGTCATTCATAGGCTTGTGCTTTCAAGTCGTTGCCAGGTATTGCATCGCTTCAAGTCCTTTGCAGCGTGTTACTCTCCAAACCTTGTCTCTCCCAGATGCTGATGACCTCTTCCTCTCCGCCCACACGGTTAATGGTGTGGGGCTAGCCCCTGCTGATGGGGGCACGAATACCCTTCCGGGGTAAGTAAAAAGAGATCATTGATATTATTCCATTATTGGCCATAAATGTAATTACTAAGCTATTCAAGTGAATTTAGTGCCCACTGAAGGATCAAGTTGAAGTAAGTAAAATGTATTACTTGGTATAACTTATTCAATAATGGCACATTTTCGTTTTACTCTTAGCGCCAACTTGATCCTTCCATGGACGCAAAGTCTATCTAGCGTAGCTTAAAAGTGTGTTCAATGAACCGTATATAGGTTTTACTTGTATATCTTTTACTTAGGCTTACATAAGCGGCATAAACAATGCCAATTTCTAGAAGGATAAAGAACGACAATTTAATATGTGGTTTCGTTCATTTACCACCCGATGTGATATGGCTCGAGCATGTTGATATAAGTTAGATAATCATTATCATCTATCTACAAACGTAATTAGCGTTATTGGCAAACCCTTGTTCAGTATAAAGCATGAAAAAAAGTTATTGGCATGATGGTATCTGCTTCCTGATGGATGTTATCCGAAATCGCTGCGGATTAATTGCGTAATCTGCCATTGAAATCAGTGACAGGATAAAAAACGTCAGACAGGCCCACGTAAGGAACGTTTTTGCACTCTTTATCGTCATGTCGGGTGAATCAGTACAGTTATACGTCTATGATCTATCACAAGGCATGGCCAAACAAATGTCCTTGGGCCTGACTGGGAAGCAAATTGGTATCCTTTCTTTTCATGGAATCCAACAAAAGCCAGACTGACACAGTTCGATAGACGGCATCTGGCATACTTCCGTCGTAGTTTATGGTCAGGAGTTCTATTATGGCCAGGGCATAATGACAGCTGTTCCAGGTGAACGAACTTTTCAATCGCCACCTCAATGCTTAATATTTCTATTATTTCCGTCGTCGGCTAGGCTCCACGCAGCATGGGCAGCCTCTTGAAAAGATCGACATGGGTGTGACATTCTTGCCACAAGAGATCGTGATAGATTACGTCAACAGTCAGCGCGACATTTACACGTAGGGAAAG
This sequence comes from Apophysomyces trapeziformis B9324, assembly GCA_000696975.1. NCBI lineage: Eukaryota > Fungi > Mucoromycota > Mucoromycetes > Mucorales > Mucoraceae > Apophysomyces > Apophysomyces trapeziformis. The sequence goes on from JNDP01001345.1 coordinate 292,141, forward strand.
AAAATGGCGAGCAAGAGAGACTCATTGTGGCTAATACATGCATGGTTAGAGTTGAGAAATATCATTTGCTGGACTTCAACTGCAACACCTTTTCAAACGATTTATGTCAATTTTTAACGGGACGAAGCGTGCCAGCACATATTACGGATTTGCCGAAGGAATTTATCGCAACGTAAGGAAAGCGAGGGAAAATGAATGTCTTGGTTTGATAAATAACAAACATTAAAAATAGACCATTCGGCCAGTCGCTGCTGCCTATGATTGAGGGCATGTTTGGAGAATCTCGGCACAGACCACCTATGCCAGTAACTGCACCTCCCGCCTCCGCAGAATCCATCTCTATGCTTCAAGGAGTCTCTTCGCGCGCATCTGCAGCACTGGAAACCATACAACCGGTGCAGACAGCAACGAACCTAAATACGTTGGAGAAATGGATAGCGACATACCCTACGATTGTTTTCTTCACATCAGCGACATGTCCACCCTGTCGCATGATTAAACCGGAATTCGAGCGGCTGCTGCAGGAAAAAAATCAGTCAAATCGCATTAAAGTGCTAGGCGTTATCGTAGATACCTCAATGGCAATGGACGCTGCTGCTAAATACCAAATCAGGGCAACGCCTACCTTTATGCTATTTTTCAAAGGACAAAAGGTAATAGGAAATGCAGAGAGTTGACGATTCATTATTCGACGACGCAAATTCTGCTATGTAGTTTTCCGAATTCCGTGGTGCTAATTATGCAGAACTTAAAAGCTCAATCGATTTGTTATTGTTTACTGCCTATCCACGTAAGACAAAAGCGACCACACCATCCTTTTGGCTGATCCTTATATTACATCGTATTTTTATAGCACACCCACATCGAAAGATTATTCTACGCGCAGTACATGATGCGCCTAATCAACCCATTTTGTATAACAATCCGGGAAAACTAGACATAATCATCGCCAAATTAGAGAGTTTTTTAGAAACTCCACTGGATGAACGACAGAAGACGATACTGACAAGCGCTCAAGCTTCCATTACCTCCACCAGTAAAGAGCAATTGGACGCTAAGGCCTGGAGAGAGCTGGTCGACCTATTGCTGGATACACTACAGCCACAGCAACAGTTTCCGCTCTTTGACGTTTTCCGGTCAGTGATACTGATTAAGCACGTTTCCGAGTATTACACGAACGATTGTACGATGCGGATTTTTATACTACTTGCTCTTTAACTCATCTCACATTGCCGCTATTGTGTTAGGCTCCCAATTGGTGAAGATATTCCAATCCATCACACCAGACAGCCATAAGGCCACGTGGCTTATGACATTGCGCCTGGTAAGAGAAAGAAAAGGATAGGTTGCGAAGTTCATCCGTATAACTGACGTACGTTCATCAAGGCATGTAATCTTTTTGCCCATCCTCTATTGGTCAGCACCCATTTCACATCTCATCTTCCCTCTGCTCATAGAGACTGCCTCACGCATCTTTTGATTACCAGTCTTTTAGCAGAAGACAACCAGGTTCGCCAGACTGCTGCTTCCTTGGCCTATGATTGCTCTACCGTAATAGCTACTGAGCGCTTGAACAAAGAACAGAATGAGGGCACTGGTATGGCTGACCAGGAAGATGACGATTGGCATGTTGAGCTAGTCAGTGCAATGATGGACGCTTTGGCTAAGGAGCAAGAAGCAGAAATTGGTAAGAGAACAGGCCCTCATGTCCCTTGTATTGACAATGGATATAGTGCATCGATTACTGTCAGCCATTTCCAAATTCCTTTTCTTAGCACCGTCAGAGTCCTCAATACCCAATTTACTGTCAGCATTGGATATTCAGTCGACGCTTGAGAGTAAAAAACCCTTGTTTACAGTCAATACCAAGGTTCTAAGTTTGATCCGTGATATGAACCAATTAGTCCAACAAAGTGTTGAATAACTAATCCTTAAACTATTTAATAAAGCTCCGCGAATAAGCAAAGTCTTTATGTTGCATATTGGTTAGCAGAGAAAGGGACGCATGGTACATTGCAGCAATTGCTTAGGATAGAATATGGTAGCGCATATATTCATTATAATCAAATCAATATAGATCGATAAATAGCAATACGTCCATTCACTGCTGGCAGCAGGCTAAATCCCACTAGCCGTCTTGGCTTTCTTGGTTTTCTTAGTTTTCTGCTTCGTACTAAGGATTAGCTTCGTTTTGCGGGCCACATACTTTTCCTCCACCGTGACTACGAGGCGATCATAATCTCCCTGCATGCCAAAAGCATCGCAGAATTTTCTTACCTCGTCGCGTAGTACACGATTCTGCAGCAAAATTTAGTGTATGGCAGTTGAACGGGGCACTTACTTCATAAAAAACAAAAAGCTGTTCGCCACACTCAGGTGTTTCAATCTTTAACGTTAAGATGGATTTTGCTAGACCATCCTGCAAAGGAGAGGCAACGACAGGTGTGGGGGACAAAGGAGTGAATGTTATTGAATCATTCCCAGAATCATACGTTGGTTGCGACTGAGGACCAGGTAGACATTGCAGCGAGAGGTTTTTAGTGCCGTTAACAAAAAGATCTGACGTTGGTTGATGTTTTTCTTCCTCTTCTCCTTCATCATCTCCATCTTCGTCTTCTTCTTGTTCATTTTCAGACATGCTGGGTTGCAACTCAGTGCAGCCCATATCATCTGACGACGACTCCCCGATCGCTTCTGCCCAATCGATGGGCATCTGATACAATCCTGGTTTTTCATTGGTATCTTCGCTACGTTCAGTCTCTTCAGAAGGTGTAGAGGACTGCGTTTGCATAGTAATATCCATGTGTTTCCAAATCGAATCTACATCGTTGCCATTCTTTACTGGTTCTGGTGTTTTAGTGTCTATCAAGACTTCTTTGGTAGTATCATTTGCCGTTGTTTGATTAGATTCGGCAAGATAGGTGGTATAAGTGCCCCAGTTGCCCGGCATTCGTTCAGGCGGGATTGCTTCGCGCATCTGCATCCTTCGCATATTGATTCCAGTGTTCCTCGTTTTCGCCAAAGCATGTTTACTGTTGTTATGTGTTTCGGAGCCAGACGAGTCATCATCTGCTCGTCTTTGTCGCTGATGCACTATGCTGTTATTGTTAGAGTTGTAACGCGATTTAGCTGACATTGAGGCTATATTCCAGACATCAGCTCCTGTCTAGTTAATTATTCAAACCTACTCCAGTTGCCTTCATAGGAAGACTTTGCGGAATTACGTGGAGATTCCGAGTCTCCAGATTCGTCAGAGCGCCTTTGGTCCCCTTTGTCTCTCCTCACTGGCCGAGAAAATCGTCCTGCCGTCTTCGTGCGATCGTTCGTATTTCCTTGTTTGTCATGCACTGTTTCTTCCGTGCCGACTTGCTTCCACTGATCCTCACTTCCTGTATAATAAGGAGTATTCTTCTGCTCTTCTAGTCTTTCTTGGACACAACCCTGCGTGTTTTCCCAAGGAACTATGGCTTCGGCAGTTCCCCAACCATCTTCAAGTGCTAATGGAGATACATTGCGGTTATTTACGCCTTGTGAGTAGATTGCTAGATGCCTCCACTGTTCCTGGTATTTTTCCACGATGTCCGGTTCCCACGGTGTCATGTCCTTGGATGGTTGCAACCACGAAAGGTCGTTCGTGGCTCCCCAACCACCGAGATCCTGGAACTGGTCTTGTGACCAATCGGCAGACGGTGACATTTTTTCATCCACACCCAATGACGAGTATTCTGTCAAGGGCGAAAGCTCCGGATCCGTACTGGTATTGGTCTGGTAAGTATTGATAATAGAATTAGCGTTACATATCGACGTTGTGTCCACCATGTTCTGGTTTAGACGGGTATTTTGAGTAGGAATTTCCTTGATTGTAGATGGTATGATTGTTGCTTGGGGTATTTGATCGGTATTTTCCCATGGTATTTCTTTGTGATGGTTAGTCTAATATAAGCGTTGGAGAACACGCAATTACCTGCAGTGTCACTGCTACTTGTCGAGGCAGATCCGGAAAACATCGCAGCATTGTTATCATCCTTATAAGGCTCAGTGTTAGAAGACGGCCCACGTCAAAGGAATATTACCTGAACGCACTGGATCATATGGTTTAATTTCCCAAGAGGCATATTGAGCATTTTTGCCAGCATAATTGTTTGTCTGTTCGTCAAAGATCGGTCGCGTGGAATACTTGAAAAGTCTGGGTCGTTTGATAGGTCTGTATTGGCAAGCGCGTCAATGGCTGTTTCGTTAAGAGTTATACAAAAGCCGTCTGTCTGTCGGTGACTTTCCATATGATCCAAGTTCTCGATAGCAAAGCTACCAATGGCCGAGATAGCGATGTCTTGGTAGCTGACCAGACGCAAATTAGTGAGATGGTAGGAGCTTGCAGCACAGCACAGATGGTATATATCTCTTGGCTTTATCTCGCCGCAGGATTGAATGTGTACATGCCTCAGGGTTTTAGCTGCCGTTGTTTTTGCCATAGCTCGAATGGTCTTTGTACCGATATATCGACAGTCAATGATGTGCAATTGTTGCAGCGATCGACTTGTTTCGCATAAAGTAACCATCGAGGTATCAGTCACGTTCCAACAGTTAAACAGACCAACAATGGCAAGTGAGCGGCAGTGGCGCATTAAAGTGTCAAATGATATATCGTCAATCGCAAGATTCTTTACAATCAATCGACGCAAGGCCAGATCCGGCAAGCTCCATATTGGGTTCTCATTATTAGTGGCCGGCTCTTGGAGATTCCTTTCTGCAGATAAATCCACGTAGATCTCAAGTTCATGGAGTGATACACAGGTCGCAGCGGCTTGAACAATACCATTTGCTTTTGTGTTTGCTACGCCATCTAAACAGAGTTTGGTAAGACGAGGAAAGGCAGAAATGATTTGATTAACGTGGCGGCAGCTTAAGTTCGATGCACCGGTCAGAGTCAGGCTCGTAAGATTTAAGTTGCCTTTGCATAATTGAGTCAAGCCTTTAACACCCAAAGTTTCCAGAGATATTTGAAGGCTTTGCAATATATGACAACGTTTTGCTAAAACAGCCGCGAAGTCTGATAAGACTGGGTATGCCAAAGCGAAAGAAAGGGATCGTAAACGCGGTAAAAATGCGCTGTTCGCTTCCAGAGGCATGCGAGAAGGCAAGGAACCAATAAATGATAGTTCTTGGAGGTGGGGTAAGAAGCCAACCAGCTGCTCCAGGCTTTTTGGTTCAAGTTGATAGCCGTAAATGGCAAGACTCTGAATGTTCTCACAGCGACGCAAGAGGAACAGAATGACAACCGGGTTTGCTAACAAGCTCTTTTTGGCCATAACATGTTCTTCGATTGTTGCGTCGTTTACAGGGCGGAAAACGGTCGGATATTGAGCATTGCGAACGCAAAGTCTCAGACGCCGTACTCTTAAAGCAGCAGATTTGTTCACCTGTATGACGCGTACAAAAGCCTCCAACATTTTTTGATTGAAGAATTCAGGGCTCTCCCATAGTACAGTAATTGCCGTTGCTGACCAAACTGGGTGAACGAAACATGCTTGATAGCGGTCTTTTTGTGTGGGAAGTTGACGAAAAATAGTCCTCAGAATTTCGAAGGGTAGATCTCTCCACCCGTTAATGCTGCTTTCCAAATTATATATCTCATCTTGCATCTGTTTCTTTAGTCCTTGTACCGTCATAAGTCGGTGCCCTGCCAGAGAAAAGAAGAAAAAATGAAACGCTTAACTTAAAAGGAGAAACATTCATTCGACTCAGAACTTGCCACAGAACAATCAATTCCTGTGACTCTCCTTCTAAACGCAGAAACCTCTTTAAAGGAGGTGCAGAGAGTGCCTAAGGGGGCTTAAGATAATATATCGATAGTTTTATCCATTACTCAAAAAGGTCATCACTGCTGATCTTTGATGTGCACAATAATAGTCCTTATTTCATTTTCAACTCATGATAGAAACCTTATGGGAAATGTGAACGTCAAAGTTTTCGAGACAGTTCAGCTGCAAATTCGCTTTATCTGTCAAGAAAGATGAAAAAGACGGTTTAGCTTTCTTCTACGGTTAAACAGTTATGATAACGGAGATGATAATGAGATTTATAGTATAAAACTTTCGCGGAAGGAAACCTTGCTTTCTTTTTCCTCTAGTGACTATATCTGTCAATGTTTATTTACGTCCGTTTCAAGATATCCCACGCTGATGTATTAAAAACAGTTTATGTCAGCTGAGTACGTATATGTATCATTGTAGGATGAAGCACGCATTGAATAACAGCGCGTAGTACTTTTAGGTTGGCCTTTGTGGAAAAACACAGCATCATAACCATATACATATCATTCATTATCCGTTATTTGGCTCTTCATATACTTCAGTTATAGAGTCCTTTTTTTCATGCAACGGGTATTCTTTACTAAACAGAAGCGTAACCCTTAAACTATCTGAATAAAATGCTTTAGATTCGCAGATGGACTGAGTTGATGTAAGTGAAGAATGTCTTTGCGCCATAGCTTAAATATTAATGATGCCTGTTTCTAAGAGTTTCTTTGTCTTGTACGATTCCGGCCTTTGACGCTCAATGATGGAATTGATACATTGGAAATATTGCCATACCCAGTTCTGAAGGTCTGTTTTGCTTACTTATAACCTTGTCTAAACGAAACAGACCAGAACAAGATTCTCAATGTAAGTATTTAGGATATATCAACCTCGAGCACACGAAAAAACTCGTTCCTAGATGATTGTTTCAGGAACAGAATGGAATATTTCCAATTTGACCAGAGTACAGAGCAGACAGTTGATAGTATCCTTTATTACCTTTTTCTTGTATTCTTATGTTCATCGATCGATACCATATGCAGATTGGAAGGAGCTCTAGTTAGCAGATCTCGGTCTCATTGAGTTAGATATCTGCCCTGGTTTGCCTAGAATCCGTAAGCAAACCGTTCAAAGGCGACTGTTCAACCGGAAAGAAAGCACTACAATCAGAGTGGACTAACAAATGACTTACAAGCATAACAAACAATGAGATTCGAATGGAAATAAAAATGAATCTTGCCATATCTGCATCTTATTATATCGTAGACTCTCTCAATAAAACAACTGACTATTTACATTACAAAAATAAGCTAAAATCATCATTGTCGTTTTCGTGAAGTCGATTCACAGCTACTGTTTTGGACACGAGTTGCCAATCAAGCTGGAATATAGAAATCGTAAAGAAACAGAAGTAAAAGATAAAAGTGTGCGAGGGAATTCGATGATGTTTATTTTTCACAAACTATCCAAAGTATTTATACATATAATACTTCTATAATTTTCTACGAAGGCGAAGATGCGAGAAGTATCTACGAACTTCTTGGAAAGCTTCAGTAAAAAGAGTCTTTTGATTAATGCGCCGATTCAGGCTCCGACATCATAAAAAAAGAAAAGAAACGGACAAAAAAGGGCTTCTCCGGGAATCGAACCCGGGACCTCTCGCACCCTAAGCGAGAATTATACCACTAAACCAAGAAGCCTTTGATGTTTTAATTTGTTATAAAAGTCTTCTCAACAATTATACCACTAAACCAAGAAGCCTTTGATGTTTTAATTTGTTATAAAAGTCTTCTCAACAATTATGATGTGGGCGAACGTCCAACATGGAATTTGTTCCCTGAATTACAGGAAATGTTTAGACTATTCACAGTAGAGACTTTATGCGCACAACAATTACACAAAATGTAATGCACCAAATGGGGGATAGATATAGTGTGTATGAGTGGAAAGTGACCAAACGATTAAGGTTTTGCATAGTTCAGTTCTTCTTGGTTCTTTGCTAGCACCAAACCAAATCGAGCTTAGTCAAAGTAAAATAAAAGTAGAAGAAGACTATAGAGAGAACTGTTTTATTGAAAGATAAAGAAGTAAAAAATCTTATATGATAACAAGAGAGTATTTCCTAGAGGAAGTATGTTCATCACAGTTTTAAAAAAGGGTTTATATCAAAATTAGCTTAAACTTTTCACTCATTTGTAACTAGCCAAGATGAAATTTGTCTTATACCTTATTCATTCTAGCAATGAAAATGAGCAGCATCTTGTCATTGCTAATTTCTATAGGGATGTGAGTAAATCAGTTAGTTGTTCTAGCAATATGAACGCCATCTGAATGTTGCTTTTCAGCATCGTCGCTCTTGCTTTCTATAGAAATGCAATTAACTAGATTGACATGTTATAGACCAGCTAATGCTTTTAGAATTCTATTCATGTTTTTCTTTTGAATCAACTAGATCTGAATCAAAATTCCTCTAATTTGTCGCAAGGGAATAATAGCTTCAGTTCCTCGGTTCCCAGTTCAGTTCTAGGGAAGAATCGAGCAGACTTTTTCAGGTCGGTTCCGGGTTCTTTGGTTCTTTTGCGGAACGCTGTAATAAAGCGAGCAATAGATTCAAGAAACGGCGCTGTTATGCCGACTGATGAATAGAGTTTTAGAATCATGGTCATAAATATAGAGCACTGTCACCACCACTATCAAGAAGACAGGAAGCTGGCAAACAAAATGCTCGGTATAATGTAATAGATCTGTTAACTATGATCGGTACACAAGCTGATCACTAACGAAAGAGGCATTGCTAGAAAAGCAAGAGTATTTTTTACGTTTAATACATGTCTTTTTCAGTATGCAAAATGGAAGGAAAATGCTATTTTTTGTAAAAAATGAAAATGACCAAGTATGCCTCTTTAAGCTTTTCTGGCTGCTCTTCTGGCACGGACACCTTCTCTTAGGATTTCCAGAGACTTTACTGTATCATCCCAGTTGATACATGCGTCTGTGATAGATTGGCCATACGTCAAACGGTGAGGACCCTCTGCAGGAATATCTTGGCGTCCTTCAACAAGATGAGACTCGATCATAACACCGCTAATATTGTCTCCTGTCAATTCGGGTTGTGCCAATTGTTCAGCCTAGATCCACGGATGAAAAAGTTCAGCAACGTTGAAACTTTTCTTTTTTTTGTTTGTGTTCTTACAATATTTTGTGCCACCAAAGGCTGACGCTTGTGGTCTTTGCTACTGTTTCCATGACTGCAATCAATCATAACTAAACCGCGCAATTTGGCCTTTTCAAGCTGCGCAGCGGTAGCCTTGACGTGCTCGGCATCATAGTTAGGACCACTCTTACCACCACGCAAGATAACGTGGCATGCATCATTTCCTTCCGTTTGAACAATAGCAGAAAGACCCTGTTTTGTTACTGACAAGAAATGATGTCCATTGCTAGCTGCTTTGATAGCATCCATGGCGACAGTGATATTACCATCCGTGCCTATTCAACGGAAAAAGAAACACCAATCCTGGTTTGAATCTGCGCTGTGACACCTTTTGACAAAAAAAAGGACCCTTACCATTTTTGAATCCGACGGGACAAGACAATCCGGAAGCCAACTCCCGATGAACTTGGGATTCCGTTGTCCTTGCACCGATAGCACCTGAAGTACAAATATCAACCTTTCTTTAGTATACAGTTTCCTTTCTATTCTGATGTGTAGTTTTTTTTACGTTACCCCACGAAACCAGATCGCCAGTGTATTGAGGAGAAATCTGAAAGAAAAGAAAGGGAAAAAAGTATCTATTTTAGTCATATGATCAAATTTAGAAGTAACATCAAGTACTTACGGTGTCCAAGAATTCACAGCCAGTAGGGATGCCCATCTCATTCTGTTATATAAAAAAAAAAAGCATCAAATAAGAAAAATGGACGCGCATAACCGGGAGTTTTGGGTTGTCCCATTTTATGAAACCGGTCACTTACCAGATCGAGCAACAACTGACGCGCAATGCGTAAACCCTTGTTGATCTCGTAGCTTTTTTAAATTTTTCATCGTAATAGACAACTTCCAATTGAGTCTCTTGCACGATGTAGGCCAATTGTTTACGTTTCTTTTTTGTTTACCTGTTGTTCAACGAGGGATCATTGATCAGTCCTTTCCATCCAACGGTGGTTCTTGGTTTTTCAAAGTAAACACGCATGATGATTAAAAGATCATCTTTGGCCGTTTCGGCGTATTCGATCAAGCGGGTAGCTGTCCAAGCATAGGATCAAATTAGCTCTGGGCTTTCATTTGTTTTTGATGTGTTGTCTTTGTCCTACCATATTCCTTGGCTGCCTTGATATCGTGGATAGAGCATGGTCCGACGACAACAAGAAGTCTGTCATCTGTTCCTTTGATTACATTTTCTGCAGCCCTTCGGCCTTCAACAATGGTTTGTGCAGCCTTGAGTGTCAATGGAATATCTTCCATCAAGATCTGAGGAGGGATCAAGGGTTTGATGCATCGGATGCGCTTATCATCCAGTTCATTCAAGGCTGTCATTGTTCAAAAAGGTAAAAAAAAGGAAGAAAAAGAAGTAAAATCAGCTGAGTTTTGAAGGTGAGTCAAAACGCTTATATACCTTCATGATACACGGTGTGGTTGGCCATCGGTAAAAGAAAATAGCACGCAACAAATGAACAAACGATAGGAGAGGGAAGGAGAAGACAGGAAAAAAAAACTTATGGATGAGTCAACGAATGTGCTATGCCTTATTTATCGGGCGGAGATCTGCAAGTTTTTGGACTCAAAAAAATGAGTCAACATGCGTTGGCAAGCCAATCCACTTATTGGGCGATGGCTGAAGACAAGGACCGATAGGCACACATAACACACGCGTTGTATAACATGACTTGCATTCTTCTTAAATGACTAACGCCAGTAAAAAATACAAGTACAACGAAACAACACGCTCTCCTAACTTTTATACTCTTCCCTTGTGTATCTGTTCTTCTGTCATAACTACAGTCATGTAACAGAAAAAGCAGTGAGTCTCTTTTATTTTGTTATTCTTTTGGAACGCCACAGTCGGGGTACCAAACTATCACCGCGCGTTTGACCGAGACACGCCCTTCCTTTTCATTCCCTTCATTCGTTCTTACTGTGGTTGAACTGTCATGCCATACTCATTCCATAGTCATTCGGGGCAATTCTGTCATCATGGCTATGGCATGTTAGAAGATGTGGTGAAGGAAGCTATACGAAAAGGGTTTCGAACTTACGGGTTAACCGAACACATGCCTCGATTTGATACGACAGAACTGTATCCGGAAGAACATGAGGTTTCTATCTTTTACTTTTAAATTCAACAAAGGGAGAAGCAGGAGAAAGCCAAATAGAGCTTTCTCTTTGCCATACAAAACTTGAATTTTTACCACGAAATCATTGTTTCTTATCTGTTCACTTTACTGTTTTCAGGCTCAATGCACACCTACCACGTTAAAGACGACCTTTATGGAATTTCAAAAAGAAGCTCGACGGTTGCAGGTTGCCTATGCCGATAAAATACAGTTGTTAGTGGGTTCGGAAATCGAGTTTATCCATGCTGGTTACGCCGAATATGTAGCTGCATTGAACAATGTGGATTATGTCGTTGGATCCCTTCATCATGTGGGTACGATTCCCATCGATTTCTCGATTGACTTATATCAACAAGCACTGCAACATCATGGATCGCTGGTCGACTTGTACGCGGCTTATTTTGATGAACAACTGAGCATGTTACAATCGGTACGCCCGCTTGTGGTGGGTCATTTTGATTTGGTACGAATCTTCGCCGGCAACGAGGCCGATAAGGTTTTACACGATGGCACTGTTTGGCAACGGGTTATTCGCAATGTAGACTACGTCGTACAATACGGCGGTTTGTTCGAAATCAATTCTAGAGCATGGAAAAAAGGACTTGTGGATGCTTATCCTCAGCGTGATATTGTTCAGGTAAAGGGGAAAAGACATGGCGGAGAAACAAAGGGAATTATGTGATGGCGAACCCCCCTTTTTTTCCCCCTTGCAGTTGATTCTGGATCGAGGAGGCAAATTCACCCTATCGGATGACTGCCACGGTCCGCGTGATGTTGGCATGCATTACGATAAGCTTCAAGATTATTTGTCAAGGATGGGTATTGATACGATCTATTACTTGGCGATAGAACAAGATAAGATGGTCATCAAGGAAAATAGAAATATCCTACACGATCCTTTCTGGAATAAAATACAAGAATGGTGAACATAGATAGATACGCCGCTTATACAAAATGACAAACGAAAGAGAGAGAAAGAAAGAAAAACTTCCGAGACCTTTTTAGGCTGGCAAGAGAGATGCATAGGGTGGGTGAGGTATGCCGCACGGTTGAAAACAGATGTCCACTTTGATTTTTGTTGTAGCGTCTGTTTCTTTTCTTAGTACTGCATCTTGGAGCATTTTGATTGGAACACTATTTCTGTAAAAAGGGGACGAGATGGTTCTGTTACAGAATTCCTAAAATCATTTGTCCCCATGACTATTCAGGGGATCAGGGTCATGTCAAAATAACTTTGACGCATAAACCAAGTCAATTGCTCATCTTCGTGTAACTCGAGAAAAAAGCAAGAACAGACCATCACGATGTGCATGAATGTCGGAGATTAAGCATACGGATTTCTTTTCTTTTTCGTTAAAAGAATAAGGGATAAATAAGTAATAAGCTAGCTAAAAGGGATTAAGGGAATTTTTCGGTTCTTTTTGGTTATATACAAAGCTTAAAACATAAAGGGGATTTGCTTGGGGTTATTCTACAATGCCGAAAGAAATTAATGTTTTAAAAAAAAAGCAAGAAATGAATGAAATGTATGAATGCTTTTAAAGTGAATCATCTGAATCACGTCGACCGGGTCGAATGCGCAATGGCTGTGGTGTTGTTGTCAGACCGACTTGTGGTTCACGGACCATGAAAGTGATAGGCAAGTCGGAATCGTTATTGATATGAATGGTTTCAACGGTATGAAAGTCGAAACGTTTGAAAAACGAGACGGCTGTGTGATCGGTTACTTCGACCAAGACGGGATAATGAGCGGCGTCTGCTTTATCAAGAACATGTCGAAGAAGGGCCGAGCCAAGACCTTTGCGTTGTTCATGAGGAAGGACACCGATATAGGCGATCTTGATACATTGATTTTCTTCAAAGGAATCGATGATACGACGACGGACTTTATCGCACACAGGTTGATACTTGATCAGAGCACGAAGGGCTGTGTTCCAACCATAGCTCATCAGTTTGGTGGCTCCTAATACACGTGGCCATAAAAGTCCATCTGGGTTGGTGGTCCACACCAAAACCCCTTTACAGCCTTCGACTTGGACAGCAAAATCACGACTTTGGATAGTAGCTGAATTGATCATGTTTTTAAAAAGGGTATATAGAAACTCGTCATGTTTCTTCTGAGCACACCATCCAAGAAGAGCATTGTTTCCATAAGCATCCGTCATTGTATGAGCAGCTTCTTTGATGGCACCTAAGGTTAAGAAAAGAATGCATGAGCACATCTTGTTCTTATTTTTCATGATTTTTTTGTTCTTACCTTTGATGACTGAGCGAACGTTAATGGTATCTTGGTCCATGTTGATGGTGAGTTTACGGCTGATACGACGAGGATCAGAGACAGCAGGAGCCGCCATTGGCATGGTTGCGTGAGGAAAGTGAAAAGAAGAGGAAGAAAGAAGAGAGAAAGTAGAAGAAAAGATGTGATGTTTGTTGGATTGAAAAAATGAAGGACAATGTTTTTGTTGTGGTTTGAATCGTTTAAATACGATCAAAAGAAAAAGAAAAAAAAATAAAAGGAAAATCGAAAATAGAATTCCGGAGTTACACAGGCCAGACTGTTCTCGACCTTGAATTGATAAGGACCAATGAGACGGCTTGGATTTTGAAAAAATTTTGGGATTATTTTAGATATACAAATTCGAACATGTTGCTTTATTATGCATGCTGCGTCTTTACTGTATTAGCCACGTGTATGAATGGATATATGTACATCTCCCTTATTCCTCATCCTTCAAAGTTTGAGGAATTTCCTTCACTCTCTCGGACTTATTGTTGGTCAACCTTAAAACAGTCAGATCCTATTTTCACTGCATAAATGGGAATAATCGTAACCTTGTTTCCATTAGGTTTAGGCGTGAAAAAAAAGTTTAATTCTTTTTTCTTCCCCTCTCATGTACTTATCTGACATGTTCTCTCTTTGTCAGTTGGTTTATTTTGTTTTATTTTTTGCATATTTCCCCTCTTTATCCTTTCTATTCCTTTCCCTTTTTTTCCCACTCCGTTAGGATCAACCCGAAGTGTCAGCTCATAACACAACACAAAAACAGTTATTGGGAAATCTGGAATCTTTTTTTATTGTTTCTCAATGAGGAATTTCTGTGCAACCTCTCCAAACTCATCCAGTACACCGCGGATAGTCTTTCGGAAGTCCGCAGAGTCTGTGTCAGCATAGGATTTCCAAGAAGATACGCTCATTCGCACACGTTCTTTCCCAATCGCATAGTTAATTCCATAGCCTTCTGGCACAACTGCTCCAAAACCACCCCAAGCCAAATCACCAGGTGAGGTGTTGGATGTCGACAAAAGCCAGTACTGAGAACCCCAATACGAAGGGTCTTGATAAATGGCTGCCCCGTTCGACTCGGCTTCTTCAGCCGTCATCTGGCAACGGAGTCCCAATAGATGCCGATCAACACCTTGTCCTGAGAAAAAAAAATACGAACAAAGGGCTCCGTGTCAGAAAGAAAAAAAAAACAGAAACCGATTCTTTTCTCTCCCATCGTTCTTTCTTTTACCATTGCTTGCCGCCTTCATATATTCCAAATGACTTGCAATGGCTTTCTCGAGCAAAGTAAGTTTAGTTGACATCTTTTTTTGAAAATGAAGACCAATGGTTATCAGTAAATTTTTTTTTTCGGTATTAAGGTACCTTAACATCCTTGTCTTCCCATGCTTTTGTAAACGCCACAGTGTCCACTGAGCAACTTCGGACAGTTTCGGTTCGGCCAGTCAAAAACTTACGGGTCGAGGCAGATTCGTAAGTAGGGCAGGGCTTACCATAATGACGGTAATAGGCCAACTGGTAGACCATCTGAAGCCAGCCATCTGGACTGACCTTGGCTTGTTTCATAAAGTTCGAGCCATATCCATCATAATGCAGCAAAACACTATCGAGATCCCCAATGAGTTTCTTGGCGTTGATCTCGGCCTCGCTAAGCTTGGCATGCAGGTCCCCTGAGAGTTCCCAGGCGAGATGCTTCGGTTTTTCGAGCTGACTGATGCCAGACACTCGCTCTCCGTCATCTGTGATAGGTTCACTGTGTTGTTGTTGTTTTATACATCGATTCATTAGATATTGCAACCAGATAACCTTAACATGCATTTACCATATTAAAATTCTGTCAAAGATCTGCTGCGGGACAACGGCATCCGCAGGGGAATGCTACATAAAATTGTGTTTCCGTGTAAGCGGGACATAAACAAAGTTGTTGCAGCAAAACGCTCCGAACCAAATCTCATTGGTCTATTACCTCGCCATTAATGCCCGCACGACCGTTGTTCTCGACTATAATCGAAATCGCCTTATCAAGCCATCGGTTATGCGCATTGCGACCGTGGAAAATATTTCGATGGGACTCGTCCAGATCTAAAGGTGAACTATAGTCATCCAAGGAAAGAGCAAACAAGGACGTATCAAGTTCATTCAACGTCTGTCGATTAATTGTACTGCTGCGTTCTAGTGTTTGGCGGACCTAAACCATATCCATTCAAGTTGAGCTGTATCTGTATATCACTCACAGGCTTCTTTCTTTCTTCTCGTTTTTTTTTTTCTTTTACCTTAGCCCATGTATCACGGTGTTCGGACGTGAATATACCAACTGCGGGTTGACGTTTCTCGGCAGGTGTTTGTTCGACCTGATTGACCACTTGACGTAACTGACTGTAAGAAGAAAAATCAAACACCAAAGATGAAAATTGTTTTAAGTTCACGCTTATTTTGGGTATTATCCAACATGCGTTTACTTTACTTACCTTTCAATGGCTTCGACTGAGGCTGATTCACCATGAGGCCCAATCACTTGCACAGAAAAGAACTGATCCTTATAGATAACAGTGATATGCTTCGCAGTAGCAGGCCAGGTCGTGACAATCTTATCACTTGGTTCCGCTGCAATACGGGAGGTACCAAACAAATTCTTCAATTGGTGCATACAGAACGGTCCTGAACGAGAGACATCAGGTGGGATTTGTTCTCTATATTCCAGGACATTTTAGGTTTTTTCGTGCATCAACATGGATTGGAAAAGGAAAACTGCAAGACGAAGCCAAGCTCTGTCCTTTGCGCGTGATGTAGACTTACGCGTTAACTTTGTTGGAATAGCGAACCAATCCAGCAATCAGACCTGCAGAACGTTGGAGTTGAAGTTCGCCGACCTGACCTGGCTGGGCTGTATGATCTAAGCCCTGGTCAGGATCTTTGTATTGGCTCCACCAATTCACGTTGATCAAGGTCGGCACTCGGTACTCGAGGTAGCCTTTCTTCAGCCACAGACGGTCTAACCATGATAATCCGAGTTTGGCTTCTTCTGCATCTAGTTGATGAAGACGTTCCTGCAGTTTAGGCCCCAGACCTTGAGGGCTTATGAAATCATCTATTTTTTTGCTGACCGCGTCAAACTCAGTCTGGCTTAGTAAGGGTAATAAGGTGCGTTTGTAACGGGCTGCGGTTGCATCGAGTGAGGGGATAGGAAGTCTTGGTAGCTTGTTTTGGTTTCCAAAGGTCTTGGTCGACGTCTCTTTGGTTTCAGCAACTACAGTTGAGTAGACTCGTGCACTGTTATTCGCCCCCGCAAACAAAAAAATAAGTTAGGTTTTCATTTTTCCTAAAGGTAGCGTGAGACCTTTTGCAGTTCCGTACAAGGAAGTGTTTCGTCAATCCATGGCGAGAAACGGATAGATACATGGTTGGTTCCACCTCTTTTTGGGAAAAGGGAATAAAAAAAAGAGAGGCGTTTGACACCGAACTGCGGGGAAAATATAGTGGGCCGAAAGGCGTATATCTTATTATTAAAAGGTCAGGACTAACATGTGATTCCTGCATTTGATCCTGACAAGCAGTATTCTCACGAAGACGTCACAAATCACAAAAGAAACCAAGTCAACAAACGAGACTTACTTCTTACCTTGCCCTCTCCTTTTTCTTTGCTGACGTGCAATCGGCTTTCTAGTTCAGCCGTCATAAGCATTAAATAAGGGATGCCCTAAACCTGTGGTACCTCCCTTGTAGTACTACCTTGTTTTGGCAGTACTACAATGGGCTCGGAACTCCCGTACAGCTGACGTCGATATCCGGGAGATCAGCGCTGCTGTACTTTACTGTGGCGTTTCCAAATGAAGTGGTGCTGCACGTTCCGAGAAAGGTGTTCCTGTGCAAATATTCTCATTCACAATACGCGCTCTACAACCTCCGCAGACAATTTCCTGACGGCGAGTGGCTGGAACATATGAGTTGATTCAGAATAATTGAAAAGTTAAGATTCGGTTACCGACGTTGGCTCCAATTTGTTCCGGCAAAACATGGTAAAGCGGTAAAGGGGAAACACTTTGACAAAGACTTGTAATGGCGTCCTTCACTGCAACAATGACAAGCGAGATAAAAGGGATTGCCTTCCGTCCAGGAAGGAATAATCAACATATCTCGAGTCATTCAACAGCACGTAGCATTAAGCAACTATTCAGTCATAACCGATGTTACTCCTGATGCTGTGAAAGATGGCTTTTATCTATATTCGACGTGTATATTTCTGGAACCATTAGCCACACACGCCGTAAATGTTTTAGGCTGTCTTAAAGGGATTAAGTAATGATAAGTACAAGCAGTATTTCATTTCTTTTATGGAGACATATGGAATGAAACGTTTGGCTGACGACGGTTTTGTCGGCATGCTTGTTGACTTTTCTGCGGCGCAACGAAATGGCTTCATTTTAGCTATAGACGAGATTAAGGGAGAAAAGAACGGCGCAAAGTATCTATGAGGCTGCCGATTCCATTACAAACAGTCGGTACAGCGTATCAAGAAGAATCGTGCGTTCGTTCCAGAAGAGAGCGAAAATGATTTTGAAAGATTAGCGATGGACATAATGATTAGAAAGCATGAAAATGAGTATGTCGAAGCCAAACACAGTATTCTAAAGCAATCCCCGAAATTAAGAGCTTGGGTAGCATGATGGGCGGCTCCAACTGTCAGTAGCACGATATTTTTTATCTCAACAGAGCACTATGAATGCCGCCTTATGTAATTCAGTCTATACGACAACCAATGCAATGGAAGCAGCGCGTGCAGATATTTACCGCCAGATGCCAAAGAAGCAGCCACTTCCAGTAGCAATCAAGCAGCCCTCGCGCTACATGGCTACTGAAGAAGAGCGCATAAAGGCATATATGGAAGGGTTCGGGCTTCGATACGACCATGTACTTCGTAAACGCTGTCCTAGAAAGATCACTAAGCATAAGTCTGACGGTCGCGCTCCAGACACAACTACTGCGCTTATCCCCAAGAAAAGACACAGAGAAACTAATGAAAAAAATATCAGGTATATAATGATTAAGTACAATATGACCAAGCCTAATTGTTATACAATTGAACAATTCGGAGGCAAAACAGCTAGAAAATACAAACACGATAAGCAGAAAGTTTCAGAAAGGAATTACAAGAGTCAGAGTTCAAATATTGTATTTCTTACAAGGTTATTTGTTTGATTGTCGATCTATTCTGGAAAAACGCAGATTAGAGGAAGAACAGAAAGAAGGAGAGAAAGAGAAAGAAAAAAGCGCATGGAGATGGTCGCTAGCAGGGCAGAAAGAGCAGCACGTCTGTCCGAACTAAAAGTTCAACATAAACGTCTAAAAAATTGAAGCAGAAAGAAGAGCCAAGCAAAGGGCAACCGTGCAAGCTGCTATTAAAGAAAGGTCAATATACGAAATATGGGATGATATTAGCTCTATAAAATAAAATATAATACTAGTATTATCTGTCATTTCAATGCCACAACTGATATTAACGACAGTGAACGATCTAAAGTAGAGCCAAGTATGCCATAAGCTAACACTTCCTTTCAAGCACATAGCTGTAATAACTCCATGTTTGTCATAGCAAACCTTTGTGAATTGCTGTATCCTCCGGTTGGCTGTAAGACCGAGGTACCTCGCAGAGGTACCTCAAGTCACCTTTTCAGTATCCGACCTTGAATAGAACAAAAATTGTTACATTCTCAATTTCGAAAAACTAAACTCGTTTCCTCACTTTCCCGCGGCCAAGGCACTGATTAAAATTCCTGCTACTGTCAATGATGATGGCAGCCATGATACCCCATATCGACGTTGGTTGGTGTATGAAGCGCGAAGATGGATACTGGATCGAAGGAGGAAGAATGTTGACAAAGACATGTATGGGGAGCGTTCGATGCCAGAATGTTCACTGCATGCTTTTCGATGTGGATATTCGTCCTTGCCATCGTTAGCGTTGGTTCAATCTCGCGGCTAGAAGGCTGTAACACATGCCCAGGAACAACTGGGACATGTTACTTGCAAGGTTAAAGGTTCATTTCCGCTTCGCCAACGCCGTTTGCCAGATGTATCCTGGAGAAAGCGTCGGCCAAGACCAGCATGCGCAAAGTAGCTATGAAGCTTAGCATCCAACAGCAGATGGTCGTCAGCAACTTGAGCGGATAGAGCTGTCGAATCTTGTAGTGACAGCAAAACCCCTTGTTGTTGGCATGCACAAGGGTTCTGCTGTTTACTACCCTATCAAGGAAATCGACAGTATCCTATAGAACAAGGACAGAAAAGCTTATGAAAGACGAAAGATTCTCAAAGAAAACAACGTCCTGTTGGATCAGCCTTGTTTGTTTGAACAATTCCACCAGCTTCAGACCAGGCACGAAGGTTACTTCACCTGTTGCAATCTCATAAATAATGCAACATTGATCTGTTTCCGATAGCCAACTGTCGCTCGTTTTGCTAACTTTCAGATAACCCGTTTTTGATGGACGCGACGTTTAAAGCATTCAGAGAAGGGTACTATCTCCGAACGGCGATGATTTACTGTCAGGAACTTGACCGACAGGCGTCCCGTTATGCCGCTGTCATTGATAGATTTTCAGCGCAATTTTTTACTTCCTTATTCTTTACTTATGGGATAATTTTCCGGGATGAAGATGAGTTTTTCAAGGTGATGATGGACTTCTCTGAAGCGCAGTCTTAAGGGATTTATCCAAGCATATAAGCATTTAAGCGGAAAGGGCGATGGTCTGAAGTACCTAAAAGGTCGTTTCAGGCATTTCCTCCAGTCGGCCAACTGAGTGACGTGCAGCCCTTCAACAGCGGATGAAAGGGAAAAAGGTTCACAGACCTTGTTTATTCCCTACGATATATAAAAGAGAAACAAGAGTTCAATAATATCTGCAAAACGATTAAGGAGGAATTTCCAGTAGCAAAAGCCTGGATTAACTGGAGGAAGTGACGTGAAATCCGAAGCATAATTTTCTCTGCAGGAAGTAAAATGAAATGCGTCTTAAGGGAATCATTCCATGACCACTAGTAACGCGGTGGAATCGTTCCATAACCAGCTTTATGCATTTTTCTTCGATAAAAAGGGCAATGATCGACCAATCGCGACCGACATCGAGACATTGATAAAGTACATCAAGAACGATGAAAATGCGCTCGAGCACTTTCAATAAAAAGGGGGAAAACCAGTATAAACGGAAATCTTCCTCAAAAAAGGGTAATCAAAACAAGAAGAGAAAAACTGCAGAAAAGAAAGACAAGGTGAAAGACAAGAAGAAGAGAAGAAACAACAAATACATCAGCGATGGGAGAGCACCAGACCCAACTGAGACTCTCATCAACATAAAGAACACTAAAAAAGCGAAAAAAATTTAACCTGCAATAAAACCAGAAAGATAAAAGGGTAAAAACAAACATGCTGCTGAAAGTAAGTAACCATGCATGTTGATGTATTCAGTAATTAATCAGCAAATATAGAGCATGACATAGAGATGCAGGAAAACTCTTTACTGCTGCCTGATACATCGGAAGTTACTACTAGTAACAGTGCCTCTATGGTCAACCGACCTTTCAGCTACTGCCTGAAACTAAATCCGAAACACAGCAATTCTTGCTATATAGACGCTCCCATGGAAATGTTGGTTCACACACTTTTCCCAGCCAACTATGCGCCAATATATTACTTTAAAAACAAGTTCGACAACATCCTCTTCAGCACGTATATCTCATATGCCAGAAACGATGAAACAGTTCGGTTACACGCCTCAGAAAGTCTTCGCCAATTTGTTTGGGATAATGAAACATTTGATAGAACACCAAATGATGTGACAGAGTCCACAGAGCACCTTCTTTCAAGAATCTCATCATCTATGTGTTCGCTCTTTACATTTGTTAGCGCTCGGATAAATGAGTGTACCAAAGACCTTAATTGCTGCACGACAATAGGGGAAGAGTTTCCACACTATCCCATTATTTATTTCAACCGGTGCAATATCCGTTCCCGTAAGCACGATCCATCTACCGTTTCGTCTATGCTTATGTCAACAATAACAAATGAGGAAACACGATCCTGTCCTACATGCAAAAAACCAGCGCTGATAGCAAATAGAGCTGACAGTTATCCTTCTTTCCTTCTACTATGTGATATGGCTAATGTCGAACAGCATCGAAAAATAAAGCCCCTCTATTCCTTGTAGACTTTCTCTTAACGGCAATACTTATGAATTATGCAGCAAGATACATGCAACCTTCAAGTCCGGCGAACATTTTTTTACGGAAGCGTCAGTACCTAGTAGAACAGGCCCTTTCATAGCAAAACATTAACTGGTTCGAAGAAGTACTATGCAATAAAATGACCTTTATCCCTACGTATGAACAACCTTCTGATATTGACCTTTCCGAATATGATGAGCCTATGTATGAACAAGATTTAGATTTAGATTTCTCCTTCGCTGATAGTTATATTTTGTTATATATTAAATTCTGTTGTTGCATTTTGTTAACAGGCTACGCTCTTTAGCTAAATAAAAAAAGAACATACCACTTGTTCATAAAGGCTATACGATCTTGATCCAAAAATAAAATCAATTTATGTAATCACTCGAATATTCCTATATACAAGGCTACCGTGAAATTTTGGCTCCTTCGACACTAATCATTCTCTCGTCACGCTGTCCCATATAGCCTGGTCCTTCCGGCACTATCGAAACAGGAGCCCGTTATTCTCTCAGGCATTTGAATTGCGTTTAGCAGCGACGCTATTTGCTAACTTTTAGTCACAATTTGCGAGTACTCTTTGGCACTCTAAAGTAGGAAACCTCTCGCAACCTCCATAGTTTACTTCATTAGTATTTTTCTTTTCTTTTATGCTACTTCTCCTACGGCACAATAAACCATTTCACACAAAAAAAAGTAGTTTCAAAGAGCGTGGGCAACCAGAAACTGAGCTTGATGGCTGAATATGAGACATGGAAGAAGTTGATCGAAACAAACGAATTACAGGTGCAAGAAACAATAAAGCGAGCAAGGCAGGTGGGGTCATTTGGGTTGATAATGCCATCGTACGCGAAGGAAGCATATCTGTAAAAATACTTCCAGCTGAGGATGGTCTCTGAGAGCAAAAATATCCAAAATATCACAGAAACATGAGAGGTACTGACACAAATACAGCTGTATATGGCTATCGTACCAAAGCGTCCCGATAAAGGTGTGCCATCATTGTGCGGGGGTGCTTGATAGTTAATAAAAGCCACTGCTGTTTCTGATGAAGCTCAAACAGCACTAGCTGGTCTGACTATGGACGCGAAATAGGGTTCTTAATGCCTCAGTATCGGGAGCATTCTCTTCGCATAAATTCGATAACATGCTCTGTCAAGTCTAAGACCAGCTGTTCGGCAGCAAGAGCTGTCATAACATATGCTATTCGGATATTGCATGGGTAAATCTTGTCAAATTATGGCATGCTACAGTTGAGTTAAAGGACATCGCATCCAAATTTTCCCCAGGTGGGGCGATTGTTGCGAATGATGCAGACACGCGTTATGACAAGCAACGTAAAATAGAAGTAAAGAACACGCAAAAATTTGGTACACTAAATTTGCTGACGTCAAGCAAATTTTGCCATCCCTTTTTGATAAACTCATAAGAAAAAACAGCGACCATTTTTAGCTTTGCCTAAAAACTTTCACTGTTTAAACAAAGATATGTCCACCCCACTCTTTGCCAGAACAGCTTTACTCGCTCGTAACGCCATTCGACCTACTGCATGGACCTCCACACGTTGTTTCGCATCCCAAAACAAGGAAGTCGTTCGCACTGAACAGGAAGCCATCGTGAACGTCGATGCAGTCTCGGGTGCTCCTGGTAACAGAATAAATACAGCCTTATCAAAACCATTCGTATACAATTTCCGTCATTGACACTTTGGCTTTGTCTTTTTTTTTCTTCGCAGAGGAACTCGTCCTCGAACGCTCTGTTCGTATCTTCCAGCCTTCCAAAACTTCCACGCAGTCCGGCAAGCACTGTACCAGATACTGGAGAATTGATTTCGATATCATGGAGGACGGAAACCGCTGGGAAAATCCTTTGATGGGATGGGCTTCTAGGTGAAGAACTGAACAAAAGGAAACCGAAAAAGAAAACAGCGCGCTAAAATGGGACATCTTATACTTAGCTCTGATTATCAACAAGCCTTGGCTCTCAAATTCACCTCCAAGGAAGATGCTATCAACTTTGCCGAAAAGCAAGGTATTGCTCATTATTGGCTAGGCATAACCGTGAGCTTATGACGGAAAACCTTTTTTTTTTTTTTATTTTATTTTATTTCCCCGTATACAGGTTGGAATTACTATGTTCAGGAACCTAAGCGGGTTAAGTTTGTTAAGAAGGCCTATGCTGACAATTACAAATACTCTGCCGGCAAGTTGAGATACGTTATGACCAAATAGAAACATTCCACATTGTTTCGATCAACCGAGTACTAGAACAATTGAACAAGTGGAGAGGAAACAATAGGGCCAGCACGTTAGACGAAGTAAAAATAGGCGAAACCCTTTCAATAAACTGCATCAACTCACACCTCGTTATGCCTATGGAGGGTACGAAGCAGATCATGACATTCCGAAAAGTTTGCCTTAGCCTAGATATCTATTAAAAGCAGGAGAGAACGGAAATTCATTTAGAACATATATGGCTGCTTCCAAGTATGAGAGTTTTAGCAAGAACATCAAGCAGTACGGTAACACTACTTGCAAGTGGACCACTGGTGATGATATATATAAATATGATTTTTCATCGTTATTGATATCCAATGGTGAAGAAGAGCAATTCTAGGCTTGAATGGTTTTTGAGGATATCGGCGCGTAAAGGCTACCAAGATGATACGGATTCCATGCTATATCGGTTCTAGTAACTATCGCTTTCTTTTTGGAGCATTCACGACTTTAATACGTACAAGAAGTGTGAAAGGAGGCTGTGAATATTGAACAGAGATACTAGTACAATCATTCAGATGGCCACGTTTACTTTGCTATTGTTATTGAAGTATGGCTCGTTTCTGGGATAATTAAACCAACTATCTCATTTTAACTTTCTGTTTCATACATGGTGGCAGTTGTAAGGAAGCCATCAGCAACTAAAGCCCATTTACCTCCTAAGGATATTCAACTAATGACTTAAGCCAAATTTCTTTGCATTGAATAAATACTGCTCTAAGGGTAACTTAACGAAAGGTATCCAGTTTTATTTACAGAGCATCATTTCATACAGAAAGTTAAAAAAGACGTCTTTCAACACGTCGTCTTCATTTCAAATGCGGCTTTCCATCGAGTGAGTTGCAGAATGTCCAACAAATGGTCGATCGGAAGCCGCCTGAAGCGCATCCCAGATTGTCTTGACGTACACTAACTCTAGCTGTTTTAATGTTGAATGGGGTATCTCGTCGATATCTTTGCGGTTTCGCCAAGGGATTATTATTTTACGTACTCCTGCGCGATACGCTAATATAAACTTGTGTTTGAAATCGGAAACAGGTAAGATTTGACCTCGTAATGACATTTCTCCCATCAATGCTGTTGTAGGAGGGATAACATCGTTGGAAAACAAGGAGACAAGAGCACAGACAAGCGCGATACCTTATTATGAGATTAGTCAAGCGCACCAAAAAAAAAAAAAAAAAAAAAAAAAAAAAAATGAACGTACCTATGCTAACACTGTTTTTAGGCACTGCTCCTCCAGGGATATGAATATGGACATCGTAGCGTTCGACAAGGTTATATTTTGGAGATGGTGCCAAGCCCAACGTGTGTGCGTGAGACTTGAGCCATGTCAAGGCAATGGATGCCGATTCTTTGATAATGCTACCCAAAGAGCCTGAGGAATTTGGAAGTATTGATTAGTTTACTTTATACGTGGCTGCATCCATATAGGTAAATAAAGCCTTACCAGTAACCTGTAGCTTCCCACAGCCAAGTGTTTTAGTCGCTTCAACAAACAAGATGCCATTGTCAAGAACGCTAGTAACTACGCCCGCACAAGGTGTCCTTTCAGCGACTTGCTTGTCAAATGCGGCCATCTATTTTTCCAGTAATTGCTTTCTCAGCGTACCTTTTTCATAAAAGACAAAATTATTCGCAACTTACCCCAAGTATAGCCTCAACTTCTTCCTCTTTCACCTTGGAACGATACAAACCCACATTATCCATCTCCTGCAGAAGGGCTAGCTCCGTACATTTGGCTCTCAGGATAGCTGTAATGGTTCTCTCCAGATTTCGTACTCCACTTTCTCGCGTGTAATACTCTACCAGCTTTGTCAAAACCTCGTCCCCCAATTGGACTTCTATTCCGTGGGCCTTGGATTGTTTAGGTAACAGATGTGATCGTGCGATATGTAACTTTTCTTCGACGGTGTAGCCTTGCAGTTGGATCACTTCCATTCTGTCTAGCAAAGGTCCAGGTATGTTTTGCAGATTGTTTGCTGTGGCAATGAACACAACATCAGAAAGATCAAATGGGACGTTGAGATAGTGATCCATAAATGTAGAATTCTGTTCTGGATCCAACGCTTCTAATAATGCCGCTGCTGGATCGCCTGCATGGGATGATCGACCAAGCTTGTCGATTTCATCTAAAGGTCTAATTCTTCAGCATTTCAACCCAAGAGCATATGACGTACCCAGCAGAAATACAGGATTACGTACACCGCATTTATGCAAACCTTGCATTATTAGTCCAGGCATGGCTCCTACATAAGTACGACGATGTCCACTTCATTCATAGTATATCAGTAATTGTTCACTTCTCTTTTTTCAATCATTAGCTTACCGTATCGCGCTTTCATCGCGAACACCACCTAAAGCAACTCGGTGAAATGAACGACCAAGTGCGGCTGCAACCGATTTTCCCAATGAAGTTTTCCCCACTCCAGGCTAGGATATCTGCGTCAGTCAAGCTGTTTACCAGCAATGGATTGTTATGATATTTCAACCTACAGGTCCAGCAAAACATAGAATAGGAGCTTTGATATCGTTTTTGATTTTCATGACGGACAGGTATTCCATGATCCGTCGTTTTACGTGAGCTAAGCTATTGATTTGTCAGTATATCAGTACACAAATTGAGCTTTCAAACGCACCCAAAATGCTCCTTGTCTAGTAGCTGCCGCGCCTGCTTAATGTCAAGGTGACTTGACTGCTGACGAAGATCCCACGGCAAGCTAGCCAGCCATTCTAGATATGCGCTACACACCGTCCATTCGGAAGATGTTGTTTCGAGATACTTCATTCGCTTCAATTCTCGCTGAGCAACTGCGATGGCATCCAACGGGAGATGAGCATTGGCTAACCGGCGTTTCAATGCGAGGTATTCATCGCTGTCCACATCTGATTCACCGCTGAGCTCATACTCAATAGCATCTGCCTGTTAAATTTTATGAAACCATGTGAATCTGATGAAATTGCTAGTGGGTTTTTGTACCTGTTCGTGAAGGAAAAACTCCCTCTGCGGTGCGCTCAGAGTATTACCAATATTTGAATACAAAAGCCGTGAAATTCTCACCACCTTACCAAAGCAGGCAGGGAAAAGGTTAATTTGCGTATACCCATCGCCATTCACATATTTACCTGCAGCTGCCGCTCCATCCATTCGGAAGCTTTAATTACACGACCTTGGAGATTTGCAGCAAGCATGAAAAGCTTTTCCTGAAAAGAGATCTCCATTGCAGAAATAACCATGTCGGCCAGGACCGAGAGAGGTTGAGTATCGATTGACTTGATTAAGGATGTCATGTTCTCAGTGCCTAAGACCTCTGCAAATTCTCGGCACAGTTTCTTGAACCGTGGATCTTCCATCGCGTCATCTTGCATAAAATCGAGATTGGCTTTAAATTCCGGCTCATAAGTCATACTGGTGATTTTACACCTTTGTAATCCTTCAACAAAGACTCCGAATTCGCCAATTTCCAAGCGCTGGACACGCACAATGCGCGCGATGCAGCCCCACCCGTAAAGCCTGTCATGACCTTCATTTGGGACAAGGCTGTCGCGATGTAGTGGTAAAGTCAATGGTACGGATGGGGCTAAGGAGCCAGTTTCAGTATCCTTCAATAGTGGAGCAATGTAAGGAATACAGACGACACGAATCTGTTCATCCTCTATACGTCGGAAATAACGTTTCGTTAGTTCAGTAGCTTCCTTGCCCTTGATGACTAGACGAAGGGTAGCTGAAGGTAAGAGTACATGCTGCTCAAGAGGCAGTACAGGAAGGGACATTGGAAACATAATGCAAGTTGAAGCGAAGAGTGAAGGAAAAAAAAGGAAAAAGATAAAAGAGATAGTTACATCCAATAGATTTTAAACGTCCGCTTTTATGCAAAGAAACTATCAGCATTTTTTCTCATCCTGTATGACGCAAGAAGAACATTGCATGCAAAGATGTTTGTCGCGCAGTGCTTCGGCTTAATGCTAAGCACAACAAGTCCCTATAGCTTATATGTTTACCATCAGCAAATAACCTGTGCAGAGAATACGATAATACAAACTCTGCAACTTAACAGTGACATGAGAGGGGCAGTTTGATTGATCTAGCTTTCTGTGCAGCCACCGAAGCATACCTCATCTAGATGGACAGTTAATATTGCGTAAACTTTAACTAAAGATCTCATAAAAGGAATCATTGATATCAAAATGATATATTCTCTTGAGCTCCATAGCTTCTTGTGAAATAGTGCAATACGTTTCACACTCGGCCTGGGAACGCCCTGGTCACGCCGAGGGTCATCGCTTTTCCACCTCCTTTTTTTTCCTTTTTCATCTGTTTACTTTTGCTGAATCCTCGGATGGGCTACCATGACTTCTGCATATACTGCAACAAGGCCTTGTCAAGATGTGTTTCTATCTTACGAGGAAAAGCACATGGAGTAAAGTATAAAATAAGCTCTCGTTTTTTTCTGTTCGCATCGGATGGGCTTTGTGTCACCCATGCTTTTTTGCAATCCCTTCCACGCAATGATTCAAGTAGTTTGCCTTTACGGTCAATCACGCTCTGAAGACATTCTCCGGCATGAAACCTCCAGTAACATGTACCAAATGCAGAAATGAAGATAATCTGTGTCAATTCTTTTCCACTAATCTCACTGACACTTTGGCTCAATCGATCGAGCTCAGAAACGCCATATATGCGTGACACAAAATCTTCAATACTTGGCGCGGGTGAATGGAACTGGTGCCTGAACCGTCGGCTATTCACTCAATAAACACAGAATTCTTACAGTACCAACGAGGAAAGGATTGAAAAACGGTGCAATTCACAGGCGAATAACTCCTTGTGAAGATTTACCCAACCTCTCATAGGATTGCGTGTAGGGAGGTTTGAACCTTTCGAACTATTCAACAACGCATTGAGAACAGGATTGCAGGATCGCATACAAAAATTTGCTGTCAAGTCCATATGCCGTATCCAACACAGAAAAAGAAAACAAACAATCACTCTTCAGAACAAAGTTAATGGCGAAGCATAGACAAATATGTAAGAATAAATAACAATAACTACAGACAAAAAACAACTCGCACTATCGCTTTAAACGTATGGTTTGCTTACTTTACATGGTACGTTTAATAAGGTCTAACCTAGCTTGCTGTCTTTCCATACATCAGACAAGTACCTGACCTTTTTGATGATACAAACAGAATTGGCTAACCCATTTTTACTGATATTTTCCTTCATTCTCAACTGCCTTGATCGTCGAACATCACCTTTCTCAGACAAGAGATTGTAGGATACGTTTCCAGTCAATGCAAAGCTATCCAATTCCCTGGCCAAATTTTCATTGCAAAATACATGAGCATGAAAGAAGAAAAATTTAATCCTTTTTGACTTATCTTTTTCCACCTGAAAGAACAAGCTATGACATCCCTTGAGGATCTTTTTGGAAAATTGGCAATGACGACCGTGACAACGGTCTCACGAATCGCCATTGGCCATGCAACCAATGCTGCCATCGTAATGTTTTCCTGTTTGCTCGAGGACCATGCACTGACCACATCCCATGTAGCGTAATGTAACCACTTTAATTGCGGAAAAAGTTAAAACGAAACAAGAATCACGCGAACTGCAAACCCTACAGCGTCAACTGGACCTCAAGGTAAAAAATCTCAAGGTATGTTGGAACAGTCCAAACGCGCAAGAGATCTTTTCCCTTAAGCTGTGAACCCAGCCAACAATCGACATTATCTCGCGCTCTGTGGCCGACGGCAACAAAGATGTTGAGCCTGCATTGGAAATGTGTAACGATCTAAAGCATCAAATCGACGATTTCACGGCTGAGATGGATGACGAGCTGGGCAACAAAAAGAAAGGCGGAAACACCGAGTACATCATTGTCCGTTTGAAGCGCCTGCTTGCCAATGTGGATGATGTGGTACCTTCACTGCATCTAGCCTTACGATCGTTGGAAGCGACCTCAGGAAAGCCAGCTATTTCAAGTTCAAGCCTGCTTCAGGCTGCCAGTATCGTGAATGCTAGCAAAAATGGAAAACCAACCAAATTCATACTGACATTGTATTCTTTGTTCGCTGCCAATGTTCGACAAGAATCACCTTTTACTTGGAAAGAAGAGTTCCGTAAATGCCACCTTATGCTTGAGCAGCGGAATTCATTTGATTATGCTTTGACTATTAGAGAAGATTTCGATGACGGACTTTACCACGAAGAACTGGAGAATGGGAAAGAGGGAGCCATCGGAAGACTTCTGACTTGGGATATCAAGAACATCAGCCGCATGTATTACACTCGCAGTGGCGCTTTACTTAACATTGAAGATTCAAAAACGCCCGTCCTTGTGTTTAAAGTGTCGAAAGGGAAAGAAACAAAGCAGAGCGAAGAGCATCAGGGAGTCAAGATCCAAGAGGCGCAGCCGGAGATAAAGCGCGACGAACTACAAGAGGCATATTATTATGCAGTCGCATTCTGGACTGATTCAGCAAGTAACGACAACGGTGGAAATGAGGAGGATGCTGTTGCTGATGATACTACCAGTGCTCAACCTGAAAACAACGAGCCTGCAGACTCCAGTACTTCATCAAACTCAGAAACGGAAGGATCCTCTTTCACAAAAACACTACTGTTACTGGAGTCTGTAATTCAGCTCTGCTCGCTCGAGGTATCCGAAAGAATAGATTACTTGAACGCATCAGACGACTTGATCAGCTTGTACCTGGCTTAATGTCTCAGTCAAAATAAGACGTTCTACCTTGTCCACTTTTCCAGTGTTAATGAATTACGCAGTTAATGAATTTTAATACAATTGCGCTTTTCTAACGCTTATTAAATTTGTATACAGATACTCGCCCTCCAACAATCGATGTAATAAATTAAGAAGAAAGGGGGTAGAGATGGAGAGACACTTGATCATTGACGAGAAATATCTACAGAGAAGAGGTTTACACTACGATGTAGTGAACGCTGGTTGTCATCCATGCTGCAGTTTTTGACGCGGTTGACCTTCCTATCCAAGCTTTCGATCACAGACATCACGGCTAATGCATCTACTTGAGGGCAGGGTTCACTTGGCAAGATAACACGGAGTTTTGCAGGCTGGTAATGAAGCTTGTTCGTTCTGCGGTCTTCCAGGCAGGGCCTTTTGCTGTCATGCCCATCTTCTGCAGATATTATTTGGAAAGAAATGCCACTGTTTGTGAGTCCTAACTCAGGTTTCAACGGTGTCACGGTAAAGACTAGCTCTAGCAGACGTCCGACAAACTTGCATACGGCTAGAGCCTTCTCACACACCATCTGTACAACAGCATGAAATGTAGGGTCTGGTATTTCGGCACCGTACCGAAATGCTAGCATTAATGCAAGCAATACACGTTGTTTATGGGAAAGCCCGCAAACATTGGCAAGCGCTCCTCCTGCTAAGGGCATGTGGAAAGCGACAAAAGCACGGGAACCTTTAGGATAATGAGACGTAAGGTTGCTCAAGTGTAGAGCCGCGGGAAGTAGTCGATGAAGCTGAACAGGGTGGTCCCGGTTGAAATATACTGGAGGTATAGCGTCCAGCAGATTTTGATAGATGGCATCATAATCATTCGGACGAAGCGCATAGTGTGACTGCAAGGCATGTTGTTTAACTTCTTCCAGAAGTGGATCCTTGGCTAATTCGGAAGGTGCAAGTAGGTGGTAACAGAGGCCTTGGCGGACACCTCCTTCACTGAAATACACTCGCCGGATGGGTATCACTTCTGTAATTGCAGAAACGAGGAAGCATATGGCTGGAACCATGGCAGCACGTCGTTTAGAGATCCTATAAACGCAAAGCTGTTGTACCAACTCGTCCGGTGTATATGCCATGTATCGCTTTGCAAGTACCCGTAACTGCTCTCCTGTTAGTGTGTACCCGTGGACAATTGGAATGGGATACGCTGCTTTTTCTGAAGATGATTGTTTTCTGTCGCCTGCTGCCATCGATAGGTAAGCTAAAGCCCGGAATCCTCCGCCACTCTACAGGATCAGCTATAAATCGATTATTGATACCCAAGGAAAATATATTACCATGTAGACCGTGTATCCTTCGTGATGGTACAGATCGTTTGGTACACTGATATGCTTCGTAGCACCTCGAAAGTTCTCCGCGATTTCATTATATAGCGCGTCGCGATCAGCAGCTGCGCTGCATTGGGCCATCCTTTTCTTCAATACCGCTGCTCCGTAAGGCAAGGACATCGGCGAAGATGAAGCCTCGAATCGGGCTGCGTCTGTGGGCGTCATTACATAATTGCACTCAACCGACCCGCCGCCCAAGTCCATGACAAGACCATTTGCTTGATAAAATGACCCTTTGTATCACATTAGTCAGATTACGTGCAACTTCGGACAAATCCTTGTATTACCTGCAATACCGAGGGCGGAATACATAGCCTCTTGTCCTTTTGACAGAATGTCTACCTTCCATTGTGTACGTTGGTGTATTTGTTGGATAAAGTCTTCAGCGTTTTTTGCTGTTCGCGTTGCTTCTGTGGCGATCACTTTTACATTTTGAGACTGCACATTAGCATGTTCGCAGAGAAGCTTGAAGCGTAAAAATGTGGTAATGACATGATCTATGGTTTCGGTCGGAATGATATGGTCTTCGCCTTGGGCTTCCAGTAGCGATATGGGTGCACGTTCTTCATATACCAGGGGTAAATGGCGTACTAAAGCTGCGATGATGCCAAAGCGAATGCCATTGGAACCCATGTCGACTACTGCAACTGGGGTTGTACTACCGTCCATATCTTTTTTGACCATTGAAGCGATTCCCTTTTTTTTTTTTGCAGGAGAAGGGAAGAAAGAGGGATATGGCTAATTAATTGGGGGTTTCTTTTTCTGGTTATGGGAGCGTGTCTGTTTCATATTGATAAGAATTGTTTTGCCTTCTTCCGTAGACGCGTTTTCCGAACGGAGCTTTTGACAGGGAATAAGTAAACGACGAAACACACTGGCACGTGCGGCACTGAAAACTGGCCTTTGGTGGAAATTATGGAAAGCAATAAAAAATGGACGAATCGTTTTGTGTACCCACCATAGATCAAAGGGCAAATCGATCGACGTCAATGAATCTATACTAAGCAGAACATATAGTACGCCCTGCTGTTCCGTATTAGAAATTACTAGGTAGGGGTCTTGTCTTGCATGAGAGACTATATCCCTTGGTGCGTTACGGAGTTTTGGGAAGTCCTCATAGTAAGCAGCTTTCCTTGATTGGGTTTGACCTGATTTAGAAAACCGATCCGGGAAAGCACTCATTGATTTCATGAAAAGATTATTCTATCCCGGATGATACACCTACACTTTTTCATACAGACACACGCAAACAAAGAATAGCCAGTATCGCAGAGTTTTACGTGGCTCACCCATGGCGCGAGTCATTCAGATTGAGTTGGATGGTACGCGCGTCGGTAGCTTTCTGCAAGGAATGAATTGAAAAAATTCATTTTGTCTAGTATTCAATAGAGAAAACCATAATTATCGTTGTTTCCGCGCGTTTTTAGCATACGTTGTCATTACTAATTGTGAAATGTAAATGGCACGTTGCTTTTGCAAGCTTGCTGGCATGGTTAATTAGAATATATACCATGATCCATTCTATCTGAACCCAATAGCACTACAATATCGGAAGTTTCACCACAACAGTGACGCTTGCATCCAAATACACGTTAAACGTCCTGCTTCATATTTTAGTGCATCATCATAAGTGTTTATTACAAATGCTATTAGTGTATTCGATTTTTATTGACTGCCTGGGGAATGCTGGTGGTGGTACTGAATACAAGCGTTCATGTATAGTCCAAAGTGTCTGATGCGTTAACCAAGCAGTCAAGTAGGGCATTTTCCAGAATTGTGTACGGACGCAAAGGAACTCCTGTTCGTTGCATGCCTTAATATCTCAATTATTTCAAAGTCTGCAATCTAGCAAGCGATGTATGGTTTTTGAATCATGTAACGGAGTGATCTCTCTGAGGAAGATAGTGCCAGTTGCTGATGGATTTTCGTTAAAGATAGACTGGGCTTAAGAATCTTCTTCCTTCAGATCAAGTATGACAAAGAATCCAATTTTCGCTTCTTGAATGTTCCAGAGATAGTTCCCTTATGGTCACTATCGAAAAACACGAAATAGAACAGTCGATTGAGAAAGATAGAGTTATTAGCTGCTTTCGGACAAGTTTTGTTTCACGGTTAACGGATAGAAATCGGAGCTATGAGAAGCATTGGGACGGCGAAATGGCAGCAACGTGCAAACCATAGGTAAAAACTGCCTTGAAGTAATAGATAAAGCGTGCTTCAACTAAGTTGATGTTTTTCTACTTTATATCGAGGACTTTATGTTTATTATACAGTTTGTACGAGCTTATATCATGTTTGTCAGTACTGGTTGTCCTGTGAGCCCTTCCCCTCACTGTCAAAGCGGTCATTTAAATCACGCATCGAATCTATCCTAAAAATAGGGTTTGTTGCTGGACCCTCAGCACGTTGTCACTCTTTCTTCACATCATGACTTTCGACTACAACAGCATTAAGACTAGCATTATTCCTCACAGAGAAGAGAACTACAAATATACCTATGGAACTGCTGGTTTCCGCACCAAGTAGGGGTTATATCCCGAAAGCAGTAATGTATTTGCTTATGTTCTTATTGCCTTTAGGGCACATCTACTGGACTCGGTTATGTACAAGGTGGGCATCTTGGCCACCTTGCGTTCCAAAAAGCTCAATGGAGCCACTATCGGCGTGATGATCACAGCATCACATAATCCTGAAGAGGTAAACACAAAACGAAACGAGATGTACCTGCTGCATCGAACGCTATAAACTAACGTGCGCTATCCAGGACAACGGAGTCAAGCTTGTTGATCCTCGCGGAGAGATGCTCGAGCAATCCTGGGAAGTCTACGCGACCAGACTTGCAAATGCCAAAGACGGTGAGACATTGTCCGAGGTCATCCAGGACATTGTCTCTGTCAACAAAATCAACCTTGAATCACAAGGCGCCGTCATTTACGGTTTTGACACTCGGTAAACGAATCCTAATTGGTATTCCTGGTCATTTTTTACTCACAAAAACATAGACCAAGCTGTCCTGAACTTGTGAAGTGTCTGGAGAGCGGATTGCAAGTTTCTGGAGCCAAAGCGACCAACTTTGGCTTGTTGACCACACCAATGCTTCACTATCTTGTGCGCTGTATCAACACAGCTAACACAAGCGACGCATATGGAGAGCCCACAGCCGAGGGTTACTACAAGAAGCTGGCTGATGCATTCAAGACCGCTGTGGTAAGTGTGAGGCTTTGACAGTTAGTAGTGATCTGGTATATTTTCGGTTTTGACAATTCGGAATTGGTTCTCTTTTATAGAAAGGGAAAACGCGCCTTTCCCAACTTCACGTTGATTGTGCCAATGGTGTCGGAGCACCTAAACTCCGCGAATTTCTGAAGTATCTGTCGGAAGACGAGCTGTCCATTGAGATTCTCAATGACGATATTGGCACGGAAGGCAAACTTAACAAAAACGTAAGTACCGGGAATATGAAACAACATCAGTCTCAGACTTGTTACACCAGTGTGGTGCAGACTTTGTGAAGACCCAGCAACGCGCTCCATTGGGTGCTAAAATTGGTCCAGGTGATCGATTTTGTTCTTTTGACGGCGATGCCGACCGTATCGTGTACTACTACGTAGATTCTGGTAAAGATGCGAGCACACACAGTGAAAATTACTTACCCCGATGTAATAGATAATGTCTTCAGACTTCTGGATGGTGACAAGATTGCTGGCCTCGCTGCTATGTTCATCATGGAACTCGTTAAAGATGCAGGCATTGAAACCATTAAGGTCGGTGTTGTTCAGACCGCCTATGCAAACGGAAGTTCCACAAACTATCTCAGCAAGGTCTTGGTAAGCATTTAGAGGAAAATTCACAGTTATTGTGGACCTCATCTGTATATTATCGTAGAATGTTCCTGTGTCTTGTGTGCCAACTGGCGTGAAGCATCTTCATCACGAAGCTGAGAAGTACGATATTGGTGTCTATTTTGAAGCCAATGGTCACGGAACCGTACTTTTCAGTCCTGATGCATTAAACACCATCAAGACCGCAGAGGCGTAAGTAAAAACAAGATGACAGAGGTGAAGAAACGGATTTGTTAAGAATTATCTTAGTCAAAATCCAGCACAGCAGGCCGCTATCAAGCAACTCCAGGCATTAACAGAATTGATTAACCAAACCGTGGGCGATGCCATCTCCGACATGCTTCTTGTTGAGACCATCCTCACTAACCGACAATGGAGTCCCGAAGAATGGGATCAAGCTTACACAGATCTTCCAAACCGTTTGGTTAAGGTTGTCGTTGCCGATCGCCATATCTTCAAGACTACCAATGCTGAGCGACAGTTGGTTGAACCGGCAGGTCTTCAAGCCGAAATTGATGCTCATGTGGCTAAATACAGTCAAGGTCGTTCCTTTGTCCGGTAAATTTTCATTGAGTTCGTTTCCTTTGCAGGATGTCTTATTCAGATATGTAAATTAGTGCCTCTGGTACTGAAGACGCTGTACGAGTCTATGCTGAAGCAGCTACACGATCGGAAACGGATGAACTTGCGTACAAAGTTGCCCAGCTGGTTTATGACCGAGCGGGCGGTGTTGGCACTCGTCCATTGATGTCGTAAAGAGCTTAACATTCTTTGCCAATCATTTAGTTGACTTGTAATCGGATTCACCGAATCATTGTTGTTTGGAGAAGAGATATGTGTCCGCATAGTGAGCGCATTAAACTATATATCATTTCTGCAATGGGCTTTGAGTGGGAGAATTCATTTTGCGGGTAGGCTTGTAGGCGTTCCTATTTCTGCTTGTCTATCTATTTCCTCACGGTTAGCGAATCGTATGATAGCATTCATATCATCCCTGGGAATTGCCATCTTTATCCCGAATCTAAACGTAGCAATGCTGGAGAGAAGTGTTTGCTAATCAGCACAATATCAAGACAAATTACCACGCAGCGTGTTTGACACAAAGTTCTTTTACTCCATTAAAAACACCGATGGGTGATATAATATTGTATAAGGGATCCAGTACTTTCTACAACAATACGCCACCGATATATATGAAAAAGAAGTATCTATAATGTTCAATTGAAGTATCGACAAAGTAATAAAAGTTTCCCATAAATGATCGACTCTATTTCATAGTTCCCAGACTTTCACGACAGTGCTTAGCCAGGTGGGTGTCGCCCATACAGGCAAGATCCGATCCACGACAGCCAGCATGCCTACGCCTGCCACAAGGCGCTCCTTCCGATGACCAGCGAAATCCTCCTTTTCTAGTGCTGTAAACTCGAATCGCATCTTCCAACGACCGGCTTCGGCATCAGCACGCTCTTTCTCGGGAACTTTGACCGAAAGGTCCAGTTTCCAGCCCTCACTACCATACCCCGCCACATGGCGTAATACATAATGCGAAGGTCCTTCCAGAGGTGCCTCCTCACCTATGCTCCAGTCCACGACGTGACCGTCAAATGTTATTACTGTCCATGTGTAGGTTGGAGTAGTGCATATCACTGAAAACGAACGGATGCCAGTCGATGAATCGTACGAGTCATTCTGCACCACTAGGTTCGGGAAAGGGCCAGGTAATGCCTCTATCAAGCTAGTCGCGTTGCTGACGAGTTCTGGATTACCATGGGCTCGGATATAGGGAGTGGCATCAAAGTTATAGCCACCCAAAAATGCATTGAAAGGATACACAGATTCCCACTCGTTCATATTGTTATGATCTTTACGAATCTCTGCCTTGACACCAAGCTCAGCTTCAAGGCTATGGATAATCGAATGGATATACGGGCCGTGGTCAGCTTCAGCAAGTCCAACACTGATCTCTCCAGAAGTCAGATTCTTCAAATGCTGAACAAAGCTACTCTACTAGTTAACCCTCTTCGTTTCACCATCTTTAGGCTAGACTCACATTCTTTTCGGGTGCAGCTCGTCATAGGGGAACGACCAACCACCATAACTTCCTCCGCCAAGTATAACAGCGGTAAGGACTGCCGCTTGAACTACGAGAAGCAGCACAAGGATTCTTGCCAGGCAGCTTTTCCCAAAACGATGGACATGGGCAATGGAAGGTAAGCTTATCATAAATGAAATCATACCAAAAATAATCGCAACGATGACATCCACTGGCGTCTGCACGCCCATGCGCCCTGTTAGCGGAACGAAGATGTCAATCAGCGAGTATGCATAATCAGTGTATAAGAGCGCCAAAGGCAGCACGCTGACGGCATATGTCAAAGCATGCACCTTGGGAGCCCTCACTTTGCTCTTGAGGTTGTCTGATTTTAAGACAAATTCATTTACGGCACAGCCGACCAGCAGAATCAAACAGTAAATCCAAAATATATACGAGCTTGCAACGCCTGTCTGAGTCGACATTGCTGTGGCAAGGGCAAAGGTCAAAGCGAGCGAAATAAATGTACCATATTCCATATCCACATGCTGAGGTCCTGGCAGATAGTAGAATAGATACTGCACCCCATATGCGCCGATGTAGCCCATTGGGCCAAACACAAGCGCGCCATACCATTCTTTCGAGAACCAGGCCATATGGCGGTTGACAATCTCGGATGTCAAGAAGAGGGCAACCAATGTTGGAGCAAACAAAGCAGCAACCAGACTGAGCACAATGGATGCAACTGACTTGATGTAGGATACACTAATGTGTCCTAAAGACCGATATGGCGATGACTGGCTTGTTTTCTTGACGACATATGCAAAGAACACAAGGGTGACTAATGCCGTTATCATCTGGATGCGATAAGCAGTGGACCAGGAGTAAACCATAAAGAAAAGGCCTGTATTATGTTAAATTCAGGAGTCTTTGGGTGCAATGCATTCTTGCATACCATGGACATCAAAGAACACTACTTCGCTCGTTCGTTCGATTCCGGTAAGGTTTGTGCTTTTGGCCAAATGATTCACAATCGCCAGTGTATTTTCGCCGAGATGCTGAATTGCACCTGGTTGCAAATTCTTTGTGATATCAAGATGAGTGTGATACAGGTATGAGTTTTTGTAAATGGCCATATCAATCCCGGTAAGATTGCCATATTGCACAAATTGTCTAAAATCCGTGTCCGAAATAATAAGGCCTGTTCGGAAAACGTCATTTGCCTGCACCAAAACTGAGTAAGGACATCACAACAACATTCATGCCGGTTACTTACCATAACTGTTCCGTGAGGATGAGGTGCTTGTTTATACGCTTCAATCATTTCTCTTGAATTGGCCTGAAACAAGATTTCTCGACCGGAAGTTCCACAAGCATCAATATTAACCACAGCCCGGATACTGTTGTCAACTGTGTTACATTTCCCGATAAATAAATTACTGCAAGTTGGCTTACGTGTCTTTCAGTTCGTGCGTAGTGATAAAAGCATGTGATGCATCTTGCAACGTTTCCTCGGCACCATTGAACACTAGATGAAGGGTTTAACCTGACAACATTCCTGGTGCATGTTTTGATCTCACTTACAGAAAACGATGGAGTTTCTGTAACCCCTCCAATCCCGCTGGCTTAATGCTCGGATAATATCGAGCATAACGGCAACACCGGAGCCATCGTCGGTGGCTCCGGGTGAACCAAGAGTCGTATCAAAGTGCGCGTTGAGCAAGATAGCGTTTTGTTCACAGCTCCTGTCGTCCTTATCGGTAACAGCGTCAACTGGACAAGAAAGACGTACAATGATGTTTGTCACGTTTGTGTAAGACTTCAACACCACTAAATTGCAGATGTCAAATGATTAATCCAAAATTGCCTTCTACATTAACCCTGAAAGCAGGCGTACTTTTGTCCATGATATCGAATCGATGACTTCCGCTTTCCTTTTGTACCCAAATGTCGAATTGAGGTGCTCCAACAACTCCTTG
Source organism: Apophysomyces trapeziformis B9324 (assembly GCA_000696975.1). Taxonomy (NCBI): domain Eukaryota; kingdom Fungi; phylum Mucoromycota; class Mucoromycetes; order Mucorales; family Mucoraceae; genus Apophysomyces; species Apophysomyces trapeziformis. The sequence goes on from JNDP01001345.1 coordinate 332,010, forward strand.
AGCTTCCTTTTTGTATGTGTGAATTGCATTTTCTAGGTAATCGATGGTCTGTGCTTCTTGTATGGTGCCAACTATGCCTGTAGACAGCAAAGGTTAGCATGTAAACAGCACGGATTGACTTCAAGATCCCCTTACGATATCCTAAGGTATCACTAAGATATGATATAGTTTCCATGGCATTGTCTTCATAAAATCCCGATATGTCCTTCTGGGCAGCACTACGTTGCGACTGAGGCATAGGCAGACGGTAATGAAGGTAGGTGCTGATTGTTATTGCACACAAGCAGTAAATGACAAAGCGAAACCAGGATTGCACAGCATTCATGCGAGGCGGACCAGATAAGCTTTCCGGGAAAAGCGTCCGCCCTGAATTCTTGGTCTTGCCGGTGGCGACCATGTGTGCAATGGAAAAGGGAAAGACCAAGGGTCAGCCGGTAACTCAGTGTTAAAGAAATTGAGATGTCGGCTAAATGATATTTCCGATAAAGAAGATCTGCGGATACAGAATCTCTCAGCGATTGGGCGCCGTAACCATTACCCTTGTCATACCTACAAACGAGCATAAACGGGACGCTGTCATTCATTGCTCTTCCTCGTATGTAGATAAGATTGCTTTTGGTATCATCCGTCAGTCCCTGTGGACTTGGTATACCGTGGTCCTTTGCTGCTAGCTAAGACCTGGATCATGTTTCATTTTCGTGTTAATCCTAGTCAGGTTATCATGTGCAAGACACGATGCATGTTCCCACTTCCGTGCATGTAAACCCACAGACGGCTGTAACCTAACTTTATCTTGGACCTGAAGTCGCAGATCTCTTTGCAATACATGGTGATAGAAGTGCCAAAATATATCAGCAAATTGTCGGCAATGGTATTGGATGACCGGCTTGTGATGACAACTGATTAGTACCGTTGCCAGCGCCTTAATTTGGACACTGTATAAGCTTATGTTTCAGCGTCCAGCTGCCTTAAGCATCACAAGGTCGCAGTGTGAAAGGGCAACTCTTGAATTTAATCTGCATTGAACCCTTTGACGGGTGATCTATATCCCATCGTTCCATTTAAAACTATTTTGCTGTTATTGTGTCTGATCCCAGCTTTTTGTGCACCGTCGGAATCGGTTTCAGATAACCACAGAAAAGAAGCCAAACATTGAAACTGACTACGTTTCTTACGGTTTCATTTTTTGGCAATCATGTATAATTTCGGATCACCCTAGCGTAAGCCATAATGTCTGTTTTAAGCGTATGATGTGCCATATGGCAAGCGAAACAATTTGATATGGTCATTTCATCAACGGTTCCCTTAAAAGAATGGTGCGGAGGAAGTGTTTCTGACTGAATAAAGATTTGCGTGACACTATGTACTGCCTGCTGAAACAGCAGTCTGTGTTAACCGTTTTCCCGTCTCTGTCATAGTAGAAATAGCAAAGAAGGCTGTTCTCAAGCAAGTTCCCATTTAACGCATTGATCAGGATCAAGTAGAGTAGCATGTTGAATGTATCAAATTCACATTAGACCATTGAGAGATTTTAAATACTCTCTGTCTCAGTGACGTGTACCTTCTCCTTTTTTTTTCCTTTTTTTTTTTTCTTTTCGCATTTGCGTTCTGACAGTTTTTTTTTTTCTTTCTTTCTCTTTTGCACATCTCCCTTTCGCCCATCCATTTCTTAAGCTGTTAAACGGAATGTCTGAGGGAAAGCAAGATTATCGGATTGTTGTAAAGGACCAAGATGACATGCCACCACCTTATCCAGGTCCTTCTATTGTCGCTCCATCAATAATACAGCTCTCTCCTGCAGCGCGCGCGGCATTGCCCATTGCAAGTTATTGTCTTGCGAGTATTTTAATGACAGTGACCAACAAATATGTCGTCAGTGGTTCCGGTTTTAATATGAATTTCTTGCTGTTGACGGTGCAGGTATGTGTTATTTTAGCTTATATCTATTTTTGGTACTCATATTTTACGCTTCCATTTTGTTCAGAATGTGGTCACCGTCGTTTTGTTACAGTCTTTTAAATTTCTTAACCTCATCAAATATCGCGATTTCGATAAAGACGAAGCTCGCAAATGGTTTCCTATCGCATTCGCACTGGTGGCGATGATCTACACCGGTTCGAAGTCACTTCAATATCTCCGTATTCCGATCTACACTATTTTCAAAAACCTGACGATCATTTTGATTGCATACGGTGAAGTTGTGTGGTTTGGAGGAACTGTTACACGATTGATGCTGATGTCCTTCGGGTTGATGGTATGCAGAAAGATATAGACTTCCCGTAGAAAACTGAAATGAATCCTTTCAGGTACTCTCCTCCGTGATTGCCGGCTGGGCCGACATTTCAGAAACCCTTTCAGAGATTGTGAAGGTCAATACTACGTTTATTGGATACTTCTGGATGGCAACCAATTGTATATCGTCGGCCGCATTTGTTCTGTATATGCGCAAACGAATCAAATTGACCAATTTCAAGGATTTCGATACAGTATTCTACAACAATTTGCTATCGATCCCGATCTTGCTGATCCCTAGTTTCATTTTTGAAGATTGGAGCGCTGAAAATTTTGAACTGATGTTGTAAGTGGATCGCACGTGGTGTGACAAAAGGATCGCTCATTTGATGGTTGCACAGTCCACCGGAGAGCCGTCACCAGATGATCTGGGCTATGATATTTTCAGGTGTCTCTGCGTTCGCCATGTCTTATGCCTCAGCATGGTGTGTCAGAACCACTTCCTCTACCACGTATTCCATGGTAGGCGCGTTGAATAAGCTCCCCATTGCAGCTTCAGGAATCCTATTCTTTGGTGATCGGGCGAACTTTGGCAATATAACCGCGATTTTTGTTGGCAAGTATTTGAGCTAACTAGATATTGTAGAGGGCATTGACTAAACTCATTATGACACTCAGGTTTTGTTGCTGGTCTTGTGTACTCTTATGCCAAAACTGCGAGCAACAAGTCTTCCAACGGTCGATCTGACAATATTCCCATGTCATCATCAAGCCAAAGCGCTATGGATGCCGCTAAGGCTAATAACAAGCTATAAACATACAGAGATGGGGCATTAAAAAATTAGACCGATGTATATTTCTCGCTTTATTTGTTTCTTGCTTGTGTCTTTTCTTATATAGCATGGTCCGATTGTTGAAAAGCTAACTTACAAAGAGAGCTTTCTCCATTCTCGTTTCCGGGTACAAGGCATTCTTAACCTATCTTGTTTTTCCTTTTCTGTCTTTTACTTAACCTTTACGTAAGTGGTTTGTTGCAATAAACTGTACAGTAGCACATTCTCTGTGATTAGGGTAACAAGACGGAGCCTAGCGATAATGACGCTTGATGTACCACCTGTTTTTGTCTTGCAGGTTATGATCGAAGTTCGGATCACTTTTATTTTCTAAGGCTGACTATGATATGATTGGATAGACTTCCCTATCGGTTGTTGAATAGTCTCCAAAAAATTTAAATGTTTTTGGCGTTCGTCTCGCGTACTTGTCCAAAACGAACAGCATGGCGACATTAGGTTGGGATCGCGGTCAGATTTACTCAACAAGCGTACTTCCGGGACAGGAAGAGGTCAATTCTCAGTCAGAATTGACAGCTATGTTCCTGGATTTCATTCAGACTTTTCGACTAGGCAACAACTTCATTTACAGGCAAGTCTTCCCCCTTTTTTTTTGACGTCCCTGAATCGAATCGAATCGATTAATCAACTGTACAGAGATCAGCTGCGAGAGAACTTGATGTTGAAACAGTATTATATTGAAGTGGACATGAAGCACTTGATCAGCCACAAAGAAACGCTCGCTGACAAGTTGACCAATTCTCCTGCCGAACTCTTGCCCCTTGTGAGTCTTCACCGTCTGCAACAAAAAAAAAGCACGTCTCACTCACCTATTGTTAGTTCGAAAATGCCGTCAAAGAATCAGCAAAGCGTATATTATTTAGCGTGGCAAGTCAGAATCCGGATAACATACCCGATTGTCAAGTCATGCTGAAGTCCGATGCTAATGTCACTCATGTCCGCGATCTCAACGTGAGTTAACGATTCCGTTCCTGTTCGATGAAGAGAAGTGTTTGGTACTTAACATGGTTTCTGGTTTACGTTAGTCGGATTATATTGGCAAACTTGTTCGTATCCCGGGTATCGTCATTGGCGCTTCCACTCTTTCTTCACGTGCCACCTATGTTAGTATAATGTGTCGGTCCTGTCGACACACCGCTGTGGTTCCTATTCGTGGTGGGTTTTCATCTGTTACATTGCCAAGGAAATGTGGAAAGTAAGAAATGAACGAAGATAGTTGCAGTGGATACTGATTAGTTTGCGTAGTGATGCCGATTCAAGCATCAAAGAACCATGCCCAATTGACCCTTATGTAATTGTACACGATAAATGTAAATTTGTCGATTCGCAAACACTCAAGTTGCAAGAAGCACCTGATATGGTACCAGTGGGTGATCTTCCACGTCACACCATTCTTAGCGCTGACAGGTAATGGGCAAAAAACAAAAAGACAAGTGAATGTACAGGCATGACTCAAGGTAGGATTACAGATGGCTCACCAATCGCGTGGTCCCTGGTATGCGAGCCGTGGTGATGGGTATCTATTCTATTTTCCAAAACAAGGAAGCGGTAAATTTTCAGTCAAGCCAATCGAGCCCATGGTTAATGTCGCAGGATAGAAATCAACTGGTGCAGCTGCTGTACGAACCCCATATATACGAGTAGTTGGATTACAAGTTGATCAGCATAACAGTGGCCGCGGGAAGCCGGTGTTTACTCATGCTGAGGAAGAAGAATTTCTTAGGATGTCTCGTCAACCCGATTTGTACGAAACATTTGCCGCCAGTATTGCTCCATCAATTTTTGGCAATGAAGACATTAAGAAGGCCATTGCTTGTTTACTGTTCGGTGGCTCAAAGAAAATACTTCCAGATGGTATGCGGTTGAGGGGTGATATTAGCGTCCTTCTATTGGGTGATCCTGGTACTGCCAAATCACAGCTGCTTAAGTTCGTGGAGAAAGTCGCGCCTATTGCAGTTTATACGTCTGGCAAAGGCAGCAGTGCAGCAGGTCTTACAGCATCTGTCATTCGAGACCCTAATTCGGTAGGTCAGCGGTGCTGGTGGAACCATGTAAAACAATTTTGTCTTTTCTGATGGGACATGTTATAGCGAGATTTCTACTTGGAAGGTGGTGCAATGGTGTTAGCTGACGGCGGTGTCGTCTGTATTGATGAATTTGACAAGATGCGTGATGAGGATCGGGTGGCTATCCATGAAGCTATGGAGCAGCAAACAATTTCAATTGCTAAGGCCGGTATTACTACTATTCTTAACTCCAGAACATCGGTTCTTGCCGCAGCAAATCCTGTCTTTGGTCGATATGATGATTTGAAAAGTCCTGGCGAGGTATGCCTATAGTTCAAGCCCGACTGATCGAGAAATTGAACTATTATGTTATAGAACATCGATTTCCAAACAACTATTTTATCCCGTTTCGATATGATCTTTATTGTTAAGGATGAACACAACGAGTCCCGAGATATGGTAATTGGGTGAAATATTATATGGAGAACATGCAGAAGATTCGACTCACGTGGAACTGGCGTTCTCTTTAGTCCATAGCCCACCACGTCCTTAGCGTGCATATGAACCGACAAGCACATGATATGGCCATGGGAGACATTGACCTGGAGAAAATGAAGGCATATATCAACTACTGCAAAGCGTAAGCTATCTTGTCAATTATCATGACGGACCGATATTGATATTGGTATAGAAAATGTGCCCCACGTTTAACGGCAGAAGCAGCTCACAAATTGAGTAACCATTTCATTGCTATCCGTAAGGAAGTGAAGCAATCAGAGGCCGAAATGAATGCTCGATCATCTATTCCCATCACTATCAGGTGAGTGCTATTTAAGAAAATGAATGCAGTAATGACATTGCATTTTTGCAGACAACTTGAAGCCATCATCCGTATTTCGGAATCACTTGCCAAAATGACGCTTTCCAACGTAGCAACGGAAAAGCATGTGGATGAAGCCATCCGTTTGTTTAAGTTCTCCACAATGGATGCAGTTCAAAGCGGAGGAGGTTCGTCATCATGCCCAAAGACCCGTGATATTAATATAAAGACATACTTACATTTTTGATTTTCCTTTTTATAGCCGATGGCATGTCTCGAAGTGAAATTATGAGTGAAGTGCGCCTGATCGAAAAAGAGATTGTGCGTCGATTACCGATTGGTTCACAAGTTGCCGTAGCCAAGATCAAGGGCGATCTTTTGCAGCAACGTTTCTCCGAGGCTGCCATCATGAAAACCCTTTCGATTCTTGGCCGCAGAGAAGTATTGCAGTTTAGAAACCAAGGCAAGACTGCTTACAGAGCCTCGGTCTAAAAAAATTATTTTTTTTTTCCTTTATTCTCTCTTATTCTTTAGTGTAAATACAAATTTATGACATTTTTTCTTTTATATTTCGTGCATCTACACTTGAGACGCATCCTTACTATCGTGGCGCCATAACTACTCTTCGTGCAACATGACAAAGATACGATATTTATTACTGTGTAACGAAGAATAGAGGCACAAAAGAAAGAGTTATCATTAAGTTGACTAGAAAAGAAAGAAAGGTTTGGAATGGAAATTAACAATATTAATAAAAGGTAGAAATCCAAAGAAAGAAAGAAAGGTGCATCAAGCTGAGAGAAAAAAAGAAGAAAGTAAAAAAGTATTCCCCCGGGCGAGCCGTATTAAAGAAAGTAAAAAGGAAATTAGAAACAAATGAACAATGTCATTTACGCAGTCGCTTGGACGGCAGGTGAAGCTGCAGTTGCAGCAGTAGTAGTAGGAGCGGCAAGGGGTTCTTCAACCGTTTCCTCAACCTTGGGTGGCTGATCATCCTTGGCAGGGGGCACAGGAGCTTCTTCTGAGGTAGTGGCAAGATGCTGTTCCTCAGATGATGAAGCCGATCCGTCATGCTTCTCCTTCTTTTCCTTCTTGTTGCGCTTGAACAAACTGGTCAAACGACGACCCAAAGGCGAGCTGGGACGAGAGGTAGGCTTGGCAGCCTCTTCGTGTGGGGCAGCAGCAGGTTCTTCTGTTTCAGGTTCTATTTTTGTGAACGATTAGAAACGTAAATCAGGATTTGGTTCTCCACATGTGCTCTTCATCGTCTTTTTTTTTTTTGTTTGTTTACAGGAGTTCACATGTCTTTTGCTAAAAAAAAAAAAGTGTACTGAAAGACGAAGCTTACCGGCAGCAGTTGTAGGAGGGGCAGGTTCAGAAACAGCAGCAGTAGTAGTAGTAGTTTCTTCGGTTGGTTCCGTAGCATGCTGTTCTTCAGTAGCATGTTTTTCAGTTTCTTTCTTCTTTCCGAAGAATTTGTTGACGAAAGAATGACGTTTGATCTGATCAATCACGTTAGGTTGTTCTTTATGAGGAGTAGTGGCCGAGGTCTCGGCGTTTTCAGCAGTGGGAGAAGTGGCCTCTGTTGTTGTTGCTGGAGTTTGTTCGGTAGTTTCTTGAGTTACTGAAAGGGGGTTAGCATGATTTTTCTGAGAAAGGAGTAAGGTGTACCTTGTTCTGCTTCAGTAGTGGTAGCTTCTTCCGATTTGGGTTCAGCTTCTTTTGCGGGGCTCTAAAAATTCATTTTGGATTAGCTTACCCGGGAAGGATGATCGTCCCAATGTCACACATTACACGCCCAAAAAAGACGTTCGAATTTTTTATGCTCCGATCCAGCGGATTTGCCACAAAAAAATCAAATGATCAAAAGAAAAAAACAGCCTTTTCTCGTATGGCTTCTTATTTACCTTGCTTCGGTTGAAAATATTGGGAAGGAACTTTGACTTGCGCTTCTCAGTCTTTTCAGCCTCAGCCGCAGGAGTAGCAGCCTCAGTAGTTGTCGTGGCCGTAGTAGCGACAGGTTCTTCTGCAGCAGGGGCAACTTCCGACACAGGAATCTCCGCAGATTGTTCTGTCTCAGCAGGAACAGCAGGCGATTTATCCTTGGGCAGTTCTTCGGATGGCACCTTATCTGAGGCAGTGGCAAGTGATTTTTTAGCTTTGTTGAAGAAAGCTGACAGACGTTTAGCTGTTGTAGCTGATCTGGATGGAGTAGGCTTAGGCTGTTCAGCCGTCTTTGCCTCGGCCGACTCTTCTTTGGTTTCCTCTTGCTTGGATGACTCTTCAGTAGGCTGCTCATCCTTTGGTTGCTCTTCTTCTTTTGTTTCTGTAGGCTTCACCTCTTCAGCCTTTGAAACTTCAGTAGCAGCCACAGGGGCAGGGGCATTCTCGGACGTAACAGCAGTTGTTTCTTGAGCAGACATGTTGTAAAGAGCTTTCGAAAGAAAAAGAAAAAAAAGGAAAAAAAACTGGACGAGAGGAGATGTGTCAATTTATAACAAATATAAACTCAGCTTGTCACTTGCACAAACTTCGTACGGAAACGATCCACACAAATCAGGTGAGCCTTCTCGGCTGACGACGCATGTGATACAGCAAAGGCACGCAACCAAAATAAATCAGTTGTTTTTTTCCACTCTTCTACACGTTTTCCCTTCAAAGCAACTGTTGTAAACCTTGAAGACATGTTTATCATGCATATCACTTGATATAAAGTCAACTAGTCACTTGATCTCAGACAACTTTTTAAGTTTCTTCATTTCATAGCTTATTTTGGGCCTTGACTTGTCTTCTCTCTCGGAAGGAAAGACCATTCTTCCTCAAATTATTCATGCACAATATATCTAACGATGCAGTACCTATAAAACAGACGTCTCGTCGTACCACGCAAAACAACAAAGAAAAAAAGAAACCAAACTCTTGAGTTAAGTAATCAGATCATATCGCTCTACCATTTATCCCTCGTTGAGGAACAGCCCGCTTTTTCTTTTAGGTTTACTTTTGCCGGGGCGCCGTAGTTCTTGTTATGGGCTATTGAACATAATAACGTAAATAAAGCATGCCATCAAATGTGTGCCACGCTTAGCTTACGGGGAGCATCTTGTATCTTACTTATACAGAAGCCAAAAAAGAGAACGATAGCTTGATCTTTGCTTCCGACAAACCCACAGAAACAAATGAAAGCAATAAAGAAAGGTATACTGCAAGTCAAAGGTCGTTATTCTTTGACATCCTCAGGCATGACAAAACAAACCTTTCTGCAGCAGGTGTGAAAAAATCGATCGTTAGTGCAACCAATGTAGACGGATTTTCTGGAAAAGGAAACGTAACAAACCAAAGCTAAACTTAGCACACAGGTTCTTGGACCTGGCATTCTTCTGTCTGGAACGATGCAAACATTTTGAACGACACCCAACAAATGGAAAAAGATCCCTTACCAGCGAAAAACGTCCATGATGACGCTCATATTGTGCTATGCTTAAAGAATATATAAGCTCTTTATGAGTCATTTGATACCTGGCAATGGTGATTGAGAAGCAATAGCCTATATATGGAATTGAAACGAACAGAAAAGCGGTAGGCAACCGCTGCCATGGCACATATGTACATTCGCACATAACAACACAGATACAAAAAGGAAGTGTAACGTGAGCAAAATCACACCATCACCATGATTTTGAGCGTAACTATTTTTCTGTTATCTGATTAATGATCGTTTTCCACTTCTTGCGATCCACTGCCCTTTGGTCAGAGAGTCAAATTGAACTACATAGCGATTTAAGATTCCGAATTTTCACTTTTGTACAGATCCGGCTAGGTCATGCTCCCTATGCTGAAAACAGGTGCTCATCAAACTTGCACTCCCGTAAATTCCCGTCAACTTTGATAGCTGTTGCTAACATACATCTCTGTCGTACGATAGCTTTGTGTGACTTCTATGATTACCATGGCTTGTCATAGAGGAGGAAGGCTCAGCCTGGGTCGAAGGCAACATTTTCTGTCTATCATATGCCAACTTTTTGTTTCTTTTTCTTTACGTGTGGCTCTCTACAGGTTTTTTGACCTGCATGCGTTTTTGTGTTCTTCGTCATCGGCATGGTTGACCAACGATATATTCACTCCTCTCGTGGTATTTAACAGGGAGCTACTTGGTTTTAAGATGACCCTCATGAGAGACATCAAGAAATAGCTCTACTGTAACCTTACTTTGTAAAGCGCGTGAGTGCACCTAATGTAAAGTTTAAAATTCATATAGCATTTATGAGAGCCGGAGAATATGACTTATTGAACACCATGTATCTGTTATGTGTTTCAAGAATGATTTGCATGTAATTTCTTTTCCTTTGAAACGGAGGACCCTGTTTGTCCTTATGTTTGATGATGCAAAAAAGTAGAAGCATCGTAAGATCCGTATTAATGTATGACGTATTTTAATCACCCAGTTTATGAAGTAGAAGGAATTTCACTTTCAAAAACAAATGAACACATGAGCAAATCAATCAAAGACGTCTCCCCTTGCATTCGGTTACTATGTGGATATTTATATTAGCCGATCTATTCGCTAGAACAACGAATGCGTAGCAAAGCCGCATAAGCTTTTGGGTCCAAGCAACAGAAAAGCACATACTCGGCTCGGTCAAATCTTGTTATTCTACCATTCGGTATTACTCTATCAAAAAGGCCATTAATCTATCTCCTGCATTCTAGCCCCTTTCATTTGTTTCCAAATGACGATAGGCTTTACCCATTTCTCCCATAACATCAAAGCATGACCAATAGACGAACAGGAAAATTAACTTTCGTGAAACATTGTGGCATATAATAGCGCATAAATGTTTGTTGAAACAGCCAATGCTCTGTTGAATATGTGGAAATTAGTTATTAAACACACAAGCCCATGGATAGCTCGTCCCGTTTGTTGTTCTGCATGTACAGGCGCCGGAAAGGAAAACAAAAATTGTTTGATGCGTTCTTTGATATCATCGACACAGATATTTTAAACGTTCTCAGATGCAAGGTTAAACAAGACAGTCATCCATACCCCCGAGTCACAATACTTGTCTTATCATCCTGAATCCAGTATCATCTTCTAAGAAACAATAGTTTTTGGTTTTTTTCCTTTATTCAGCCATCATCCCAGCCAACTACAATTTAAGCACGAGCAAGACGGGCGTTGCGGGCCAATTGGCGAGCGTTAAGACGGACAACCTTCTTGTCGGTGGCCTTGGGGACAACTTCATCCTTTTCAGTTAAGATAACCTCGATGTGGGAGGGCGAAGTCATGAAGGGGTTACTAAGAGAAGTATGAATATTCCTGTACTGAAACTATATCGTTCGCCACTTACATTCTACCGTGAGCACGGTAGGTTCTACGACGGTGTTTGGGAGCCTGGTTCACAACGACACTGGAGATGTAGAGCTCCTCAACGTTCAAACCCTTAGCCTATCAAAGTCAACAAAAAATTAAACTTTCTATTCCTGCCCATCTCCCTGCCCTTTTTTCCCTTAATTACCTCGGCGTTGCTCTCGGCGTTCTTCAACAAGTCGGTAACGAACTTGACGGACTTGACGGGCCAGCGGGCCTGAGTAGTACCGAATTCCTTGGCCTGAGCGGTACGGCCAACACCACCGTTGAAACGACGGAAAGGAATGGCTTGCTTGTGCTCGGTGACGTTGTTCAAATAAGCATAAGCCTTGCTCAACTTCATGCCCTTGATAGCAGCGGCAACTTCACGGGTGTTCTTGAACTATAATGAAGCGTTAATTCAGGCCTGTGCTAAATTTCTGACAAGGTTTCCATTTTGATTTTCTACGTACGTGAACACGGAGGTAAGCGCCCTTGGACTTGGCAGCTATTCATTCATAGAAACGTTATAAATCGTAATGTAACTGTATTGAAACGCTTACCCTTGGCGGGGTTGGCTGGTGTAGTAGCGTATTTGACCATGATTGATTAGTCTATCGTGAAAAGGGTAACGATATCAGCAACCACACTTTTTAAAAAAATCCAATCTCCCATCGTTTATGTCGCATCCATCCATATCAATTTCATTCCATCCGCAATAGAAGCTGCTCTGATGGGGTACGTCCTTGATCTCCAATTAAGTTCATGCTCTTACCTTGCGAGAAATACGCACAAGCGAAGAGAAGGGGCAAGCTTCCGCCACAGCCCACGCTCAAAGATACTCTTCTCCAACCGGATTTGGTCTGCTAAACCCGCGATCCGGGCTTCTTATGTGACTGTCTATTTGAATTTCGAGATAATAACGGCGCCGGACCTTGCGTGTCCACTGTCCACCTGTATTTTTCCTACAATGGCAACGAATAGGCCTGCCTACCGCGATTCCAGGACGCCTCGAGCTGTGCGCGTTTATAGTGTTGCTCAGGAATCACGTTATCTAATATTTGAAAATGTGCCTGCATTGGGTTTAACTGAGGAACTACTGAAACAATGTCAAATTTATGGACAAGTAGAAGAATGTCATTTGCTCGATGATCATCCTTCCTCCTCTGAATATATGGATGTTGTCTGGGTGCGATTCGCAACCATGGCCTCAGCACGCATGGCAAAACGTCGTTTGGATGACCGTAATTTCTATGCTAGTCTTCTCAAGGTATCTTATGCACCTGAATACGAAACCGTGGATGACATCAGGCGGAAGTTGCAAGAGAGAAAAACAGCGTTGCTCCGCTATTTAACAGGAGATGTGAAAAAGGAACCGCCCAAACGAAAATCATCTGTGATGCCTGTCGTATATGGGCCTATGCTTCCCAACGAACCGTGTACTATCGACCATGCACAAATAAAACCGAAAAAACGCAGGCGCATATAGATTCCTGTAAACTCGTCTCTATCTTATCTATAATTCTCATGATATGAGAATGATAAGACGTGGAAAAAATGAGAATGTCATCGAGAAGTCATGAAATAGCCGTATTCAGTTCTTGTATGATATTCAATGTGATACACTCCGCAAGAATGAAAGCACGTATACTGCCTTTACCATTTTGGTTGGATTATTGCCTACCACTTCCTTTTGCGTTTGCAACCTAAAAGAGTTACAAGGAAGTGTCACCGCGAACGAAAATTGTGTCTAGCCTCATATGCGTAGCTATGTTCCGGTAAAAAATGTTTTCTTCAATAAAATGTTGCACTCTCCTGCTGGGTTGTCTAGAAAACGGCCTAAAATCAGTTAGATACAGCCACATCTTTACACTAGAATATCCACAGTAGTACCGCCTTCCAGACGTAATCTGGCATTGTTCCGTTGTTGTCAATATCGATTCTCTATCTTTCCATAATTAGAACAATCATTACTTGGCTGAGCAGAAATCAGTGCGCACCTTGAACCTACTTTTGCGCCAGCCAGCAATATAAGTTTTGGGTTGATTGGGCACGAGTTTGACGTTTGTGCTGTGACAGACTAACTACTGCTGGAAGGAAAAAACCCGTGCTTTTATTATACATAGTCCAATCTTGATCAGGTCTGGTATGGTTTCGGTATCTTGCAATAATGTTCACTCAAATGCAGTTAGATGGAATACGACAAGAAGAACCGACAGGGTCTATCACTGTTACTGTATTCCTGTAATTTGCGTATATATAAGTAAAGTTTGGTGTCGAATTATAAACAATACATAAGGGATGCGACGCTTTACCTATTAAAGCCGTATGGGCAAATAGTGAGTGAAGAAATAGAGGAATTGAATAAGAGAAACGCTGCAGAATTAAGGGAAATTACTGATTATACCATATAAATATTAAGCATCCATTAGCTGTTCTGGCATAAAGTGGAGCATTGTCAAAATGTTCTTCTTCTGAAGCTTAGAAAGAACGACCCCTGCGTATTCTCACTGAAAAGCGAGAGACATTGTGAGGGTTGCTTTCATATTGTGACCGATTCACGTGAAGATATAGCTTTCGATCACAGAAGTTTCTGCTTCAAGATGCCAATAACCATCAGTTGTCCTCACCAGCAGATGACCTCAGAAATATACCGATAGTCGTTGGATATGCATATCTGTGTGTGACGTCTGTAAATCGAAGACAGGAGCAGGCATTTGCTGAAGTAATCCAAAATAAAAATTTAAACTATATGAGTGATTCTAGCGTTGCTTTCATAATCAAGCAAAATGTCGTAAATGCATGGCCCGTCAGCGTGTAAAACCATCTAGAGAAGAAGTGAGGAGAGTTCCAACATACTTGTTACTATTTCTTACCGTTATTGGCCTGTAATAGATTTTCTATGCTTTGTGTCATCCCGAAGATCCTTTCTAGGATCATGGACCATGGTTTGATAGCACTAGTCGTTACGTCTTTCTTTAGGTATTCGCCCTACTGCAGGTTTCCGAATTCCAGGTTTTCAATCCCCGTCAAGAGGTTTATATCCGTCGGCGTCTGAAAGGCATTGACTTAAGGCGGCCCTCTTTTTGCTGTGCAGGCAGACCACGATGGTGTATGGAATTAGTGGTACATCAACGAGTTCCTGGGATGACATCGAACCGGAAAACAACAGCAATGATTTCATTGGGAGCGACGATTTTCAGTCAGACCGTATTGAATGGTTGCGCAAATCGATACATGAGCAAAAGATACTGCTTGATGCTTTAGAAGGAAGTAACCAGGCAGAACACAGCAATTTGGATGACTTAAAAAGTCGCATTCGCGCAATATCCCGGCAACTCAAAGGGCATGGGCCGTCATCTAGTATGATAAGTCTTGGAAGCCGGCAAAGATCGAGCCCACAGTTGTGGACGAGATACAAATTGAACCTCCAATCCCTGGAAGATATAGCCGACCAGAGCCGAACGTTTAAAAAAGAAGTAGATTATATCCTAAATACAGGTGTAAAAAGCACATATTCCAAATTGCTCGCCGAAACCGAACGGCTTAATCAGTCGCAGATCGAACTCGCTCGTTTGAGAACCGGAAAGGCTTCTTTTAGACCATACGTACAAACACTGAATACACGACCTAATTATAGCACGGATAACAATAATGAGATAATTGATGAAGTGGACAGTGAATGCAAACAGCGTCTGTTTGAAATAGACCAGAAAATGAGTCATATCGACCAGAGAGAGAAGGAGCTTAGAATGATCATGGAACAAGAGCTCTCGTGGATTGATGGGGAGATAGAACACGGGCGCAAAGAGCTGCGCGATAGACAAATGTTTGAACAAGGGCTATTTGTCGGTGATACACTTGCACGATTCATTGATCTTCTTGACGCACCGGATAATGACATGAACTCATCATATGGCCGGTTTGATCCTCCCTCTAGATCTGCATCAGCACCAGTGCTTAGCACGCCTATCATAAATATCTCAAAGAACGTATGTGCACCTCCGCCTATACCCACTTCGCAGAGGCCAGGTTCACCACGGTCTGCAGCTGATATCAAAGCGGAAGCGCAGCGTCGTATAGAAGAACGCCGGAAACTTTTTATAAACAAATGTAGTCAACACGCGTCGAACGAGATTAAGAGATCAGCAATTTCGGAGAATAACGATGTGAGTGAAGACGAAAGAGTCGCTCAAGAAAAATTGCGGAGAGCAGAAGCAGAAGCAAGGGAAAGGCTTGTAACGATGCGTGAGAAACGACTCTTAATGCGTCAACAAGAAATGGAGGCGGAAGAGAAGCGCAAGAAGGCAGCTGCTGAGGCGGCAGCTGCGGCAGAGGCTGAAATGTTAGAGGAAAAACGTCGAAAGCAAATTGAAGAAGATGAGCGACAAGAAAGAATCCGTAAAGCTGAAGCAGAGCTAGCTGAAAGATTGCGCCAGAAAAGACAAGAGCAATTAGAACAGCTTGAAAAAGAAAAAGAAGAAGAGGAAAAACGGGAACGCGAGTTAGCTAGAAGAAAAGAGGAAGAAGAAATATTAGCAGAAAAGAATAGACAGCATAGAGCAAGACTAGCAGCTGAGAAAGCTGCACGCGAGAGACGTCTCCGTCAAGAGGAGATTGAAAAGCAACAACGTGAAATAGAGGAGGCCAGGCGTAAAGAAGAAATACGACGACAAGAATGGCAAGCGGCTGAGGATAGAAAACGGGAAGCATTGGAGCGTGAAAAAGAGGAAAAAGAACGTGAAGAAGCTGCAAAAGTTGAAGAGCAACAAAGAAAACAACGAGAAGAAGCCGCACGCATCGAAGAAGAACAGCATCGAAAGCAGCAGGAAGATGAGACGCGTAACAGAATGTTAAGAGCTGAAGGTGCAATTTCATCGTATGAAAAAGCGGAAACAGATGGAAGTGTGATATCTTCGGGTTTTAAAAACGACGAAGCAACTGCTGGTACAAGTGGCTATGGTGTTGATATTGAAGATGAAGTTGATTTTTGCACTAGTAAGGCACTGCATCATCTCATAATGTTGCCATACAGACTTACTTGATGGATTTTAGTTTATCGTGTCAAAACGTTGTACGAATACAGAGGAATCCGCGAGGACGACTTGTCATTTAGTGAAGATGAAATCATCAAAGCTCATCCCTCAAAAGATAGCTCCAGTGATTGGTGGTATGGGACGTCTTTAAGTACAAACCTGGTGGGCTTCTTCCCTCGTACATATGTGGAAGTGATTGAAGAAGGTAAAGTACGACTTTTGTGTATCCTCGGCCTAATGATTCTGTGTAGCTTTTCGTGTCAGAACCCTTTACGAGTTCAAAAAGACGCGAGAAGACGATCTGGGCTTTGGCGAAAACGAGATTATCGTAGTACAGCCGTTTCAAGATGAAGATAGCGACTGGTGGTATGGTTGTAACGAAGATACTTACGAGTATGGATACTTTCCAAAATCTTATGCGAAGATTATCGAAGCAGGTACGTTCTATGAGCATAACAAGTACTTGACTAAATTGCAATTGACAACATAGGTTCCGCTAGAGCTGATAGAGATAGCGCAGGAACAAAACCTGCAGTCACTGACGGCAGCTCGCCAATGTGGATCACACCAAATGCTCGCAGTACTTCAGAGGGGAACCTTTTGGCCGTTTCCGATACGGATCTGCCCAGAGGTTTATCTGCGCCTAATACACCAGTGATGAAAAAGACAACTTTGGGTATGAATAAGATCGAACTCAATAGACGACGCCGAGCAGCGAGCAATGCTAGCACGGGTACGATCGGCACTCCCAATCTGGTTTTATCCCATCCAAGGCCTGAGAGTCCAGCGTTGACAACTTGGTCAAGTACTATGGATGAACATGAACTCAGTGCAATCCCACCTGAAGAGCGCACACGACAAGAAGCCATCTATGAATTGATATCCAGCGAACGCACCTACCTTCGTGATCTTCAAATGATTGTCAATGTAAGTAAAATTAATGCAAAATAAGCTAGAAGCTAATTGTATTACAGATATTCTACGTTGACTCTGGAAAATACCTATCGCAAAAGGAACAAGATGTTATCTTTGCCAATATCGATGATCTTTTGCTATGTAACACAGCGTTGTTAAGTGATCTTGAAGCACGCCAACGTGAGACTGCAAACGTTGTTGACAATATTGGCGATATCTTTCTTAAGCATGTACGCCCAGCGACAAAATATTTACATGGCATACTTAACGTTGCGTAGGCTGAAAGTTTGAAATGCTATTCATTATACTGTCGAAATCAATCCTTTGCAAGCCGGTTCTTACAAAGGAAGCGAGAGGAAGACCAATGGTTTGAAGTATTTCTAAAGGTAGTTATTTTTTAAAAAACAGGGTAATTATTCATTTCGGTATCAGACAGCACAAACACGACCTGAATGTAGATCGTTGGATCTTTCTCATTTCTTGTTGGAGCCGATGCAGCGCATCACCAGATACCCTCTTTTGCTTCGTCAGGTAGGCTTCTTTCGAATCCATACAGGTTTTCTCAGCAAATGTGTTGCAGATCCTGAAATCAACCCCTAAAAAGCATCCTGATTACGGCTTGGTGCGTTCAGCACTTGCAGGAGCAGAAAGGGGCTTAGACGACGTCAATGAAGAAACAAGACGATATGAAAATCGGCAGAAAATCAGCGAATTAAGCAGAATTTTGGATATGGGTAACCATGGGGTAAGACACAGAAATCTTTCACCAAGGTATTGATATGATATCAGCGCCTGGACGTCCGAGGCCGTGAGTTTGTGATGGAAGGCGTACTTTTCAAAGCAAAAAGCGGTCGCAAACTACATGGATATCTCTTCAACGATACGCTGATATTAGCGGAAGCTCTCAAGGGCCTCAGCCCAGAGGGATATTTGTATAAACTTTACCGAGAGGTAAGAAATGGTAAGTTATATATATATGATCTAATATTTTGCTCTTTTTTTAGCCAATGAATATTGAAGATGTTAGCATCCGCCAACAACAGACGATGACGCTTAAATCTTCTTTTGGAAATAACTCTGGTATACTTCAGTACTGTGTGGGTATTTATGCAGCCTAATATGGATTTTTAGAGGATACCAGTTTCCATATAGCATATCTGAATCAAGTAATATCTGTAAAGACGGCTTCAGCAAGCCAGAAGCGCCAGTGGATAAGCCAGGTGCAGCACTACAGCGCTCTGCAGATGGCAATGAAACACCCGTGAGAGGCACTATGATAATAAAATACAGGATTTTAAACCAATCGAAAAGACATAGAAACCAGACACTAAAAAGCAACATAACAATTCCTGTTTCTCTTTGAATACCGACGGATTAACGAAATATGTTTTAACCTGCTTCTATTTCAATTTATGCTTGCATGCAATCCGTTTCTTTGCTCTGCTTTCTTTTTTACGCTTTTCTTCTTTTCGTTTTCCTTTCCCACTGTTCACGGTTTCCATAATGTTTTCTATCACGGATGAACACCGCTATATGGTATTTCAAAATTCTACCGGCGATCACAGCGAACAATGGAGTGATTAAACGCCAAAACAGTTATGCAAACGATATGGGCTCAGGTTACTTATGTAGGCTTAAGAGTTAATTTTCTGTCGTGCAAAAGATACGTATAGGCACCTGTAGGCCTAGTTTCAGTAGGTGCACAGCGGAGTGGGAAATTTTTATCGGATCCATTGGTATTCTCCGCACTACGAAATTTTCTCGGGTCTTCTTAACGACCAACCCGACAAACCTGATGAAAAAAACGTCGAATTTCCGATAAATGCGATGAAAAATTTTCCTACAGTGCATATAATGTGAGGGGCTTCGTCAATTCTTCTTTTAACAAACATTACCATGACACTTCTTGCCATTACTGCTTCCTGCTACTGCGGTCAACTAAGTTTCCACATCAGAAAGGCACTGATGGAAAATCTCGCTTTTTGCTTTCACTTTTGATTTTTTTTTCCACCCAAAAGACATGGTAAGTTTTTATATCAGTATAAACAAATAAATATGAAACAAAATTTATACAGATACGTGTAAGATATGGTTTGATCTTTGGGTTGGTGCAATTGCCAGCTATTTCTCGTGACAATTCAAGATAGAGCTTTTGAACAGATATGCTCGTTAAACATTAGTTTGTTTATGGACGCTTACGATTCTTTATACTCTGCTCTATCAGTACGTTAATGGCTTCATCGTAAAGCAGATATACAATGTTAATTAAAGATGGAAATGCACATAAAAGAAGAGCTATTTCAAGTGTTTCACGTAAGAAATTATTGTGAGGGCCTTGTCAAGCTGCGATGAAATAAAAAGATAACTATGATGACCATTTAGGGTAAACGGTCAATATTGCAATTGGAATTTCTGTATCTACTAATCTTGCTTTGATAGGCTTATGGTAATTATTGTAAAATACTGTGTTATATGTGAACAAACAATGGGACGGATAGAATGCTTTCAGACTGTTGGATATCATTATTTCATTCAGCTTCTCTGTTTATAATTGGTTGATCTTATGCGGGATTTGTAATTAGTGAACGTTCTTGTCGGCGATAGGTGTATGATTTAGCTAAGTATAATAGCTGCAGTAGAGCAGTGTCACCCTGTCTTCATCTTCGGTGATAGATCTCTGATTTAGAGAAGAGGTGCGGTCAGTGTTCCAAATTAGAGAGGTTCACTGCAAATGGAAGCACGTTAATTCCAATCCTTCTGTTCATGGAACACATGTAGTAGGAAGTCACACTACGACAGCAACGTATACCACATACGATAGGTACGTAGAGTTGATCTCGGAAGTAAACCAATAATAGCTTATGTCCGGTTGACTTAGATATTGATGATCAAAAATTTAAACGCATCAAGGAGCCTTTGTTTCGCACAATTCGATATAACGATCATGTTTATGATTATGAACTGCTCGTTTATACTGCTTTGGAAATGTTTAGACTGGGCTTAAGACGCATTTAGAATTATAATAAAAATGTTTGAAAGGAGTGTTAGTGTCACTATGAACATGCATTTCAATGCATCCACGCTTAAATCTCTGCCTTTGGATCGCATTCTCATTGTTTGTTTTGAAACTTATTTGCAACGATTACTTTAACTGATTCAGTTCGATCGTAAATGAAATATATCCATCAATGATCAAGTTTACCATCGCTCGTTTATGAAATACTCCTGTTTCCTTGCGGTGTTTATTGACCATTGTGGCTATAAAGCGTTTATCGATATCTAAGACCAGGCTTTGTTTAGTGTCTGTCTGTCTGTAGTTGTTATGGTAACTGAATGGCGGTTTGCCACGTATTTCATTGCGAACATCGAGGTTGTGCAGTTCGCCATGGCCTTAAAATCGGTACATCGAGGTGATGCAGTTCCCCATGTTTTTTGTAAATCGGAGCATCGAGGTGGTGCAGTTCCCCTCCTAAAACCGCTCATCGAGATGGTGCAGTTCGCCATGCACAGCGAATGGGCGAAGTGCGGCCATGTACATGGACCTGGTGCAGTTCGGCATGGCACTGACATGAGACAGCCCTCATGTCTCCACACGCCACCCCCGCACCAGTGCGCCGCACTTGCCCTTGCGCGCCACCTCGAGCCACCCGGCCCCAGTCACAACACTTGAAAATTATTATTGCCCTAGTCCCCGCGATCTTTATTAATATCGAGGGATCAATTGGAACCAAGACAATAATAAAACTTAACAGTCACTATTGGTCCTCAGGATCTTTATTATTAATGGGATCAAAGGACCAAAACGAAGAAAAAAAAGGGGAGGGGAATGAAGACTAAACTATGACTAAACTAAAAGCTAAACTATAATCTCGGCCAAAAGGCCTTAGAGAGAATAAGCAAAGAGAAAATTAACTTCACTTTACTTTGATCCCGGCCCAAAGAGGCCTTAATGTTACGAAGAAAGCGAAAAAGAAGCAGGAAATCATGTTCTTTTATACTTTTTGCTCTGTGACTGGCAGGTAGAACGGACTTTCGATTATCTCTCTTGTTCTTGACCAATTTACTGCATTAGCAGGGCCGATAGGGCCTGTAGCAGAAGTAGTGTTAACGTTATATGAAAACATTAATAAAAAAAATTTGAAAAAAAAATCTAGTATACTACAGACATAACTGTTTTTGGTTTTGAGGAGAATTTGTATGCAATTATAACAAATGGGGAGTGAATGAGGTACATGCATTTATGCGGACATGGCGGACGAATGTCCAGTCTAATCAAAAACAGATCAGACATAGATTAGCATAGATCCAGGTTGCATCTCTAGCCTATACGTGCTGTACTTCCTTTTTATTAAAGAAGAAAAAAGAAAGCAACCCAAATGAGCCTGTTTTGTGCAATGTGGATCGGATGGCACCTTCATCTAATGAGAATTGAAATGCTGGACGTTATGTGGAAATAATTCTTAGCATCGGTTTGCATAAAGACAAGACAGAAACAGAGCAGTAATGGAATACATCGCTTTTGTTCCTGAAAAGCATGCATAAACGCGTCGGCTCATGCATAGTGAAACTTAAAACCATAGGCACCGGTAACGCGGCAACCGTATACAATACATAGCACTGTTTATCAAGTTTTGTAACCCTTTTCCCCTCTTTTGCAAATACAAAAAAGGTACTACCTTTTTACATACTCTGTACATTTTGGCTTACAATCAGGCAACGCGTTGGTCAATTACGAAATAGCAGCAAGTTGCATTTCGGTCATTTCAAGTGCCTTGTTTGCCGTAATTAGCTCCACAAAGCGCATTTGCACATGAAAAGCATAAGTGCCGTTTCACACCATGATTACAAAAGGCCTTTATTTATGCAAGCCGTTTTATTCTACTATGCAAACCGTCTTTTTCTCTTCTTTTAATGCTCGTACCTATATGTCGTACCATGGAGGGCTGCATAAACCTCGCGGCCGCTGTTATTACAGCGAGCCAATCATATGGCAGGTTAATATTGACACAGTAGGAGTAAGCAAACCAGATGCCATTTACATCTTTAATCCAGTAAAAATGTCTGTTATAACGTACTAATGAATTGCTGATATTAACCGTTCATACACTAGACGGAAAAAAAGCAATAGGACTGAAGTAGCAATTAAAAATGCAGCGTTTTGGCTTGAAATTAGCACTCCATTTCCGTTTCATTTAGCCATCATGCGTTACCATAACCAGGGTATGGATTCAACATTGCATTCTCATAAATATATAACGCCAAATAGGAAGAATGATGTGCATATATAATAGTAAAAAGTCATGTATTATCCTGTACTTGCAAGCGTTTATGCTGATTACACTTGCTGAAAATCGCCGTCACGGATGACCGTGCGGCAATGAAGCCCTGGATTAGGAAATATGTGGTTCCTATATGGAAAACGCTTTATGCTGTGCTGTTGTTGGAAAGAAATCAAAATGTGTCGCCAAAAGAGGCAGAATTCGATCGCCACTTAGTATACATACTAAAAGGTTGATCTATCTCCTTTCGTTCTTTTGGAGGGCGCATGTGAATAGTAGAGCATTATTCATATGTTTCTGCAAGGTTCTTGCTTGTTTTAGCGGCCTACAACAAAAATCGTTATTGCCAATTATTTTACCTGTGCATTGCTCGTGCTTCATTGGCATGTCTTTCCCTTTAGGAAACAAAGGCAAACCCAAAGGCGATATTTGTGGATTGGATCTATTACTTAACCAAAAAAAAACAAATGCCTACTTATCTATAAGCACAATGGATAAGTAGAGGCTCCTTCTTTTAGAATCACGTTTTTTACGAATTATTTGTAGACAGATGAAAGTCCAAAAGTCATTGGTCTTGCTAGTCAGCGTATGGAATTTCATTGAAAGGACAATCTGGGCATCCCGGTAAAGAACGATCACACACTTAGTTTCTTGATTTACTTGGTAACGTTGCATTACAAAGAATGTATCTGTATGACTTGTTAAATAAATGATGCAATGGATCGTCCACGGGTTTGATTAGTTTTTATTCTCTGTCCGGCCTATGGAGGCGAGAGAATGAGTAGATTAATAATGGCCTGATTGCATGATGTATCGATGGTTCGTGTTATTTTTCTATATACATTGCTAGGATGGGATATTGACTGTTTGCCGACAAGTCCTTTAAATTAGCACTAGATTGCAAGTAGTGATGACAAAATATCGCCAATGAATTTTTGCAGATTATATAGAATGACACAATTGCGGTTTCCATCGGTTCAGGTTACATGTGTTTCTTTGCTATGTTGGCGGAATTTTATATCTTTTGCTTTAACTTTTATGTTATGATAACGATTTACAATGTCAACATCATGCATTTACGAGATAGACATGCAATAAAGGCCAGAAAACGAAAGATTTCGACGTGTATTGATGAACAGAAACACTCAATGCTAAAGCAGAGAAAACCAAACGCAGCAAAGAAGATTTCGTACGAATAATACCGATAACTTTTAAAAACTGATTCTTGCTACATTAGGTTACGAATGCACTTTTTGATATTTGGATTACTTTTTTTTTTTGACTTGCGCATTAAGTGAAAGCAGACCTTACAACTCATCGTAAGTTTTTGTTTAGAGACAGCCGTACGTTGAAATAGGAATGCTATGTTTACTTCCTTTTTCCATGGAGATTACTACAGTGGGACCATTATCGAACAATATCCATGGTATTCTTTTTCCACCATGTAAATATACCACGATACAAAAGTGAAAAGAGAAAAAATAAAGAATAAAAAAAATCATTTGTAGTTCAAAGCATAGATAGACAAAAAGAATCAATCGGTTGACGATGTTATAATGTCTGACCGTTTCACAGTCCTTTTCAGTTTTAGGACAGATAAAAAACCTAATCAATATGACTATCTAACATTCAATTGATACCCGGATCAACCATTGTTTTACCTACTACATCTATAGCGCTATTTAAAAGGAAGTTTAAGCGACGAAACACTAGTGCTCCGAAAGCCAGTCCTATCTATTTCAAGGGAAAAGAAAATTGAGCAGAAAGATTGCGATTAGATCGATTGCCTTGGATCTAACAATGATAGATTGCTAGTCAAACAAGATATTGAATGACGAAGGCCAATAAAAAAAAATTGATAGAATGGCGGTCCTGAGCCCATGGAGTACATCGTTGATCAGAATGAGTTTAATGTTGGGACTATTACCACTCACACTGATTACTTGAAAAATGCAAATTCTGATGAGTCTTCTTTTAATTGCCCAATGCTGGTATAAAAGGCAGAAGATCAAAACATACATATGGAGGAGGCAAAATCAAAAAGAGATGATGTTCGCTATACAATCCAGGATAGGGCCAGATTTTTCGACCTGAAGACTGAAAAGTGTATGAGTGCATCAGCTGCAGCCAAGCAGTTGGGTATACACATTGGAACGGCGCAGAGATGGGTAAATCAGTATAGCACATTCCCTGACAACATCTTTGACAGTTGTAACAGAGTAGGTCGTAAGTGCATTCTTACGGATGAGCATAAAAGAGCTGTTGTCAACTTCATTGATACTAATCCCTCTACCGCTGTTGTTGAAGTGACCGAGCATTTATTGAAACGTTTCAATAATCTTAAACTTTCTCGCAGCACTGCTTATAACTTTATGAGAAGCGAATGCAACCTTTCGTTGAAAAAAGCAGATTTTCACTCCATCGAAAGAAACAGTCAAGCTAAGATTGAGGAGCGGTACCAATTCGGTTTGTAGATACGGAAATACAGACATGAACTTCCTAACGAATTGCATGCTTCTTGACGAGTCTGCTTTTGATATCGATATGAAACGGTCAAGAGCTTGGTCTACAAAAGGTACTGGTGCTATCGTTACCAGGCCTACTACGAGAGCAAACACCTTTTGGGCGTCATCCC